>OX940912.1:600000-965000 GCA_954871355.1 Cabera pusaria
ATCACAGGTAGGGTTAATCTCCAAGGGTAAGGTTAGTTACATTTACATCTTATCAAGATTAGAGTATAGTAGAAGTATCTTCAGAGATCTGTCTCATACTTGCTACTGAAACTGACTCGTGCGGCATGGAAGTCGTCTTTTTTGGGTTATAAATTGTCGAGGATAAAATTGTTTGAAAAACTTTTAAACAGACTGACTACGACTGATGAGCACTTGGCCACTGTCATCTGATGTAAAGAGACGACGCGGTCTAAGATTATCAGTTAATGGAAGCGGCAGTCAATCAGCACTGTGACGAGGCGCTGGACAACTGACTTTAGTAGAATTATATTTTTAAATAATTCATTTTCCAACCGGCTGACACAGATGGTAGGATAGCTATATCGATGTTCCACCTGACCTGCTACCAAAAAAACCAGCCAAGTCGAGTTGGACTCGCCCACCGAGGCTTCCGTACCAACTTCTCAAACTAGGTTAAGGGACAAACTTAACTTAGTTCGATCCATGGAAAATGTATTGCACCAACCGCAAATAATTCCTATATAATCAGTGGTAGGACTTCTGCTAGTCCGCCTGGGGCGGTACCACCACTTTGCCACTCATTTTCAGTCGTGAAATAGGAATGTTTTTCAGTTGAAATGGCAAGGTGTCCAGTGAAATTACAGGGCATGTGAGACTCAACATCCTTATGTCTCAAGGTAACAGGCGCAGTGCAGTGACATGCAAAATTCTGGCAGTTCAGCATCTTGCATGCCGCTGTATCTGTAATAGGTAGACGTCATCGCTTACCATCAGGCGAGCATCGTGCTTGTCCTGTTATCTTATATTATTAAAAAAAAATACATATAAGTGGTTAAAAACCTCGCTTCTTGCAAAATTTCATAATTCTAGATCAACGGGAAGTACCCTATAGGTTTTGATTCCCTCGTTATATCGCAAAATATGCGACATAAACGGTCATATCTTTTGATCGCATTGACTTACAGGTGTGATTTTTTCACAACTGAAAGATACTTTAGATTCAAGTATTCAGTATAAGTTTCAATTTGTCACCTTTACGCATTCCGGAGATAAAAGGTCTTTACAGACAGACAGACGGACAGACAGACAGACGGACAACAAAGTGATCCTATAAGGGTTCCTATTTTCCTTTTGAGGTACGGAACCGTAAAAGGTAATGAATCACCGGTCCCGTGGTTCACAAATATTAGGGCCCGAAATGGGAAAAACTGTTGAAACGCATCTAACATAAGACCTTGTTTGTACCCATGTACTTACTTTACACAGTTACTGCAATAAAGAACATTCTATTTTATTCTAGGGCATACTCTTGTCCAATCATACTCTCCGCAGTCCATTCCATCAGCGTCAGTGTCCAGAGTATAATAGTTCCACTCGATCAGCCCCAATACTGCGGTGACTGTGAGTAACGTCTCCAGAGCACGCTTGAGATCACGCCTCGATCGTTACTCAAGCACGCCTCATTAAACCTGTAAGTACTTATGATTTCTTTTGTTTTCGTTTTTGCCGACTATTTCGATATTCGACTGGCCATAGGCGTAGGCTGCTAACGAGGTATTTTTGCGTAAATGTGATTGATAAGCTTTTATATTCGACTGAATAGGTGGGTAATGTTTTTAAGTGTATGTTTGTGGCTAGAAATGTAATAAAATATGTAATGTAGCTTATTTTAATGTAAGGAAGGTTTATAAGTAATTAATATATCGATGTTCCTAACTTGCTACTACCAAAATGTAGCGTACCACTATCAAGTAGAAATTCTGCCGCCGTAACCTTACGGTGCGCCGGGAGCACACAACTTGAGCGGCAGACCATACTAGACTTATGTACTTACCATCTTTTATAAGGAACAGGCCCCTTAACTTTCTCTTTACGTAGATGCTCTTAAACATGTGCCTAGCTTTGTCTATTTTCAATCAATCATATTACACGTATTTTATTTAACAAAACAAGTAATTTCACCTAACTATTTATTATTGCTCTCAAATTCTTGTAACTCAAACATTGTCGTGTAATGCTGAGCCCAAATCTACAAATCCATGAATCTTTCAGTAGATATCCACTGTTCTATCCACTTCTAATATCAGTTATAACTACATACATACATACAAACATCTCAGTTGTGTCTGTTCTTATTAACATAAACAGACCCACACACACACACACACACAATACCTGTTTTAAACTTACTATTAGGATTATTATACTTCAGTTGTTTTGTTATAGTTTTTATAAATTTTGTTTTAATTTTGTATAATTTACTATTTTATTGCCTTTTTACTAAACAATCCTAATCCTATCTAATATTATAAATGCGAAAGTAAATCTGTCTGTCTGTCTGTCTCACTTTCACGCCAAAACCACTGAACCGATTTAAATGAAATTTGGTACACAGATAGTCTAGAGCCTGAGAACGCACATAGGCTACTTTTTAATGCGAAAAAAGGGTTTTAAGGGGTTGAAAGGGGGGATGAAATGTTGTATGGAAGTATCGTCATTTTTAAAGCTAGAAGCTTGATACTTATTGGTTAGGCTGTTGATTCGATATAAATAAATATGACGTAAACATAAGCAAACATTATAAAGGGCCTCTTGACGTTGGCTTCGGCTCCGTCAATGCCTTATAAAGGACTGTGCATTTAATATGATCCGAGTCCAATTGATACTACCTAAAATAACCTGCTGCCGAAACCAGTTTCCATCAGCTGGAGTGTAAATATAGATTTAATTAAACTCTCACTCCCTAAAGATGGCGTTTAATTAATAAAACACGCAAACGCCGCCATCACCCCCACGTAGCGTACCGAGTCGCTCCCCGCGGGACACACTCGAATATATTTAATTAATATCTAAAGTAGAAACGAATGAGCCGTTTTTATAAAAAAAATAGTTAGTTGCTTTTTATGCAAACCTACCGAGATGTCTTTGTTTTTAACCGACTTCACAAAAACGAAGGAGGTTGAATGAATGAATGAATGAATGAATGAATGAATGAATGAATGAATGAATGAATGACAACTCTTTATTGTACAAAATATAAAGATAACAACATAAAGGTTCTAAAACTAGTACAATGGGCGGTCTTATCGCTTAAAGCGATCTCTACCAGACAACCTACGGATGGAGTGGAGAGTACGAACATGTCAAGGGCTGAGTTGTACATTTAAGAATTAAACTAATCAAAAACACTACATTAAACTAATATTTTAAGTTATGAAACGAAACATATACCTACATGTAACACTAATATACATAAACATACTTACGATATACAAGCACTATATATATATAAAAATATATAATACAGTCACAATACATACAAATATATACAAACATACCATAACCATATATATATATATACACATATATATACTACGACTATACATATACCAATACAATTAATGATACACAAGAAAGCTTAAATATCTTCAATATCAGTTTGAGATAAGTACAATTTTTTAACTTTTTCCCTAAAAGTATACAATGAGGGAGCATGGCGAATCGTGACAGGTAGGTTGTTCCAGAGTCGAATTGCTTGTACAGTGAAGGAGGAGTCATAGAAGACTGTAGTGTGAGAAGGCACTTCTAACTCCAAGGTTTCAGATGACCTCAACGACAGGAAATGATTGGAACATAGGAAATGAAAACGTTCTTTAAGGTAACGCGGGGATGAGGGGTTGAAAAGAATGCTGTAAAGGAGGGAAAGGATGTGAGTATTCCGGCGGAGGCGAATGGGGAGCCACTTAAGCTTATGACGGAAGTTGGAAACGTGGTCATATTTGCGTAAGCCAAATATGAACCTAATAGCGAAATTTTGGAGTCGCTCAAGTTTGTTGAACTGGTCCGCAGTAAGATTGGGATAGCAGGCATCTGAATAATCTAAAATTGGCAGCAATAGAGATTGTGCAAGCGTAGCTTTGGTAGCGGTAGGCAGAAAGTTCCTGAGACGCTTCAACGAGCTGGCGGATGCAAAAATTTTGCGACTCACAGCTGCTATTTGCGGGCCCCAAGTCAAAGATTCGTCTATGATTAACCCTAAATTTTTTACTTCTTTGCTGTATGGTACGACGACCCCATCAAATATAATAGATGGAAGGCTATTCCTATCTATTTTAGCCACCATACGAGAACTGCCTATTATAATCCCTTGTGTCTTGCTGGGATTTACCGCAAGTCCATAGGCTTTGCTCCATTTGAGAATACGTTTGAGATCATCATTTGTAGTTTCAATGCTTTGGTGTAGAAGATCAAGAGGGGATTGGGAGTAAATTTGAAGATCATCTGCATATAGGTGGTAGGAAGAAGATAGATCAAGAGATATGGAATTTATGAAAATAGCAAAGAGAAGAGGTGATAGAACGCCGCCTTGAGGTACGCCGGCAGATGTGTTACACCATGTAGAATAAGAATCTTCAAGGCGAATTCTCTGTCGGCGCCCATACAGATAACTGTGAAACCATTCAATTACGGTTGGAGATATGTTAGAAGAGCGTAGAAGTCCTAAGAGAATGTCAAAGTCAACGGCATTAAAAGCATTACTGAAGTCAAGGAGTGTGAGCACAGTTAGCTGACCTTTTTCCATACCGGAACGAATATCATCAGTAATCTTGGTTAAGGCAGTAACTGTGCTATGACCGGGACGGAAACCAGATTGGTACGGATTAAGGAGATCATTTCGGGTAAGGAACATATTCAATTGGTTGTGGACAAGTCGTTCCAGAACCTTAGATAGAAAAGGTAAGATGGATATAGGACGGTATTCGGAGAAGGATTTAGGATTTGGTTTCTTTGGTAAAGGAATAATTTGGGCCTTCTTCCATTGCGAAGGGAAAGCACCAGATGTTACGGAAAAGTTGAGGATATGAGTAATTATAGGAAGAAGGATATCAAGGATAGGGATGATCATATTGCGACTAATACCGTCGACTCCAACAGCATTGGACACAATGGCTAGTACACTCCTCTTAACATCACAATCCGAAAATTGACAAAATTCGAAAGGAGAAAAGTTGAGTGCTGGTAATCTTGAGAGACGCGCAATCGTTTCCTGTTTATGTAGTCCATCAATACTAGGGCATGAAGAGAAATGTTTATTAAGAGAATCGATGTCTAAATCGTGTGGAATAGTGTCATTTCTAGATTTCCCAACACCCAAAGATCGAAGAAATTTCCAGACTTTTGCTGGATCTTCATTCGCAACTGATACATGAATATGACGACGTTGAGCATCCCTACACACCAAATTGCAGTGATTTCGGGAGAGGGAGTATAGGGATTTGTTATGATCATTAGGTCGCATTTTGTACTTAGCTTTAGCGACATTTTTTTTGTACATCAGATGCCTAATCTCTGGTGTCAACCATGGAGCCGGCAAATGCTTAATCTTTACAGGACGCATCGGAGCATGAGCATCATAGAGTTTTAACAGTTCTGAATTGAATAAGTCAATTTTATCATCTAATGAGTCTGATTCGAACAATTGTGTCCAATCTATTTTTTCAGCATCAGTAGAAAGGTGATTTAAATCCATGTTACCAAAGCTACGCTGCAGAATAATTTTAGGCTTGGACTTAGGAGGACGGACTTTGTATGATAGAAAGATCAAGTCATGGTACGAAAAAGCATCAGCCGAGCATTGGCCATATTTAGCAACATGAGTAGTGGAAGAAACAAGGATGAGATCTAGAAGTGAGGGAATACAATTTGGAAAATGATGAGTTGCATGTAGTGGAAGGATATGAAGATTGCAAGAATTTATAGTAGATTCAAGAGTAGAAGAGCGAAAATCTTTTTTAAGGAGACAAGTGTTGAAATCACCCATAATGATGGAGTGACTATAAAGAGGGAGTAAGTTTTCAAGTGATTTTTCAAAAGAAGAAAAAAAGTTGATATGAAGTGAAGGGCTATAGTAGACTCCGAGAAGGATTTTGGTGCTGGAAAGAAGGACTTCAATGAATAGGTGTTCACCAGCATCTGATGGAGGTGGTTGTGCAGACGTGCTTATAATAGAAAAAGGAATATGAGCACGCAGGTATATGGCTACACCACCACCAGTTCGGTCAGTACGATCATTGCGTATGAGGTGAAAACCAGGTAAAGGATAGGATATAGAAGAAAGGGAAGGTTTGAGCCAGGATTCGGAGACTAAAATAGCATGGATATTCTTTTGAAGTTCAAAAGATGCCAGCATGTCGGGAAAGTGGGCTGGAATACTCTGAGCGTTTATATGGACGACGTTGAGGTTCTTGGGAACATCTAAAAAGTGTGATACTAGCGAGTCAGAAAGAGACGGAATACTAATAAAACTATCATCACTAGAATCAGAAACAGTTGAAGGGGGAAGTGAGACAAAGTCATCATTGTCGGTATCGGTATCACTATCGGCACTAGTATTAAAAATATCTAACATTATAATAAATAAATAAAATATTATATACAAATATAATACTATATAGTCTATATATTTATACTAAGAAAAAAACAAAATGCAATTACAAATTGGTCGTATCAAATTTACCCACTGTATCAGTAAGCAAATAAGTTCAAACAACCACTCAGTCTGCTAGTTGTGTGAAGTGTCAGTATCAGTTAGAAAAATAATGAAAATTGACACAAGCACAATAAAAAAGAAAAAAAAATTAGTTACCTAAATAAGAAATAAATAAATAAACCTAGGTATACCATCCACATCTGCAATAATTAAACACCAATCACAATTAAGTTAATATAACATAATTGAAATTGAGTCAATTTAATAGGACGTAAATAAGTTTAAGACCTAGGTTATCCATTAACAACAAAAAATAATAACTAACTAATCATAAAAAAATAAAAGCGACCATTTTACGCAGCGCGTGTGTGTATTAGGCTGGCCGCACACGCACGGTTTCCTGATTAGGTTTCCTGATTAGGAATTCAGATTCGGAATTCCGTGAGATTAGCGCAGACGTTCGGTTTTTTGTATAAGGAATTTTATACGACCAGTGCCAACGCTAGCGCGAGTCTGAATGGAAATTTCCGTTCGTGTGCGGCGGCTGAGCCAAAATGTACGAGATCGCTGCGTTCGGGATGACGTCATTAGGTTTTTTTCCGTTCTAACAACCCGAACGCACGGGGAAAATTTCGAAACGGATATTAGGTTTTTTTCCGTTCGGAAAAAATAAGTACGTGTGCGCGTGTTTGAACGTTTTGTATGAAAGAAGAGCATTCAGGTTTCCGAATCTGCATTCCTGATTAGGAAACCTAATCAGGAAACCGTGCGTGTGCGGCCGGCCTAAATAATACGTAGTATCATAGTAGTCTGTGCATAAATACCAGAAATAACGGCATATCCGGGCATATCAATTCATTAAAAAAAAAGCTAATTTTTAGCCATTAAAAAATAAACATAACTTGCCAGGTAGGTAGATATATTTCGTACGACAAAAATATATCTATCAAGGGGCAGTATCACTATATCGTCTGTGCTAGGGGCGAAAGAGACGGAAAGACATAACTCATGCCGAAAATCGAATACATTGAGGTATGGAACGTAACTATTGATAGATAGATAATTTATCTGTGATAGAAAGTTGTCGACCTACCTACTCAAGTCACTATAATACAATTTGTAAACAAAATAATTATAAGTAAAACCGTGAAGTGATTATGCATCAAGAAACGCTGTGAATGTTTAGCCACTATTATGGAGTATCACAGGCAGCCTATTTCTTGCTTGCGGCAGCTCGTCTCCCTTCTTTGGTCGTGGCTGGTGCTGTCGCCGGCTTCACAATAGTCTTCGATGGCGTCGGGATGTTATTTAGCTCCTTCATGCAGCTTATGCGATGCCGAGCTCCTTCGGAGTCCAAGATGTGCACGAAGCCGTCCCGGGTCCAGCACTTGGACACACCAAAGCGTTCCCGCGCCAGCATAAAAGTTTCATGACGCGGGCGAGTTAAAAACTCCGATAGCGAGACTCCAGATCCTTTAAGGCTTGTCTTCGACGTCCAGACTTTATCGCGTATTGTCATGTCGCGAAACTTAACAAGTAAAGGCCTCGGCATGTGGAGATCGCTCGGCTGACCCATTCGATGACAACGCGATATATCACCATCAGTGAAAGTCGCTATCTTAAGTTTGCTGTTTATCGCTTTCGTGATGACCAAGCTTGGGTTCTCCTGCTTATCTTCTGTCAGACCATGGAAGAGAAGCATCTTCCGACGACTTCTCATTTCAATATTGTCAACACCCCTGTCAAGAAGTGCAACCTGATCTTGCAGAGCACGCAGTGAAGCAACAACAAATGTCTTGAAAACTTTATAATCTGAAGGCACATTTGAAGATGCAGTAGCAGCAGGATTTTTGCGACACTCACTTTCGAAACTTTCCATTCGTTGGTTGAACACTTGTGACAGTTGTGCAACAGACTCCTTGAGGGCTTCCATTTTTAAATTGAAGTTAGTTATGGTGGAACTGTTGTGCTTGGAGGAGATAACACACAATAGCAGGTACTGAGTTAAAAACTTTATAAATACATTAATTTCATCTATAAATAACACTGTATTATATTATTAAAATCTGTTTAAAATAGGAGCTTATCAGAGTTGATGTTATTTATCCAACTACCCGCCCAAAAAAAACTCAAAGTTCTCAATTCGTCGGGTTTTTTTTATGTATGTTCATCGATTAGTACTCGAAGACGCCTGAACCGATTTGACATTTTTATTTATTTGGATGGTTCCATTAAAATTTCATCGAGATAAGTTCAGTATCTCCAGAGATATGAAGATAAAAACCTCAAACTTAGTACTGGATTATGGCTGATGCGCGACGTTTGATGCGGTCGAGGATGGTAGCACGCTAGGCCTAGAATGGGAACTGGCTCTCAAGGATAGCTGTCGGAACACATTAGATGTTTGGCGACAGATTTTTTTACTTGAGGGTGGTAGCTGGCCAGGCGGACACTAGATATAGACCGGGAGATGGTAACAGAAAATACTTGGTCATTTGTACCAGTATGGCGGTTCTTCAGGGGTCTAACTACGGAATGACAAAAAAAGAAAATGATGGTCATAGCGCTGGTACCGGCGGCACAACGCGTGGGTGGTAATCGAATGTGTCAGATAAATAATAGTGTCGAACGATTTGTTCCACAAAAATGCTTGTATTTTCCGATAGTCGATAAAAAAGAAGTAGGCGGTAGCGTAATGCCATACTTCTCCGGTGTGACTTACAGCCCGCCATACCGACGCGAATACATTAGCAAAAATAAAATAAACAATTCTACCATTTGTTCCAGGCTAATTTTTGCACAGCTAATAATCTTCGAGTAGCCATTCACGAAATACACCATGCCATACTTTACTGATGTTCCCAATGGCCGCCATACCACCGCAACCTCTGGCGTCAAAGCCGAGCCGACCATTCTCCCTCTACTTCAGTGGGCCTACAAAATATACATTCTTAATTATAATTGTCCCTTTTTAGGGTTCCGTACCCAAAGGGTAGAACGGGACCCTATTACTAAGACTCCGCTGTCCGTCTGTCTGTCTGTCTGTCTGTCTGACTGTCTGTCTGACTGTCTGTCTGTCTGTCTGTCCGTCTGTCACCAGGCTGTATCTCATGAACCGTGATAGTTAGACAGTTGAAATGTTCACAGATGATGTACCAAAGAAAATTTTATAAACGCAGCGAAGTCTTACAACAGGAGGTACTCAGATAGACGCGACCGGTTCAATACATCCAATCTACAGATGGACCATCCTAAAACCGCGGTGTACGTTTCAGAATACCTAACACCAAAGATAAAAAAGCTGAATTTTTTAGCCAGGGACTACGCCAAAACCTATAGTTACTCATACTGCTGGGTAGCCCACGGGAAAGTATATTTACGCGCGAAGGATAACATTCCTGCGGTGCGAATAAATAGCGCTAAAAACCTAGACAGCCTACGTCTAAAGAACTGACTATCTACACGTTCATTTGTCGTAAAAGAGAACCAATATAACTATAAAACATTACTTTATAATCGATCTTACTTGCATGTTTTTATAGGATATTTAATAATTTTATGTTGTCTTTGCCGTTCTGTTTTATTAATTAAATTATATTTACACACACAAACACGTTTATTATCCGACAAACACACATATAAACACGCACGCACGCTTTGCACTGCATGCAACCAAATTACACCACACAAAGCAATACATAATTCATTTAATACATACAATGTTTACACAACTATTCAATACATTCAGTGGAGAATTGTAATCGCATCTTTGATATCACACAATCATGATTATGTTGCAGAGTTGGACTACTCGAATTTACAAGTGATCTATTCTCTATTACAAAGAGGTGGTCTTTACAAAATGTTCAATTTAATCATACCTATGTTAAATGGGTAATACAGATGATATTTTAAATGAGTTGGAATCCATAAAAGTTTCCAACTCTTTTTTATCTACACCGGATCAATGCGTACGATTATTAAATGACCAACACTATTCTTTGAAATCCCTTCACTTAAACATACGTAGTATAGAACGTAATTTTGATGAACTCAAAGTTCTTATGACTAGGATGAATATTGAATGTGATCTAATATTACTTATGGAATGCTGGCTCAGTAAGTCAATTAATACACCTATATTGTCAGGCTACACCAGTTACAGGTCTAGCTATAAAAATCAGAATGACGGTGTCGTAATTTACGTAAAATCTGAATTTGAGTGTTTCATTACTGAACCAGTAATGACCGATGCCACATGTTTACTTTTGACCAGAAAAAAACAAATTGCTATATTAGCTGTATATAGATCCCCATCGACTGCAAATGCAGATCCTTTTATACATAGCCTAAACGAAATACTTAGGTCTCTTTCAACATATCAAACTGTGGCTGTTATAGGTGATCTAAACATAAATATAGCTCCACGCAACAATGATAAATACTCTTCTGAATACCTCAACATAACAGCTATGCATGCTATGCTACCAGCTCATCTGTATCCTACGCGAAATTCCTCTTGCCTAGATCATGTTATTTTGCGATCTCGTAATGTATGCACTACTGTTACCGACCACTTACCAATTTTATTTTGTTCTACCCTCAAATTAAATAACATCAGAGCAACAACCACTACTTCACGAGTAGACTTTCTCTCAGTAGTATCAACCCTTAAAACAACGGATTTTAGTAGCATTTTTCATTTAGATGATGCTAATATAGCAATGGATAAAATGATTAACATGATTTCTTCAATAATCTTATCAAACATAATAATTTTTAAGACGCCACGAAGAAAACGAACTTTAAAACCATGGATTACACCGGGCCTTCTGAGATGCATAAACAATTGAGACAAACTACATTTAAAATTTAAAGTAAATCCTGAACATGCCATTAATAAGTTAACTTACCTACGATACAGAAACTTCTGTAATAATCTTCTGAAAAGGTTAAAACTCGAGTATGAAAGAAAACAGTTTCAGAAGGCCAGGGGTAATGTTAAAGTAACATGGAAAGTAGTGAAAAAAATTGCCAATATGCAACAAGCTCCAATTAACGCTGCATCCCTAATTGACACTTGTACCGATCCATTAACCTCAGTTAATAAGGTTAATGACTATTTCGTAAACATAGGTAGTGAGTTAGCGAATAATATACTAAACAATAGACTATCAGCCAAACACAAGCTATGCACGACCGTGATATTTCCGCAGGCACATCTATGGCCATTTTTACCACTGACTGTGATGAAGTGGAACGTACGATATTAACCCTGCGACGAGACTCTGCTGTTGGTTCTGATGGTATCCCTACATGCATTCTTATTGATGCACGCCAATATTTAGTTCCACCGTTAACATATATATTCAACCTATGTTTCTCCTCAGGCATCTTTCCTATATCCAGGCGCTTATTGTTCCAATTTTCAAGAGTGGGGATAGAGGGGGTGTCGCAAATTATAGACCAATATCAATATTATCAGCTATATCTAAAGTCTTAGAAAAACTTCTTAATACTAGACTGACAAACTATCTCAATAAGCACAACTTTTTCTCAAACAGGCAATACGGTTTTCGCAAAGATGTATCCACCGAGGACGCCGTATCTGACCTAGTAAATACTATCGTATATCAACTTGACAACAAACTTAAAACAGTAGGTGTATTTCTAGATCTCTCTAAAGCATTCGACACGGTCTCTATCCCAGCATTGCTTTTGAAAATGGAATATATTGGCATACGTGGCCTCGCTTTGAGTATCTTCCGAGACTACCTGACTGATCGTTTTCAGTCTGTAAAGATAGAAGGCATTATAAGCGATGAGAAATCCCTCAATTTCGGAGTCCCACAAGGCTCTATACTAGGTCCGCTACTGTTCTTGATATACGTTAACGATCTTTGTCAACTAAAAATTACTAACTGCAAAGTGTTTACGTATGCGGATGATACTGCCCTTGTAGTTCACGGTACATCTTGGAATGATGCTCAATTTCATGCCGAAAATGCATTAAAAATTGTTAAAGAATGGCTTACCCGTAATCTTCTTACCCTTAACCTTAAGAAAACCAAATTTATAACTTTTTCACCCAATAAAATAACCCAACCTAAAGCTTTTTCAATCATAGCCCACCATGAAACAGATTGTAGTATGCCCTGTAACTGCTATTCTTTGACTAGGACTACCAGCATTAAATATTTGGGAGTCTTTATTGACGATCTGTTGAACTGGAAACCCCATATTGAGACACTAATATCACGTGCTAGAAGACTTATCTACGTTTTTAAAAATATTAGAAACTCAGCCGACCTTCAAATCATAAAAACTGTATATTATTCGCTGGCTCAGTCTATCTTAACTTATTGTGATACTGTTTGGGGAGGCACATTTCCCACTACGCTCCTACCTCTCGAACGAGCTCAGAGAGCAATACTGAAGGTGGCTTTTAAAAAGCCTCTTAGATTTCCTACCACCTCTCTCTATAAAGAAATAGAAGTTCTCACGGTCAGGCAACTCTACATCTTCCATGTGATCCTCCGAAAACACAAAAATACACCATATGATCAAGACAATAATACAACTTTTCGCAGAACTAATCGTCATATCTTTCACACAACAACTTGCCGAACTACTCTAGCGGAACGTCACTACGAAGTTCTATCAACCCGAATATATAATAAAGCCCATAAAGTTAATAATATATTCTCGCTCACATACCATAAAGTCAAAGCTATTATTGAACAATGGCTACAATCTCTCACATACTCAGAAACTGAAGAATTGATAAAATCTCTAGCTATTTGATTACATATATTCTCGCGTTCACACATACATACACTCACACAATACATATAAACACACACACAAACACACACACACACACCCACACACACACACACACACACACACACACACGCGCACACACACACACACACACACACACATCACCAAATCTAAATAATCACACTCACAATCATCTTTATTTTAAGTTTTATTTAATTTTTATTATTCTCCATTTAAGTATTTTGATAAAACAAGAACAACATTACTTTTTTTCTTTTTTTTATGTATACTTTTTCTAACTATTTAATTATAGTTACGACATTATGTATAATTAATAGTATAGCATTTGTATAGCAACTACCTTTTCCGAATGATATATGTAACGGGAGGCCTTGGTACCTGAGATACAGTTTAATTACTAGTTCAGGTGCCAAGGGACTATCTATAAATATAAACAGGTAGCTAATTAATGATATAATTTATTGTTACGTTACCCTCAAATTGTGTCAATAAATTTTTATTTATTTATATTTATTTATTTCTATTGCCGCTATAACAACAAATACTAAAAACAGAATGAAGTTAAAAATAATAGAGGGTCCCCATACAAGAAACGTGTTTTAACGGCATTTCAATGTAACGCCATCTATGAACGCTTAGTTAGGTAAACGTCGCATAGATGGCGTTATATTGAAATATCGATCCCTAATACTTTTGTTAGACGTAAGATGGCGTTATAAGAAATAAATTGTTTATTAATTATTATTTTTTGCTGGCAAAAACTGATAGTGGTATTTTTTGCTCGATCTTATAAAATACTGTGGTGTGGTACGGAACCCTACGAGTGCGAGTCCGACTTGCACTTCGCCAGTTTATTTAATGATACAAGGTAACAGGACAAGCAAGACGCTCGCCTGATGGTAAGCGATGACGTCTACCTATTCCAGATACAGGACTGCCAGAATTTGGCATGTCACTGCACTGTGCCTGTTACCTTGAGTCATAAAGATGTTGAGTCTCACATGTCCTGTAATTTAACTGGACACCTTACTGTCCACTGCCCACTGTCCACTACTACCTGTCCTACTAATATCCTATCCCCTTTTCTATGAATCCTACTAATATTATAAGGTGCAAGTTTGTGAGTGTGTTCGTATGATTGTTACTTCTACACGCAATACTTTCAAAATCGATTGAGCTGAAATTTGGTATGTAGATAGCCTAGCCTTTTTTTTATACTTTATAGGCTAGCATTTGACCACTATCTCACCTGTTGATAAGTGATGATGCGGTCGAAGATGGTAAGCACGCTAGGCCTAGAATTGGAACTGGCTCTCAAGGATGGCTGCCGGAACACATTAGATGTTTTGGTGACAGATTTTCTTACTTGAGGGTGGTAGCTGGCCAGGCGGACACTAGATAGTGTACTACCACCATGCGGGGGTTGTTGGTTTCTTAACGATGTTTTCCTTCACCGGAGGGCCACTGTGAAAATCGCACATAAATTTTTCGATAGAAAAATCCATTGGTGCTCGGCGGTTTGAACTCGGTACCACGGCATCAAAGCCGACCGTTCTCCCGATTACGCCACCGGGCCCTCCCCTAGCCTAGACCCTAGAATAACACAGGGTAATTTTTCACGGGAACGATGTCTATACACAGCTAGTTAGAAACATAAGGAATTAAAGTTGTATAGACATCAATTGAAAACATACAGCCCATTGCATTAATTTGGAAAGCCATCTGTCGACACTCTAGAAACTAATTGTTTTTTTAAGCAAATGCTTCGAATAATAAATATATATATAAATAATTTTCGGCATGAATGACTAACCAATGAAATTACAGTGCACATGATGATACCTAACATATGTAACTCTCCAAGTAAGAGACGCAGTGCGGTGACAATTTGGTGATACAGTATTTTGTTTTTATTTTATCCATCACTTTTATGATTTAGAATGACGTAGGAAATAGCTTCATTTCCAATTAATCGATCAGTGATAATCGAGTGTCAATCTTGCTGATCGAGACATTTATTTATACGTCGATCAAATATACAGTCAATCAATCATTTGCAGTAGCGATATGTTTATATTGTTGTGGAGCGTCAGGCAACAACACTGACAGACTATAAATGGTGATTTGTTAGGTAAAACTGGAGGAATAACTTACCATTGCAATTAGAGATAAATTAATAAATAAAACTGTCGGTATTATTTGCGACATCTGTCCGTAGACCATATAAGTAACTATACTTATATGCAATTATTGAAAGCAAATAAAACATTGTTTCATATGCTTTCACTGTATGCAATTAAATGTATGAATATATATTAAATAATGTATGATCGTACAAAACGAAAAAACCACTTCACATGCCGCGATAGTCAAAGTACTGGCTAGTTATAATCATGTCATCCAAGTATACAAATTTGATTACATTGTTTATCTCCATATCTCCGGAGATGATTGTCATACGTAGATAAAATGTTAATGGGGCCAAACAGGATGCATAATCTCTCAAACAAAACAAGATTTTTTCAAATCGGTTATGATTATGTAGATTGTATGTAGATTATGGTTAAGAAATGTAGCATGCGCTTAGCCCGCCTTACTAGCAAACTGTACACATTGTTTGTGCTGATAATAAATAACTCCAGGACACATATCCATACAGATACACACATCCTACTAATGTTATAAATGATACATATCAGTACAAACATACATACATACAAACTTTCGTTTGTATGTATGTAAGTTTGTAACTTCTTCACGCTAAAACTACACAACCGATTGAGCTGAAATTTAGTAGTAGTAGATAGCCTAGACCCTGGAATAATACATGGGGTACTTTTTATCCCGATATTCCCACGAGGACGATGTCAACACTGGTAACACCACCGGGCACAGCTAGTAATTAATATTATAAATAAGAAAATTTAATATTTTGTTTGTTTGTTACGATTTAACTCAAAAACTACTGGGCTAATTTCAAAAATTCTTTCATTAATGAAAAGCTACATTATCAGCGAGTAACATACATTATATTTTATCCCCGTATTCTCACGGGAACAGGAACTCCGTAGGTGAAACCGCGTGGCGCTGCTAGTACTCATATCAAAACGTTCATAATACGGCAAGACAGCACCCACGCCAACCATTCCGAAGTTACGATGATAAATGATCTAAATGGTACTTGTATTATTATTTATTCTGTGAAAATGGTACGAGAATCAGTTCAGGCAGTGGGAATGGTCGAGACAATGCTGATATGCTCACACGTAATCATTTTACAGATGCAGAATGAGAGGGACACAAAAGATAAATGATAAATGCATCGAATTATAACCTACAGAAACCAAGTACGCGCGTTTCAAACTCACCGTTCATTTGGGTCAAAATCTGACCCAATCGACGCCCGCATAATCAGTGCTCCGAGTCACATGGCAGCGAGTGCGTCTCCCGCAAAATTATCAAAATATGACATATTGTACAGTGATTTTGTGCCACAAAGCATCGGAAAAGGATTATAAGGTTTCTAGAGTATCATTCCACAGTTAATACATACATTTAATTACGTAAATTGTGTGATAAAACAAAAACAGTGAATCAAATTAACTAGCTCTGAGTACGAGCAGAGTGTTGCCAGATGAGTGGGTGTGAAATTGGCTCAATTTAATTTACACATTCTTTACCACATTATCTTTAATTTACAATAATTACAAAAAAAAATAGGTACATAATATACCTAAACTAAACTTTACTTGTTTTGTACCTTTACCTATAATATTGAATAATTTAGTTTTTTAGTAGGTTCTGTTAATTACTTATTTAGTACTTAGGTTGTGTTTAGGGTCGTCTCAAACAGTTACACAATATCTTCGTCGATTGTGAATGTATTATTACCCGACTGTGCAAGGAAGGTTATATTTTTCGAGTGTGTATTGTATGTATGTATGTATGAGGTTCATGTAAGTATGTATGTATGTGAGGATTTAACCGCGATTAAAAGTGAAGATGATGATTAAAGGTCACCTCTTACATCATTTAGCACTACTCATTAAAATCACATCAGTTTGCCGAATATATATAAAAGAAATGTAGTACTTTAGTAGATAATAATATATCAGTAGTTTACTGCAAATTTTAAGCTAAATAAATACATAATTCAAGACCAAATAAAAAAACAAACATTGACTTGTGTTTTTAGTATTATAATATTGTTTAAAAACTAAAAGAGAACCGACTTCAATGCTGCGCTATTCATTTTCAGTACCAATTTTGAGATGTTTATCTCAATATCTCTGGAGATACTTATCAGACCTCGATAAAATTACCATGGTACCACACTTGGGATATCTCCTTTCGAACAAAAAAAGAATAATCTATAATATGATTAATAATAAGATTTTGATTATTTTTATATATATATAAAGAATATACCATATATATATATATATATATATATACGGTCGAATTGAGAAACCTCCTCCTTTTTTTGACATCGGTTAAAAAATAAGCCAAGTTTACGACAAACAGCAAATCTTTGTATTCTTAGGGCCAGTTTCGTTATAATGCGTTAGATAGTTATCTGACACATGGCACCACATAAAAGCTGTCAATAGCTGTTATATTTCTTCATATTAGCTCTATCAGGAACCAGTGAAACTGGCCCAAAAACTCATAAAATAACAATTTATCATATTACACCATATCCGTTCGTATTTAAGAACACCTACCCCATGTTTTAAGAGAAACTGTTATCAAAGTACAAAGTAGAAGCACAGTGGCGCACAGGCACGCCAAGTTATACTTGCCGGACTGTAACACTGTAGAATATTACTCAATAGTCTCACCACAGGAACCTATATTTAAACGTATGAAAATAAATTAAAAGTAAAAACTTTTTGTGGTGAAAATTTTTTTTTTAGGCGTACTAAGGTAACTTTTGACGGTAGTAACGTAGCGTCACGGTCCTAATCAACGGAAGTGACGTAAGCGACATGTTATATTTTATATTTATAAACGCCCTCTATTGTAGAACGGCGTAACTACGTATTTGCTATCATTCGGGCATTTGACCCGCAAGTTCAACAGATAGAGTTCTACAAAAATAATTAGAGATGTTGAGATATAACATTCAATTTATTTACTTGAAAGTTTCACATCTAACGCGTAGTTTCTACGCATCCTCTTTTTTTAGAGTTCCGTAGTCCTGACAAGGAACACTTATAGTTTTGTCATGCCCGTCTGTCTGTCTGTCTGTCTGTCTGTCTGTCCGAGGTTTTGCTAAGAGACCGTTAATACTAGAAAGCTGTCGTTAAATAGGTCTTTTAAAATGAATTAAAGGTTGCTAATACTATTTCTCGATTGAATGCTCCATTTACGAAATATTAAACTTTAAAGTGCAAATTTTGTTCCAGTAGGGCGTCCCCCCCTCTAAAAGCTAAACTGCTAACTTGAAAAATCTGGGAAAATTCGTGACAATAGCATTTTATTAACTTTAAAGGAAAATTATAGCGGTTAAGATAACTTCATTAGTTAAGCAGTAATAGTCGTTGAACTTGGGTGTTGGATAATTTTGCACTAAATACAAAATCCTTAGAATAAATTCTTTAAAGTGACAAAGACGAAGTACCTAGTTGCTTGTTTATAACGGGTAAAGACTTGCATTGAGTAACGGGCTACTACTACAACGGAACCCTACACTGCGCGTGGCTCGACACGCACTTGGCCGGTTATCTAATACTATAAGAATCTTTGTCCTGACATACTGACTGACTGACTGACTGACTCACTGACAGACAACGCACAGCCTAAACCGCTGGTCGTAGAGACTTGAAATTTGGAGGGTATATTTGTCTTAGTACGTAAGGGTGTACTAAGAAAGGAATGGGGTTACAACGTGTGAAAATCAATATTGTTTCGGATTGCACTGAAATTTGGCATGAAGATAGTTATTATAACGTAAGAGCCCTCTGTGAAAGGATTTTCCAAAATTCAGCCCTGAAGGGGATGAAACGGTGGTTCAAAGTTTGTATGGAGAAACAAGATTAGATAGTCTTTTCTATCCGAAACTTAACACAAGTACTTGGGTAAGAAAGTAAATACGTGTTTCAAGCTCTTTCGACATTCCACCCCTTTTAGGGTGAAATGGAAACCCCTTTTAGGGGTGGAATGTCGAAAGGGTGAAGTGGGGTAACAAAGTCTGAAATCAATATTGTTTCGGATTGCGCTGAAATTTGGCATGCAGATAGTTATTTTAACTTAGGTATCCGCTAATAAATAATTTTTTAAAATTCACTCTTCAAGGGGATGAAGCGGGGGTTCAAAGTTTGTATGGAGAAACAAGATAAAATAGTCTTTTCTATTCGAAACTTCGCACAAGTACTTCAATAAATAAATAAGTAATAACGAGATTCAGACTTTTTCAAAATGCCACCCTAAGAGGATAAACTGAGGTAACAAAGTCTAAAAATCAATATTGTTTCGGATTGCGCTGAAATTAAGAATGCAGATAGTTATCATGACGTAGGTATCCGCTTCGAAAGGATTTTTTAAAAATTCCTCCCGGATACGGAACGGGGATTCAAAGTTTGTATGGAACAAGATGAGATAAAGTAGGTACGTGTTGTAGGATTTTTCGAAATGGGGTAGGTAACAAAGTCTGAAAATTTGGGTTTTTCGGGTTTTATAAATATGAATCCCGAATTGCCTTAGTCATAACATGAAAACGGGTTAACTGATTTGGCTAATTCTTATTTGATGTATTTAATGATAGAATTGTTTTTACAAAATAAAAGTTTTAAGTAAATAAAAGAAGTTTTTAACGCGGGCGAAGCCGCGGGGCACTTCTAGTTAAACATAAGCTTGCAATTACAATATCACTCAAATAAAGTTAAAATAAACTAGCGTTTAAATAAAAATAATTGTGTACAAAAATGAATAATAATAAAAAACGGTTACAGAGCCTTGTCGTAATGTGAATTATGGATGATTAATTCGAACACTGCATGCTAATGGAGCATCATTTTTTTTATTTGCTTATTGAGTGTTTTTTTGTAGTTTAGGTTTTTTATTGAAATAAAACTTGGGGTTAAATCAGAGTGTTCCCTTCTGCAAAATATACTGTCTCCCATGAAATATGATCGAGTAGCGGTGGGTCGGTACGCCATTTTGCAATACCGAAACCAGTTGTAGGTATTCACACCAATACCGGTTTCCGAAACATGGTATACTGAATAACTGGTTATTGCGGCATTGCGGTCGGTATTTGAAATTTGACAAAATCTGTTTTTAAAATAACGCGAACGTGTGTAGGTGCGTAGGTGTACAAGTACCGTGTGGTTTTTGGCTTGACGAGATATTTCCCTATTCCGTGGTTTTTCGTAAAACAATATGTTTCCTGTTGTAATATTTTTTTATGGGTATTATTGAATGGTTATGGATTATTGGATCGCGAATAACTGGTTTCGCCCGATAACCAGTTATTATGACATTCAATACCATGTTTTCGGTATTGTACCAATACCTAGGTATTGAAACTATTTACGGTTTGCAACGACCTTCTCTATGATCGAGCGTTCATGCCGCGGAACAACATCAATTACTGGCGTCGGATAATTGACTTTTATCTTGTACACTGTCACTACAGTATGGCGCCACTCTGTAGTACCGCTACGTTCTGCCAACGGCACTTTCATATCCTTTAAATTATTTACTTTGACGAATCCTATTAATGCAGACTAATATTATCATAACATAAGATAGTTAAAAAAAACCTAAAAGAGCCGACTTCAAATGCCACGCTAGTAATAGTCAGTATTAAGTTTAATGTGTTTATGTTTACCCACGACGGAACGGAGACTGTATATGTGTTTGGGGTGAGAGGATGTTTGTTTGTTTGATTGTTTGTGTGTGCAAATCCATGTTGCCATTTTTCTCCAAAACTACTAGTACGATTTTGATGCAGTTTTCAGTTATGGGTTCGGGTGTAATTGGTGCATATTTTTAGATAGGTGTTACGGTGACAACTCACCAGGGGGCGCTGTTTGATCATTTGGTGCGAAGCGATGTTGCCATTTTTCTTCAAAACGACTGGTCCGATTTTGATGCAGTTTTTAGTTATGGTTTCGTGTTTGACAGATGCATGTTCTTAAATAGGTGTTACAGTGACAACTTACCAGGGGGCGCTGCAGTAAACATTTGTTTGTGCAAATCCATGTTGGCATTTTGCTCCAAAACTAGTTCGATTTTGTCTTTAAACGGTTCGTAATTAATCAGTGGTGGTTCTTAGATAGAATGAATGCCAACTCTTTATTTTACAAAATATAAAGATAACAATATGAAAGTTCTAAAACTATTACAATGGGCGGTCTTATCGCTTAAAGCGATCTCTACCAGACAACCTACTATAGATGTTATGACGATGACCTACTATAGATGTTAATTTTCTAAAGGCCATTGGGTGTTTATTCAATTTTATTATTGTTATATACCGGCTATAATTCACGTACCTTTAGTCGAATTTTCTTGACCTAGGTTTCGAGCGAGTCAGTCGCACTTCCTCGGGAGTGAGGTCACGCGGTGAGATCGCGATGTTCATTGCGGGCCGCCGCTCGCTGCGCTCGGCTTGATACTGCTATCAAATGGTGGGGCGGACTCGGCGGCGATCGGGAACAGCTGTTCCTTTTCGGTACCGAGGATGCCTGAGATAGCCCGAATGATGTCGTCGTCGGTTCTTCATCGCTGCTACTCCTATCGCCAGAAGTACCGTCGCAAACAATGCTGACTGTGTCGCACTCCAGACTGACTGACACTTTCTTTTTCGAGGACGCATTAAGAATCGGTTTCCACGCTGACGGCAAGGTCCATCCATTATCTCGGTTGAAATTGGGGTGTCTATTTGTCTCAATAGCCTCACGTACTTTTCTAGGTACAAAGAACTTTTCTCTAGCTAAAACGGAGGCTTTATCGAATCGGATAAAGTAGTTTGTGTCCGCGAGATGTGCATGCTCCGCGATGGCAGATCTTGTCGTGTCCGAATTA
The DNA here is from genome assembly GCA_954871355.1 of Cabera pusaria. Classification (NCBI taxonomy): domain Eukaryota; kingdom Metazoa; phylum Arthropoda; class Insecta; order Lepidoptera; family Geometridae; genus Cabera; species Cabera pusaria. The sequence goes on from OX940912.1 coordinate 622,349, forward strand.
TTAATGCTCCTTATGTGTTCCGTTTATTCAATTTGTTTCATTTCATTTTGTTACATGTCACATCTCTAGAGAGATTGGACATATCTCGATGACGTTTGGATAGGACCACCTGTAAAGTATACCCTTTATCTGAGTGTCGGTTAAAAACGTAACTGAATTTTTCTCATCTATCAAATCCTATTTATATGTCACTAGCAGCCCGCCCCGGCTTCGCACGGGTAGAACATATATGCCTACAAAATTTGCATCAGTTTGTTGCATCGAATATAAAATATTAACATATTTAACAATCATCGTCATATTTCAACCAATTTACACAAAACCTTAACGAATTATGCACCTAAGCCTTCCTCATAAACACTCTGGCTATTGGTGAAAACCGCATGATAATCCGTTCTGAAGCTATTGAGATTATTGCGAACAGACAGACAGACAGACGCAGTGATGGAATTTGTTTTATGATACTTACGTAGTGATATTGGACGGCCCTTTGGCGTGAAGGATAGTTACCCTGATTCTGACCCGATGGTCGTTGGTTCTAATCCTGACTATATAGGGTACCAATGAAAGTTTTATGTGCATTCATGAATCATGGGTTTTCGTACAGAGGTAGTGGGATCATTAAATCTACCAATAATTAAGATAGTTTAAAAACTAAAACAACCGACTTCAATGCCCCGCGAGTCAATTTCAGTAGCAAGTTTGAGACGTTTATCGTCATATCTCTGGAGATACTTATTAAATCTCGATGAAATTACAATAGTACCTCCTCAGAAACGTACCCTACCGATTACAAAAATAATCATTCGAATCGGTTCACAATTGACGGAGTAATCGCGTAACATCCACACAAAAAAAAAATGAAAAAAAAACGAACTGAGAACCTCCTTCTTTTTGGAAGTCGGTTGAAAAGTAGCTTAACACCGAGGAGAACATCTGCCGCCGTAACCTTACGGCGTTCCCCGACGCAAAAAGTAGGGGTATTATACGTTTAACGTGTGTATCTGTGTGTCTGCATAGCATCTTAGCACCCAGCCGGATGAAACAATTTTGATTTTATTATTGATAGTTTTTTTTTTGTTTGATAGATGTCTTCATCGAATTTGATAGATGTCTCAATAGAACTAATTTTCCTGAATCAAAGCTAAGAACACTAGCTTTGATTCAGGGAAATTAGTTCTATTGTTATAAAACTATGAGCTTTTTTCTAGTTAATTGCGCTATGAAATCAACTTTCATAGGTCTGATCAATTCTAAAATCTTCTTCTTCAACGATATTGTAAGAATATGGAAGCATTGACTCTACAGAATACTCAAATCCTCACCAACTTATAGCTCATATTTTAAACTTGAAGTGCCCCGCGGCTTCGCCCGCGTTAAAACCTTCTTTTATTTACTTAAAACTTTTCTTTTGTAAAAACGATTCTATCATTAAACACATCAAATAAGAATTAGCGAAATCGGTTCACCCGTTTTCATGTTATCGCGTGACTAAGGCAATTCGGGATTTATATTTATAAAAACAGAAAAACCAAATTTACATACTTTGTTACCTACCCCATTTCGAAAAATCCTACAACACGTACTTTATCCCATCTTGTTTCGCCATACAAACTTTGAATCCCCTTTCCGTATCCGGGAGCAATTCTTAGAAAATCCTTTCTGAGCGGATACCTACGTCATAATTACTATCTGCATTCTGAATTTCAGCGCAATCCCAAACAATATTGATTTTTAGATTTTATTACCCCAGTTTATCCTCTTAGGGTGGCGTTTTGAAAAAGTCTGAAACTCGTATTTGCTTATTTATTTACAGAAGTACTTGTGTGAAATATCGAATAAAACGACTATCCAAACTTTGAACCCCCGCTTCATCCCCTTACAGAGTGTATTTTGAAAAATTCTTTCTTAGCGGATACCTAAGTCAAAATAACTATTTGCATGCCAAATTTCAGTGCAATCCGAAACAATATTTATTTCAGACTTTGTTACCCCACTTCACCCTTGTAGGGGTGGAATTTTGAAAAAGCCTGAAACACGTATTTACTTACTTAAGTACTTGTGTTAAATTTCGAATATAAAAGACTTTTTTTTTACTGGAGCACTTGTATGAAGTTTCGAATAGAAAAGACTATCTAATAATGTTTCTCCATAGAAACTTTGAACCCCCGTTTCATCCCCTTCAGGGGTGAAATTTGAAAAATCCTTTTTCAAAGGTAACTAACGTTGTAATAATTATCTGCATGCCAAGTTTAAGCGCAATCCGAAAAAATATTGATTTTCACACTTTGTTACCCCATTTCAGCCTTTTAGAGGTGGAATTTCGAAAAAGCCTAAAACACGTATTTACTTATTTATGTACTCAAGCACTTGTGTGCAGTTTCGAATAGAAAAGACTATCTAATGTTGTTTCTCCATAGAAACTTTGAACCCCCGTGTCATTCCCTTCTGGGGTGAAATTTGAAAAATCCTTTTTCAAAGGTAACTAACGTTGTAATAATTATCTGCATGCCAAGTTGTAGCGCAATCCTTTCATTCCTTTAAGGGGGAATTTTAGAAAATCCTTTCTTAGCTGACTCTAACGTCATAATAACCACCTGTATGCCAAATTTCAGCGCAATCCAAAACAATATTGAATTTTAGACTTTGTTACCCCATTTCACCCTCTTAGGGGTGGAATTTCGAAAAACCTAAAACACGTGTTTACTTATTTATGTCCTGAAGCACTTGTGTGAAGTTTCGAATAGAAAAGACTATCTAATAATGTTTCTCCATAGAAACTTTGAACCCCCGTTTCATTCCCTTCTGGGGTGAAATTTGAAAAATCCTTTTTCAAAGGTAACTAACGTTGTAATAATTATCTGCATGCCAAGTTTTAGCGCAATCCGAAAAAATATTGATTTTCACACTTTGTTACCCCATTTCACCCTCTTAGGGGTGGAATTTCAAAAAAACCTGAAACACTTATTTTTGTACTAAAGCACTTTTGTGAAGTTTCGGATAGAAAAGACTATCTAATCTTTTTTCTCCATACAAACTTTGAACCCCCATTTCATCCCCTTAAGGGGTAAGAATTTTGAAAAATCCTTTCTTAGTACACCCCTACGTACTGAGACAAATATACCCTCCAAATTTCAAGTCTCTACGACCAGCGGTTTAGGCTGTGCGTTGTCTGTCAGTGAGTCAGTCAGTCAGTCAGTATGTCAGGACAAAGATTCTTATAGTATTAGAAGATGTCGTGTTTAGAGTCATTGGAATGCTTTTAATGAAAAGATTAATACATAGATCAGTCGGGTCGGGGTGGTTTAAATATCATATTATTATACATGTAGATCATTATTATTTTACACAATAGATCATATTATTATACTATATTGACTTCAAATTGATTGTGATCGGTGGAGATCTACAGAATAGCTAAGCCTATAATAATATTTTCGTAGTAACTATGACCTAATCTGTGGTTTCACTGCAAATATTTTATTAATTTTGCGATGCGTGTATGTGAAATCTGTGATATCTTCTAGAGTTTTCATTTGAATTATATATTGTAAAGACAATTTTAATAATTTATAATATGTGGCCAAGCTAATTAACGTAATTATTTGGATAAGGATTAATACTATATACTTGAAAATAGCCTTGGAAATTATGTAATATTTTTTAACCAAAAATGAAAGATTAAAATGGTTACTGTGAGTCAACCTTAAGAGATAGACATACGCTGTTGCAGATTTTTTTTTAGGTCTTATTAAGTTGTACAACTCTTCCATAGAAAATATTCTTCTATCTATTATTAATTGAGCAGCGTTCGAAAGAAACGTGTTTTTTCGACCGTTTTTTTGTCGATTTAAGTTGCAAATTAGGTCTCCATGGATGTACCTTTGATTTAAACGGGATAATATATAGCCTATTTTCATTTCTAAAGTCCATTCTATATATTAGTGAAAGAATTTTTAAACCGGTCCAGTAGTTTTTGAGCCAAATCATTACAAACATACAAAAATACAAATGTTCTCTCTTTATAATATTAGTATAGATTAGATAGGTCGTTAAGAAATATTTACACATGGGCATTTGAAGTCGGTTGTATAGATTTTTAAACTAAATTTTACTAAAATATCATGCCATATTTATATATAAACAGTAACTATACCTTTACCATAAAATATTCTATGACGTTGCTTTGACAGAACTGGGTTTAAAGTTACAAGTGCCAGAGTCATTAAATGTTCACGGCAATTTAGCACCACTTAAAGCCAACGCGGTACAGGTTTAGCATCTTGGTAACATGCTATGGAATAACGACACTATTTTGTTACCTACCCTACTAGTATTATAAACACGAAAGTTTGTAATAATGTATGGATGTCTAGATGTCTGGATGTATTTTTACCCGACTGCGCGACGCAAAGGAGAGGTAATGTGTTTATCAGTCTATATATGTATGTATGTATGTATGTTTGTTCCTTTGTGGCACACTAGAGACCAAACGCGTGGGCCGATTTTGATAATTGGCACGTCAATAGATTCGCCATGCTAGCGCGAGTGTCAACGAAAACATAAAACATTTAAAAATTCAAAATGGCGGATTTCATACGCCAAAATTTGGGGTACAAAAAAATTTTTTTTTTCAAAACCTATCGAGTGGGGTATCGAATTAAAGGTCTTAAAATGGAGATTCAAAACAAATAACTATGATCGTACAAATCGAAAAAAAAAACGATTTTACATGCCGCGTTAGTCACTTTCAGTAACAAGTTTGCGGTGCTTATCTCTGAAGTTACTTATCAGATCTCAATAAAATTATAATGAGACCAAACGAAAATGATATTAACTCAAACAAAAAAAGAATTTTCTAAATCGGTTAAGAATTGAAGGAGTTCTGAGGTATCAAACAACCTCTTCCTTTTGGTATAGTCGTTTAATAGTACAACTGTAAAGTAAGTAAGCTTAAAAGCAATACCCTATCTATTTCACGCATTTCGGTTTTTTGTTCTTTTTTCCATAATTGTAATAACGGTCATAGTTATACATATTTTGTGAAGATTTCAAGTCTCTATCTATTATTAGTTTACAAGTTCAAACACAAAACGCCGAAAAATACACGTTACTTGTATGTAGACCACACTGTGATGTAGACCCCCTTTAATATTTAATTTTATTTTGTTTTTAGTATTTGTTGTTAAATCCCCCATTGTAATACATACTTAGTGGTGTAGACGCACAAAACCTTATATTTGCCAAAAAAATGCGTAAGCATATTAGTAAATATAATAGTACTGGAATCCTGCTGGCCCCATTTCATAAACAATAAAATATAAACGCTAACGTCAATAAATATATTTGAAATGTGCAAATTGGTACGTATATATACCAATTTCTATTCTAGAAAAAGATAGGTCAAGCCTATGTAGCATTGAGCCGGGTTAGATCTTTAGATGGACTAGTAATAAGTAGTTTAGATCCCAGGAAACTACTCAATAATCCACATGACATCAACTCTCTAAATGAAATGAGAAGATTACGGAATTTGCCGTCCTTTACTTAACTAAAAAGTGTAAAATAAAACATTAAATAAAAAAATCAAAAAACCCGACTGCGCAATAAGTGAAGTGTTAAAAATGAACTGAAAAGAAAAAAAACAAGTAAGTCTAGTAGTTTAGACTTCTGTTTAGGGATATCAAAAAACTATACCATTTAAATTCTTTCTCGGTCGATACACTCATAAAATAAATTATACATTGTTATATGGAATATAGAGACTTTAACAGTCGGGACACATGAATCCCCATTCGTTAAGCCATTTATGTGTCCCGACTGTTAAGGTCTCTACATTCCATATAACAATGTATAATTTATTTTATGAGTGTATCGACCGAGAAAGAATTTAAATGGTATAGTTTTTTGATATCCCTAAACAGAAGTCTAAACTACTAGACTTACTTGTTTTTTTTCTTTTCAGTTCGTTTTTTAACACTTCACTTATTGCGCAGTCGGGTTTTTAGATTTTTTTATTTAATGTTTTATTGTTACTCTTTCACGCAAAATCTACTGAATGGATTGTGTTTAAACTTTATAATAATATAGTTTACACATCGGAATAACACATAGGCTATAATTTATAAAGATATAGTGTGAATTATCCAAAAAATACCGAGAAGTGTCAAGTAAGTAGGAAAAAATCTGCCATCTCTTAAACATAATGCGTAACAACTTCGAGTCGGATTTAGCATACTATTCCGTAATCAAATGCCTGGATTAACACAAATGGTTATACTATTTAAAGCGGGCGAAGCCGCGTGGCGCAGTTAGACGTATATAACATCTTTTGTTTTTAATTGGTATAAGTTACAATTTAGTCTTAAGTTTCCTTTTCTTTATTTTAAAATAACTAGTTGCTCCTTTACTCCACATCTAAATGATCATTACAGGAAGATACTAAATTTTACAACATAAGGTTTTCTCTAGTGTGAGATTCAGAGCTCATAAGCTTTGTTTTAGAATATAAGCCTTTTGAAACTTTGTTTTTAATGTGCTAAGTTGCAAATAAATAATTACAATTACAACATTAAGTTCGAGCCGTTAAATACCAGTATTTTGGCAACACTACGGTGGTGTGGGAAGCGTTTGGTTTAGCATTAGCGGTACTAACGAGCACCGGAACGGTTGGAATTATAATTGTAAAAAGTGGGCACTCGACCTGCGTATACACGACCGTAGGTAGGGGTGCCACAGTTTACCTAACTTTAATTTTGTATTACGCATTTTTTAATTTAAAAAAAAATCTTATAGGCTAGCGTTTACCACAATCTCAGCTGTCGGTAAGTGCTGATGCGGTCGAGAATGGTAGCACGCTAGGCCTAGAATGGGAAATGGCTTTTAAGGATAGCTGCTCGAAGACATTAGATGTTTGGCGGCAGATTTTCTAACTTGAGGGTGGTAGCTGGCCAAGCGGACACTAGATAGTCTGACGACCACTGAACGACTCAGTGGGCGTCGCGATCTCGCTGCGTAAACTCCCGAGGATGTGCATCGGACATGCATGAAACCTAGTTCGAGACAGTGGACAACAAACATTAGTGAGTATAATAGTCGGTGTTTTTATAATCATGATTCAAACTCACTATAACTATAAATTTAAAACTAGATAGTCTCCTACCACCATGCGGGGGTTTGGGCTTTCTTAACGATGTTTTTCCTTCACCAGAGAACCACTGTGAAAAGCGCACATCATTTTTGTTATAAGGGTTACTTTTTTACCTTTTGAGGTACGGAACCCTTAAAAGATTCTGACAAATTGAGAACCTCTACCTTTTTTTGAAGTTGGTTAAAATTAGCAGTGGTATGTAGTTGGCAACCCTACGCTCCGCACGGTGCAATTCAAACAAGCTTCCAGGTAGGTATGATGGCAGCTCTTCAATACATGACCCCGTTACCTGTTCCACCTACGTTACAGTTTGTTAGTAGGTAGTCAAGCTATCCCTTTAGGGAAGTGGGTTTAACAAAAGTAAAATAAAACTAGAGCAGACGTCTTGCCAATTTGGAGGCTTGATCAATCTGAATAAAAACTAACTCTAACAATACAAGAAAGCCACACAGAGTGTGTGGCCAAGTGCTAAGTCTCATCAAAAGATTTGACCGCTTATGTCGCATATTTTGGCATATTTTGCGATTTCATAAGGAAATCAAAACCTGTAGGGTACTTCCCGTTGACCTAGAATAATGAAGTTTGGCAAGCAGAATCTGAAAACCGTAAATATGTAATTTGATAACAAAAAAGATAATTTACTTTTAAAACTGTATCATTTGCGGTTGGTGCAATACATTTTCTATTGATCGAACTGCAAAGTTAAGTTTGTCCTTTAACCTAGTTTGACAAATTTATACGGAAGCCTCGGTGTGCGAGTAAGACTCGCACTTGGTCGGTTATTAACAGTTTTCCTTACCATTGACTGACTTCATATAACGTCGCTTTAAACACTTAAACAATAGCTTAAATATATCAAAGGCAATAAAGGAATACAGCTTAGACGGCTTTAAATTGAAACTGCGATTATTATTGATAAGTAAATGCTACTACAGTGTTACGGACTTTCTTAATGATAAGTAAATACTACTACAGTGTTACGGACTTTCTTAATGATAAGTAAATGCTACTACAGTGTTACGGACTTTCTTAATGATAAGTAAATGCTACTACAGTGTTACGGACTTTCTTAATGATAAGTAAATACTGCTACAGTGTTACGGACTTTCTTAATGATAAGTAAATGCTACTACAGTGTTACGGACTTTCTTAATGATAAGTAAATACTGCTACAGTGTTACGGACTTTCTTAATGATAAGTAAATGCTACTACAGTGTTACGGACTTTCTTAATGATAAGTAAATACTGCTACAGTGTTACGGACTTTCTTAATGATAAGTAAATGCTACTAAAGTGTTACGGACTTTCTTAATGATAAGTAAATGCTACTACAGTGTTACGGACTTTCTTAATGATAAGTAAATGCTACTACAGTGTTACGGACTTTCTTAATGATAAGTTAATACTACTACAGTGTTACGGACTTTCTTAATGACAAAAGCTTCTAATAAGATTTTTTGATGTGACTTGTTACCACAGACCAGAGCATGACTAGACTCTGCTAACACTAATTTTCAATGTTTATATCTTATGAATTGTGGTAAAATTTATTTATTTATTGAAGATTGATATCTATGATTTGGTAGTTGAGTAACTAAAATGAATGTATTTATTTAATTGTATTAGTTATTTTTTATTTTTTCAATTGTATGTTGATATTTGTTTGCCTAACGGCAAAGAATGTACAAGGAACTTATTTGGCTCTAACATTCTTGGCATATCTCTGTTATGACCTACTTTCTTACAAATAAAAATGATTTTTTTATTTTTTTTATTTTGAATAATATCTTGAAAGAACTGAATTCATATGCCCTACGAGTCAGTTTGAGAAGCGAGTTTGAAGCTTTTATCTCCATATATCTTAAGATGTCGATTAGATCTTCATTCAACATATTAGAAAAACACCAGACAGTCGAATAGACAGTCTAACAGACAGTCGAATAGACAGTCTAACAGACAGTCGTGTAATGACACGTGAGTTTAATTGTAATAATAATTAAAACGAAACACTCTTGAAATACTTGTAAATGAAGATCTTTAATACTTCATTTAATTTCCCGCTCTTAAACTAAGCATTTTGGTATTCTGTATTTGAGTACTGTATAATCCCGTCTGTGGGACTAGACATTCTGTATTTACTCTGTGGCACAATGACTTTGTAAAATGTTACTTCGATTAATTACTGAAACTAAACACATTAATTTAAACAAATAAGGAATACGTACGAAGGAATACGAAGCAATAGCTTTATTATAAACTAGCTGTGCCCGCGACTTCGTCCGCGTGAAATAGTGTCTTTGGGTAGCATTTTTAAATATTTAGGCTAATTATTTTACAAATAAGACAAATGCGTATCCCAGCTACACTGCACCGTACCACGCCGCGCAAATCCCCCTCCCCTCTCCCTCCCCCTCGCCCTTCCCCTCCCCTCTACCTCTCTCTTCCCTCCACCCCCTTTCTCCTCACGTCCCTCTCCCCCTCCCCTTCCCCCCACTTCCCCTCACCTCCCCCTCTCTTCCCCCCACTTCCCCTCCCCTCCCCGTCTCTCTTCCCCCACTCCCCTTCCCTCACTTCCCTCTCCCCTCTCCTTCCCCCCACTCCCCCTCCCCCACTCCACCACCCCTATCCTTTCCCTCACCTCCCATCCCTCTCCCTTTTCCCCTTTCCCTCACTTCCACCCTCTCTCCCCTCCCCTCATTCCCCCTTCCCCTTCTCCCTCCTCCTTTCCCCTCACAAACTTTGAATGACATATTAATTTATATCGAATCAACCGCCTAAACAATAAGTTTCAAGCTTCTAGCTTTAAGGTGGTTGCTCGTCGTCAGCTAACCACAACAGCGCCAATAGATGGCGCTGATACTCTTATTTGATTAATTTAATTTTTAATGAGTGAAATAGTACTTGGTAAATAAAAAATATTGATTTTGCCAGTAAAGCGTATAAATTTTAATTTATTTAGCTAAATTTGAAGTAGGTATATATACACTCTCTATATACTTTTATTTGTAAACAAGCGTGGCGTCAGGACTGATAACGCACACACGCGAAAGTATTTTCGTATCACAGATTATTTAATAGTGTATTTGACGTATATAAAGGCATTTGCTAATTTTGTCACTTCGTATATGAGTAATGTAGCCGATTGGTGAGAACTACTGAATTAAGCGCATCAGGGACCGGGTTCGAACCCTTCCTTACTAACAAACTTTTTTCGTTTTCCATTCTAAACATTAACTTTTTATTTATTGTTATTAGTTTACATTACTCTCGCTAATAACAAAATACCAAATATCATATAATCCAAAATTTTTTTGATTTTTCATAGTTTCATTGATTTTTTTCATCATTTTTCATATTTTCATAGATGGCGCCACCAATGCATAATTGGGTTAACAAATGCAATCCACTAATTTCGTCGTAACGTTACTTCGCACCATGGCTTAATTGGCAAAGCCCCGGAACATGTTATTCCGGAGGTTGCGGGTTCAAGTCCCGTTGGTACGATGAAATTTTGGATTGTGTTTAACAATTTACAAAAAAAAATATTAAGTGTGTAACACTTCAAAGAAAACATAATATTTGATTTACGCAGTGCAACATCTCTCGTCGGATTTGAAAACTGTAATGATTTCTTCCGAATGATTAACTTACGTAATAAGTAGTCATAGATGGCGCCACCAATGCATAATTGGGTTAACAAATGCAATCCACTAATTTCGTCGTAACGTTACTTCGCACCATGGCTTAATTGGCAAAGCCCCGGAACATGTTATTCCGGAGGTTGCGGGTTCAAGTCCCGTTGGTACGATGAAATTTTGGATAGTGTTTAACAATTTACAAAAAAAAAAAAAAAAATTAAGTGTGTAACACTTCAAAGAAAACATAATATTTAAATATCATATAGATTTGTACCACTTTTTGATGTGAACTGTACCTACTCATACTAACGCTATTGGGTGGTTTTTCGACGAGGTTCAACGTACATTTCGTTGCTGCATGCTGGAGTCTGTTCTGTAGATCTCAAAGCACAGAGTACTAAGGACCCAAAGTGAAGCATTTGGCGTACTAGTTGTGCTTTGCGGTTTTACCCACAATCTAATAGAAACTGCTATTTGCGATAAAATGTAGCCTATGTGACTACGAGAGCGAGTAGAAGGCATAATTGCTGATTATAAATTATAAACAAAATAAAAAAGGTAAGTCATATGTAAGGTATATCAATTTACTTACTAAGGTATAGGTACTTTCTTTTTATAAGTATTTCAAAAATATTGTACACGACAATATTTTATTTTGACCATTTTCGAGATCTGGCGCTGGTATTATCATCATCAAAATCAGCCGGTACCAGTCCACTGGTAGACATAGGGCTTTCCTAAGTCACTGCCCACCGCTTTGCGAATATCGTCGCTCCACCTGGGCCCCTAGACAAAAAATCCAATTTCTGTTTTCATTCACGCTAACGCGGCTTTAAAGTGTATGGGAATGACAACTTTGTTGCGGAAACATAAATGTCATTCCATACATTTTGAACTTGCGTTAGCGTGTATGGTAACAGGAATTGAATTTTGTCTAGGGGGGCTGGTCACAGGAAGTCCTACGCTACGTTTGCCGATTCGCGGTCTCCACACTAGAACCAGTGTGCCCCAACGGTTATCACTCCTATACGGCAGATATGACCAGCCCTCTGCCATTTCAGTTTGCTAATCCGGACATCAGGAAACTATATGCCTGATACTACTTCTTTGGTCCTACCACAAATAAAATATCTAAACAATTTAGTCAATTAGTCGTACTCTCCTCAGTACAATCTCTGGTAAAACACATGATTTATAAAATGTCACTTATTTTGGTAACATGTTTGTTATAAAATCTTCGTCGCGTTAAATTTTGAGAATAGTGATGTCATGTGTGTTTCGGTAATATAGCCAACATAATTTATAATCTATATACAAAACTAAAAATCCGACTTCACATGCCGCGATAGTCAAAATAGCCAGTTGCCATAATCATGTCATCAAGGTATACAAATTTGTTTACATTGTTTATCTCCATATCTCCGGAGATGATTATCATATCTCAATAAAATTTGAATGGGACCAAACGGGAGGCGTAATCTCTCAAACAAAAAAAAAATAAAAAAGTTTGAAATCGGTTAAGATTTGACGGAGTTCTGAGGTAACAAACATGAAGAAAAAATATCGTCGAATTGAAATCCTCCTCCTTTTTTGTGAAGTCGGTTAAAGAGTTATTCCGTTACTTAGTCCGTTTATTGGTATACAACGACGTATTTGAGAATGATCTGACAGATGGTCTGACAGGATCAGATCGGTTTATCTATGAATGAAAGGCTGATGTTGGTTTTAAATTGGCCTCTAAAATATCACCATCGTGCTTACCATCTTTGACCGCATCATCACTTACCAACAGGTGACATAGTGGTCAAACGCTAGCCTATAACGTATAAAAAAAAAATCATCAGCCTATCTCACCTACAGCACGCCACTGAGCTCGATCTTCAGCTCTTTGTTTTCAACCGCTGCCAGCCAGCTTGCATATGTCTTCGCTCCATATAGCTGGAGGGCGCCCTACACTATTACGAAAAAGATACTTTTAGTGCGTTTATCGAGCCGTGGTCTCCACTTTAAAACACGTCTACCTCAACTGTTATCGGTTCTACGACAGTTGTGAACAGCCTACTGCCACTTCAGCTAGCTAATCCTTTGAGATATGTCGATAACTTTGGTTCTCTGACGGATGACTTTATTTCGAATTTGAATCTTCTGACAGACTCCAAGCATAGCCCTCTTCATAGCTCGCTGAGCGATTTTGAATTGGTGAACCAGTCGCACTATCAGTGTCCACGTCTCGGCTCCGTAAGTAATAACAGGCAGGACGCACACGTTAAATACTTTCGTATTGAGGCTATTTCGTATGCGTATAAGAGCGATGAAAAGACCAGTCGGTGAATACTACGGTGTTGAACCTAGTGATCCTGATCACTGTGACATCTCTAAATATACGCTTCTTGTCCATTATAATAAAATCAATCTCGTTTTTACGGTTCCGTAGCCGAATGGTAAAAAACGGAAGCCTTTTCCTTTGAGTATTCAGCCAGAATACTCAAAGATGTTCACCGATTACTCAAAGATACCTTAATGGATTTGGAAAATCCTATTTTTTTTTGTTTCAAAGGCCCTTCCCAGGTAGTCCCAACTAAAAGAAACGACATCAAATGCCGCGATATGAATGTTCAGTACCATGTTTGAGGTGTTTGTCTCCATTATCTTTAGAGATACTTATCAGGTCTGAATAAAATTACTATGGTACCACCCTTGGGATATCTCCTTTTCAACAAAAAAAGAATTATCAAAATCGGTTCATTAACGACGAAGATATCGACACACATAAAAAAATACTATACGGTCGAATTGAGAAACATATTTTTTTAAGTCGGTTAAAAATATCGTAATTTCAAAACTTGGGGTACCTATCAATTTCAATATTACGAAAAATGCCAATATGGTCCAAAATTTCCAAAAAACACTAAGCGATAAGATCCATTAAAAAAAAAAAAACAAAAAAAGAGAACCGACTTCAAATGCCACGCTATTAATTTTTAATACCAAGTTTGACGTGTTTATCTCCATATTTCTGAAGATTTATCATACATACATCATGTCTCCTTTCCAACAAAAAAATAATCATCAAATTCGGTTTAGAAACGACGAAGTTATCCGCGAACAAACATAAAAAAATATATACGGTCGAATTGAGAAACATCCTTTTTTGAAGTCGGTTAGAAACAAAATAAAACTAAATTTGAGTTTGTTAGAGCCTAACCTAACCGATAAACCGACGAAATATTTGAAGGCCACAAACTATAGTAATAGGTACTGTAATGCTAATGAAAACTAAGTCCTGAAAAAGCGGCGACTCACATGTCAGCGGTCTGGCAACGTCGCCTTTTCAGCGAGCGCACGGTTTGGCCACGTCTGACAATCGCGGCAATACACACTAATGAGTTTAGCGTATGTAGACACTGTAAAAACTTCACTCACATATTGACAAAAATGAATTAAAATCTCGATCCTAGTTTTCATATTATTTAATCAAATTATGTAGTAAGATTGGATTTCGCGTATGTAAAGAGTTGTATAAAGACCAATAGATGTGATTTCATTGCAATTTTTTGATCCATTTACTCGTATTTGTCAATATACTTTTGTATGGAAATCGAACCACCTTATAAATTACGATAATTCCATACAACTTTCCATCCCCTCTTTTAACCCCTTCCAACCCTCTTTTCGCATTAAAAAGTAGCCTATGTCCTTACTCAGGCTCTAGACTATCTGTGTACCAAATTCCATTTAAATCTGTTCAGTAGAACATTAACATAAACCGTACATATTTTTATACAAACTTTCATCCCCTATTGTTATTTTAGACCCTTGAGGGTAAAACTTTCAGAAACTTTGAATGTCATATTTATTTATATCAAATTAACAGCCTACAAAATAAGTTTCAAGCTTCTAGTTTCTAAAATGACGATACTACCATACAACTTTTCATCCCCCCTTTCAACCCCTTACAACCCTCTTTTCGCATTAAAAAGTAGCCTATGTCCGTTCTCAGGCTCTAGACTATCTGTGTACCAAATTTCATTTAAATCGGTTCAGTGGTTTTGGCGTGAAAGTGACACAGACAGACAGACAGAGTTACTTTTGCATTTATTATATTATAGTTAGGATTAGGATGTTGTTTCTCTTTCTATTACTATTTCTACAGGTATGAATATATATATAGGTAATAATTAATCTGTAGCTAGCAAGTTTGTTACGTGGAGTTATTTTTGTAGTTTAACTCTGTAAAATAAAAACTTTTCGATTCGGCTTTTTGCTTCAATAAAACCAATAAAACCATTACCTTACCGCACAACACATTACATACTCTTAAAAAAAATAATTACTTAAACCACAAATATGAATAATACCTTAATAACTGACTTTTGCAACTTTTTTTTTGATTTTTGCAACATACATACGAAAAAAAAATAAAGAAAAAAAAACTTTATGACGAATTGAGAACCTCCTCCTTTTTGGAAGTAGGTTGAGAACCACATCTAAATAGGTTAAACTTACACAGCGTTAGTATTTTAATACACACCAGTAATTAGGTTAGTATTTTAATACATACCTACACAGCGTTAGTATTTTTTCGGACGCATTAGAGCATATAACATACAGTGGCGTATCTTGGGAGAGGTCTTTGTCTAGCTGTGGACTGATACCTGCTGAATTATATGATGATATTCACATATTAGTCGTAGGGTATATAACCATTATTTATTCTGTGGCGCGGGTAAAAAGTGCAATAAAGCGTATTCTGTTCTATCTTCTGTCAGCTCCATTTGTCCAAGAGGTATAGTAAATTAATGTAAAGGAAATACATCGTTAAGAAACCGACAACCCCCGCATGGTGGTAGGAAGAAAATCTGTCGCCAAACATCTAATGTGTTCTGGCAGCTATATCCTTGAGAGCCAGTTCCCATTCTAGGCCTAGCATGCTTACCATCTTTGACCGCATCATCACTTACCAAGTGTGATAGTGATCAAACGCTAGATATTAAAAAAATATGTAATCGATGCTATGTTATGGAGCGGTCGATTAGCACATTGTTTCGCAGGAACGTGCCTCAATCTGGGTATTTAATACTGAGGCCGGACATTGCTGTTCACCACAGTGGAAAATAACCAGTGATATTTTATTGGTATAGCTAGATAATTATAAGTGAAAACAAAACGAACTCGAAACGACGAGTCTATTGGTTAAATAATTTCGTGGATCGTTTTAAAAACTAAAAGAACCGACTTAAAACGTCGCGCTAGTCAAAATAGCCAGTAGACGTTGTAACTATTACATAATCGGGTTGGATTTAGAATCGTTTGGCACGAAAAAGTGGGGGTAGAGTGGTGGAATGGGAAGGGGAGGGTCCCCCCTTTACTACCCTATCACTCCCATTACAAGGTACCTAATGCATAGTTTTTGAGTTATGCCTATTTTTGTTGGGTTTGATTTTGGATTTTTGAATTTAGAATCGTTTGGCATGAATTTGATATAAAATTTTATGAGGATGGGTAGAGGTTAGGTCCCTGATTGTAACAATACCATTTTTATAACAAGGTATTGCAAATTTTACAAGAAAACGATATAATCAAAATCTAACCTAAAAAAATACTAAATCATAAAAACAAAGCGCAAATAATAATTACAAGAGCTAGATAACTTAGTAAAAATTTTAGTAATATTATTTACCACTACTAAATTAATAAGAACATCCCACTAGAAAAAAAACTAGGTTATGTTAGGTTGAAACTGCGACAACACAACGCTCGAGCCGAGCGAGCGAAGCGAGCGTGCCGCGGCAGCGGCCGGCAAAGCGCAAAAAGTCTGTTAAACATCCAATAAAACAGTGATTAGCTAACTGTTACAAAAAAGTGAGGTTATGATTTTACAAAAATACGCATAACTTTAAAACTATGCATTACCTTGTAATGAAAGTGGTAGGGAAGGAAAGGGGGACCCTCCCTTACCCCCCCATCACCTCACCCTCCCTTTTTCATGCCAAACGATTCTAAATTTTTACCAAGTGAGGTTATGATTTTGCAAAAAAAATCATAACTCAAAAACTATGCATTACCTTGTAATGAGAGTGGTGAGGTAGTGAAAGGGGGACCCTCACCTACCCCTTCCACCCCTCCATTCCCCCTTTTTCGTGTCAAACGATTCTAAATTTCAACCACATAATCTGTGCCAGTAGTTAGTAGTAAGTCGTCGAGATAAGTAAATGCGTCGTAATCTGTAAACAAACATACATAGGCCTCTCCTATGGCAAGCCACTGAGCTCGATCTGCAGCTGTTTGTTTTCAACCGCTGCCACCTGCTTAAATTATTAATTATGTAATTTTGTTATTAACCGACTTCACAAAAAACGAGGAGGTTCTCAATTCGTCGGAGTCTTTTTAAAATTTTTCATGTATATGCTCCGATTACTCGAAGATGCCTGAACCAATTTGGAAAATTCTTATTTTGTTCCAAAGGTTACCCAGGGTGGCCATTTGGCCATTTGGTGGCCATTTAAATTTTAATGAAATCGGCCGAGCCGTTTTTAATAAATCAACAATATTTTACTATGCATTTACATTTTACTAATCCCGACGACATACTACTAACTACTGGCACATATTAGATAATAGTTACTGCGTCTACTGTCTACTTTGACTAGCGCGACGTTTGAAGTCGGTTCTCCTAGTTTTTTAATCGATCCTAAATTATTTTGGTAAAACATATCACAGCCGAATCGTTCAGCACGGTAAGAGTAAATAAATAAATAAGAAGTAAAAAAAAATAAAAAACAAGCTTTTATCTGGGACAATTAACTAAAAGTTAAACATAAATCTTAGTAAATATGTTGCGTGTCGGTACTTACCTATATTCTTAAAAGCCGGAGGCACTAATTTTACAGGTTAGATACTTACTATACTTCATTGCCTCAAAGCTTTTAAGAATATAGGTAAAGGTACGGCCACACCGCAGCGTCCTGCGTGCGCAATCTAGGCGGCGATCAGATGGTGCACTAGCATTTGTCGGTACAACTGGTTCACACCAAACGCGATCTACGGCGATCAGAAAACGATTGAAAATCGGATCGCGAACGCGGATGCATGACGCCGCGGTGTGGTCGTACCTTAAATACCTACCAGCAAAATACTTACTAGAAATTATTTAAAACTTTTTGTAAGTGACGACTTAAAATTTTCTACGGATATTATGATGTGATTATGGGTAAAGTGTTCTTCAAGGCGAACCAATCGAGCCCAAACTTGGTGAAGTTATGTTGTTTTATCACAGAGATGCCGTGACCACCTTCCAGCTTCATCATCAGACCCTGGATAATTATCTAAGCGTAAAGTCCTCCTCAAGTCGAATCAATCGAGCTCAAATTCGATGGGTTTATCTTCATTCGTTCAGAAGTTCCTATAGCCATCTTCTGTCCCTATCATCAGATTAGCTTCATGGTACCATATCATTGTATTGTCATCGAAGATACATAAGTTCTCCAAATTTGAGTCCAATCGGACATCGGGAAGTGGGTCCAATTTAGCTTCCAAGATTCCACTCGATCATGCATACATACATTGCAAATTAAATAAAAGCTGGTAACAAAGTAACAAAATTAAAATTTTGAAAAAATTCCCACGACACTGTCCTTTAGTACAACGTCATAACATCTAAGAACTGCTTCTGATTAATTACGAACCGTTTAAAGACAAAATCGAACTAGTAGTTTTGGAGAAAAATGGCAACATGGATTTGCACAAACAAATGTTTACTGCAGCGCCCTCTGGTGAAATGACACTGTAACACCTATCTAAGAACATGCACCAATCAAACCCGAACCAATAACTGAAAACTGCATCAAAATCGGACTAGTCGTTTTGAAGAAAAATGGCCACATCGATTTGCACAAACAAATCTTTACAGTAGCGTCCCCTGGTGAGTCGTTACCGTAACAACTATTTAAAAACATGCACCAATTACAACACCCAAACCCATAACTGAAAATTGCATCAAAATCGGACTAGTCGTTTTGGAGAACAATGGCAATATGTATTTGCACACACAAACAAACATCCTCTCACCCCAAACGTATATACAGTCTCCGTTGCGTCGTGGGTAAAAAAGCTGCTTTACTGTATTAAGTTCCACTGTGTGAAATTACCGCTCTTGTAGTTAACGCGTCTAAATCTAATTAACGCACGTAACAGAATTGTTTCACAGCTCCGGCCCCGGGAAAACGGCGTATTGCGGGATTTTTAATAGCTTTATTCGCGGGATTTAATGAATGTCATTGTAAATCCCGGGGTTTTCCATTTGTGAAGATTAAAAATGAGAAATGACAGAATCGCGACGATAAATCGGTTTTTATAGGATTTGTAATATCTGAGACAATATTTGTTTTTAAGCTTATCCTGCGACGCTTCTTCCTACGATATATATCGTTCCATAATTCGTTTATGGTTCCATAATCATACATATTACGGTAAATATAACACCAGACGAGCACAATCCTACTAAAGATTTATGGTACTGCAACAAAGTAATATTCATGCAGTCACCTTGTTTTTATTGAAGTCAGTCAAAAAGGCAACAGTACCTTGAACGGATCCTGTTTTATCGTCACTATTGATTTCTGGCGAAAGTTAACCTTCGGTCCTCCCATGGGCCCTATAGACCCCTCTTTATGAACGATCCACAAACTGTCTTTAGGGATTCCGAAGTAGTGAATAAGTGAAAATACTGAAAATATACGTGACTTTTGTGCTGCTTTTGTTTAAGATTGATTTATCGTGTATTGAAGCAAATAAATATATTATACAATAAAAATCTGGTTAATATAAATATATTTTTCAGGCGGCAATAGCCCAATGGATAAGGTGTCGGACTGGCGATCGAGAGGTCGTGAGTTCGATCCCCACCTCACCCATTGCACTATTGACCTGAGCCCACTCCAGACACAAGCATAGCTTAGTTGGAGGGGTTAACAAGAATACTAGTAATGTGCAAAACACATTGCGAGTAATCTAGGTCGAGAAAATTCTACTAAAGGTACGTGAAATACAGCCGGTATAAAATATCGTTAATATTTAGTAATGTTACAAATTCCCGATATTTTAAAAGATAAATAACTTCGATACTTCTTATTATAATTTGATAAATGAGGTGTCGTTGGAAGCGTCTTGATTGTCCGCTGATTATAGGCTATGTGGTGTCACATGTCATATTACATTGAATATAGCGCCCTCTAGCGGACATTAAGTCTGGTAAGAAACGAAGACAGAAGAAGAAGAAAAGAAGAAGAAAAGAAGTTAATGCCATTCCAATTATATTTCTCAAATTGATAGTACCTATAATACAACTAATTTGAATAGTTATGTCCATAAGACTAATATCATCATCATCAGCCTATCTCTGTCCATGATTATAAATGACCGACTATTATACTCACTTATAATTGTTGTCGTCTGTCTCGACCTAGGTTTCATGCATGTCCCATGCACATCCTCGGGAGTTTACGCAGCGAGATCGCGACGACCTCTGTCCAGTTTGTTTCTAAGCGCTGCCAGTCAGCTTGCGTATATCATCACTCCGTCTAGCTGGAGGGCGTCCTACACCGAGCCGTGGTCTTCACTCTAGAACACGTCTACCCTGAACTAATATATATATGTGGAACTAATGTAAGTTTTCATAATTAACGAACGCTTAGCTCATAAAAGTTCAGGCCAGGTCCCAGCGGACCTGTCCACTTCGTTACAGCTGGATAAAGTAAGTGCTCCCCGGAGACCACTCATGTCGATATTAGAACGGTCTGTTTGACCGCCTCGTGTAGCGAGGGGTTAATCTATTGATTTTATTACAGCTTGTGCATAGATAGACGTTTTGTTGTACTTTATCGAGTACGAGAATACAATTTTTATCATGATAGTAGCAGCTTGGAAGACGTCCTCCTGTCGAAATTATAAAGAAAATGACATTGTGTTATTTTCATATTTTTCATTTTATCGGAAAGATTATAGTTTTACGTCCTTTAGGGCCAGTTTCACAGGTGCTTGATAAAGTTCCAGATACTTTGTATATTTATATATCTTTAAGCACCTTCATTTAGTTTTTGCGTTTTGTACTTTTTATATCTCTCTCTATCTCATCCTACTCATATTATAAAGACGAAAGTTTGTATGCGTGTTTGTTACTTTTTAACGCTAATCGATTGAGTCGACGCTAATCAATCGATTGAGCTGAAATTTGGTATAGCCTATATAGAGCGTGGAATAACACATAGGGTACTTTTATCCCGATATTCTCAAGAGAACGATGTCTACGTGGGTATAACCACGAGGCACAGCTAGTGTGAAGTAAACTCAATTAATTACAAACAATAGTAATAGGCGATATTTGGTTAGATATTCGATATAAGATTATAGAAATAAACTTCTCTCGCATCACGGGGAAATGAAATCGTAAGTCGATGTTGTATTTTGCTGTTGAGACACATCCATATACAGACCACGTGTGCACCATTATAATAATGTCATCAACTATTCTCGGGACTAAAACTCGCTCACGCTTGATCGCTCGCTCGCGACGGCCCTCAACGTCCGAGCCCGCAAACTAAGCGAGATTGCGGGTCGCGATCCGCGCCGCCCGCCTCCCCGTGGGATCCCCGCCTTTGCTCTGCGCAATTAAATTTGTTTCGTAATGTGACAATGACCTGATGCTAGTACATTTAGTTTACCAACATCAAGGAGGACATCTACCGCCAAAACTATATCAGATATAAATAAACTGGCCAAGTGCCTGTCGCGTATTTACAGTAGAGTATTCTATAACTATGATTTTTCGCAACCAAAAAATTAACTTTGTTTTTCATAGTGTTTGTATGAAAAACGGGGACACACATTTTACTACATTAGATGCGCCTATCTTTTAAATGATTACCTTTGAGAAAAAATGATTTTAGGAACCTCAATGTCATTTTTAAAGACCTATCCATAGACAACCCACATGTACATAGGTTTGCATTGGCGAATACTCAAAGGGTTTGAAGAAAACATTTTTTTTGTTTAAGTTCCATGTATGGGATGCCCCCCCTTAACATTTAATTTTTTTTATTTTTGTATAAAAATCGGAAAGTGGTTTACAGCGTCTAGATGGCGCTAGGCGATCCTGGATCGCGCAAACGATATATTCCGCGATGTTGGAACCTGCTGATGCACTTGCGTCATGTTCAAACATATTAAAATTTGAACAGACGTGTATTCTCTTTTATTAAGAAAAAACACGGGTTTTTTCGTATTTACGGCATTTCACGCCATCTATGAACGCTTAGTTAGGTAAACGTCCCATAGATGGCGCTATATTGAAATATCGATCCTAACACCTTTGTTAGACGGCGTTATAAGAAATAAATTGTTTATTAATGATTATTTTTGGGTGGCAAAAAATGATAGTGGTATTTTTCGCTCGATCTTATAAAATACTGTAGTGTGGTACGGAACCCTACAATTGCGAGTCCGACTTGCACTTGTCCAGTTTATTCTATACTTATCTTATTTATTAGTATAAAAACACGATAAAACCTTCCATAAATGGTTTCAGATCTAACTAGCTATAAAACTAACGGCTAGAAATTACGCGATAACTATAATTTAAATAGAGCAGTACCAGTTTCCTTTAATTTGTAGCAGCAGTCAATATTCATCGTGCATGGGATGTTTGGCCCACGGCTGCATCTGATCTGATTCTGATTATTTTATGAATAGAAACTTACATAGCACCAGCGATCTACGGCGGCGGGCTACGGGCCGGCTCCGTGCCAGTAGTTCGCTGCTTGCAAAACGCACCTGATCAGTATCGGTGCTATAATGTAGTGTCTGACAGAGCCGTTACGTGACGTGTCATACAGTGTCGCGTCAGTATCGTGTCAGACAGTGTCGCGTCATACGCTTGGACGGCTCGGATCGGACAAAGTTATCTGTGGCCTTGTCGATATAGCACTCGCGACTCACCGACAAATGAAGCGGTCGCATTAAACTTGTCCGTAGAATATCTGAGCGTAAATAGCGTGAGATAAGTGTACGACCTGAGTGCCGAGAGCGTCAGGCGTCGGGAGGGGCGTGCAGCGTTCGATTCAAGCACAAGCCAACGTGTAGTACTGTTCGCGGGCCCCGCTCGGGTGGCACTCAGGACACCATTACGCGGTAGCATGTGTTCGAAACGAACGCTGCACGCCCCGCCCCGCTTGACGCTCAACTAGAGCGTGTTCGTAAAGTACAACAACATTTTTTTTTCTTATGTGTATATTATTAATAATTTGTATTTTTATTATAATATATATTTGTATATATATATATATGTAGAAATATGTAATATATATGTGTATGCATACTTTTGAACATATTTTTATCTATTATAATGTATGATTGTATATTTTATTATGTTTCAAATTAATGAGTAGTTATTTAGTGCAATAGATTTGTGTAAATGGTAAATTGTTTTTGAAAACGTCAAATATGTTTTACCTGATCACCGCTGGTATGTATGTAAGCATTTTTCCAGTCCGTACAAAGGTTGTCTGGAAGAGATTGCTATAAACGACAAGACCGCTGATTGCTTTACTGTGTTTAAAAAAAAAATTTATGTAATCTTTTACATGGTAATCGATAAAGAGTATTTGTATTGTATTGTATTGTATTGTATTGTATTGTATTGTATTGTACAACAGTTCGTATACAAATCGTGGAAAGCGTCCGCGATGCCTATGCTCGCGCTCGGTGTCAGTAATCGGCTCTGTCGAGAGCGCCTCCACCGGCCGCGGTAACCGGCTCGCTCCTTAATTAATAACAGTCCAATATCGGACGCGGCCGTACCGAATGGGAAAGAAAAAGGCTCTCGAAGAATCAGCTCATTAGACCGATGTCTTAGGAGTTAGCAGCGCCGCACAAGAAGTTATGAATACACGAGAATAGTTTGTGCGCTTGTTTATCGGGCCGTCTTCTCAATCTCAAGTCGCTCCCGATTGATTTGAGCGGAACCGTGCCGCGTAGACCGGCCGACGGCAGGCCGTGTATCGCCGGGATTGTATCGTGGATTGCGCATGCAAGCGTATCACTGCGGGCTAATTTGTCAATTAAGTAGTCAGAAGTATAACTTTAAGTCGCAAGTCGTGGGTCGCAGGCTCGCGGGGCCTGCTAAAGCGCGTTATAGCGCACTCTGTGCCATTATTGTTCTAAAGTAGTGTCGGTCGTATTTCAGCGAGGGAAGCAATTGATACAAACGAGCGCACGTCACGTCTAAATATAATATTAGGAATCACAGTGAGAGCCAGGAGGGGGTTTATCTCTGGAGTATTCATGCGGTCGACGTTCCGTGCCGTAGCGTCCTAGATTTTTATCCTATTATATCGGTTTTAGGGCTTTGTACCTCAAAAAGTAAAAAAAGGAACCCTTATAAGATCACTTTCATGTCCGTTTGTCCGTCTGTCTGTCCGTGTGTCACCACCTATTTCTAATCAACGGGTGGACCTAGCAAGTTGACATTTACATCAGATACTGAGATCTATAATAGTCCCTATCTAATACTATAAGTATCTTTGTCCTGACATACTGACTGATTGACTGACTCACTGACAGACAACGCACAGCCTAAACCGCTGGTCGTAGAGACTTGATATTTGGAGGGTATATTTGTCTTAGTACGTAGGGGTGTACTAAGAAAGGATTTTTCAAAATTCACCCCTTAAGGGGATGAAATGGCAGTTCAAAGTTTGTATGGAGAAACAAGATTAGATAGTCTTTTCTATCCGAAACTTCACACAAGTGCTTCAGTACAAAAATAAGTAAATACGTGTTTCAGGTTTTTTTGAAATTCCCCCCCTAAGTGGATGCAATGGGGTAACAAAGTGTGAAAATCAATATTGTTTCGGATTGCGCTGAAATTTGGCATGCAGATAGTTATTACAACGATAGTTCCCTCTGAGAAAGGATTTTCCGAAATTCACCCCTGAAGGGGATGAAACGGGGGTTCAAAGTTTCTATGGAAAAACAAGATCAGATAGTATTTTCTATTCGAAACTTCATACAAGTGCTCCAGTAAAAAAATAAGTAAATACATGTTTCATGTTTTTTTGACATTCCACCCCTAAGAGAGTGCAATGGGGTAACAAAGTGTGAAAATCAATATTGTTTCGGATTGCGCTGAAATTTGGCATGCAGATAGTTATTACGACGTTAGTTCCCTTTGAGAAAGGATTTTCCAAAATTCACCCCTGAAGGGGATGAAACGGGTGTTCAAAGTCTGTATGGAAAAACAATATTAGATAGTCTTTTATATTCGAAATTTAACACAAGTATTTAAGTAAGTAAATACGTGTTTCAGGCTTTTTCGAAATTCCACCCCTAAAAGGGTGAAGTGGGGTAACAAAGTCTGAAATCAATATTGTTTCGTATTGCGCTGAAATTTGGTATGCCGATAGTTATTTTGACTTAGGGATCCGCTAAGAAAGAATTTTTCAAGATACACTTTTTAAGGGGATGAAGCGGGGGTTCAAAGTTTGGATAGTCGTTTTATTCGACATTTCACACAAGTACTTCTGTAAATAAATAAGTAAATACGAGTATCAAACTTTTTCAAAATGCCACCCTAAGAGGATAAACTGGGGTAACAAAGTCAAAAAATCGATATTGTTTCGGATGGCGCTGAAATTCACAATGCAGATAGTTATTATGACGTATTAGGTATCCGCTCAGAAATGATTTTCTGAAAATTCCTCCCGGATACGGAACGGGGATTCAAAGTTTGTATGGCGAAACAAGATGGGATAAAGTACGTGTTGTAGGATTTTCCGAAATGGGGTAGGTAACAAAGTCTGTAAATTTAGGTTTTTAGGGTTTAATAAATATGAATCCCGATTTGCCTAAATCATGCGATAACATGAAAACGGGTGAACCGATTTGGCTAATTTTTATTTGATGTGTTAAATGATAGAATCGTTTTTACAAAAGAAAAGTTTTAAGTAAATAAAAGAAGGTTTTAACGCGGGCGAAGCCTCGGGACACTTCTAGTTAGGTGTATAAAAATCAGGTTCTGAGTCAACACGATGATAAGATAGGGGCAAATTTAGATTTTCGTGAAAACTTGTAAGTGCCAAAATTTACCGTCATTTTCAACATTTTTTATTTTTTGGGTCGAAAACCTATAGGGTACTTCCCGTTGACCTAGAATCATGAAATTTGGCAAGAAGCAAGGTCTTGAAGCACTTTTAGAGGAATAAATCTGAAAACCGTAAATATATACAAACTTATTATTTTTAATTGGTGCAAATGGTGCAATACATTTTTAACCGACTTCAAAAAGCAGGAGGTTATATGTTCGACGTGTAGGTTTTTTTTTTTTAATGCATGTTCACCGATTACTCCGCCATTTGTGGACCAAATCTCAAAATTATTTTTTTTATTTGAAAGAGTATACTTCTGAGGTGGTTCCATTGGCACCAAGTCAGCATCTGATGGTGGAATCGCAGGCAAATCGAGGGCAACCCTTAAATGTTACAGGTTACAGGTTTTTCATATATTTTCTAAAGCTATTGAGCCATTTGCATATGGTCATCATCATCACGTGACGCTGAGCTGATGAAGGAAGGCACAATTTACGGTTAGGAGTTCGGTGATGAAATTTTGTAAATGGATTTAACTATAATATAACCTGTTCTAAACTCCATCATGACATGGCTGCTGCACCCAGGGTTAACTTCCGGCGAGGGAACTCCTCAACGGTGAATAGTAAAGACTTAATTTTTTTTTAATTTATTTAACTGTAACAGCCTGTTATAAACTCCTTAATGCTGAAGAGCCCAGACACGAAATTTTATATCTTTATTTAATGAAAGTAATTAAAACTTGTTTTGCACTGTGCACGGCGGGTACTTAACTCGGTAGGTATCTCTGGCGTCAAAATAGACCATTCTCTCAATACACCACTGTGCCCTCAAAACATGGTAGGTATGCTATTTTGGGCACTATAATATATAATACACATCTATAATAATTCTAATTATTATTAGAGTTTGCCAGGTTACAATAAAACTTCAAAATGTTCTTATAATAATATTATTAATAATAGTAATAGTAATTTCTTTCATATTTTCAAGCATTTAAATTGAGAAAATATAGTATGACGAAATGTAGTGTATGACGTATGTGTGTAGTCTGTGTTGTATTTATTTATTATGTTTCATTATTTCACAATTTTATTCGATAAAAATTGTCTGAAGTACTGAAACATGCACTGGGTTGCGGGTGCACGTAATAGTACGGTTGGCAACCCTACATTAATCAGGGGAATTAAACATGTGTTTTAAGTGTGACGTTCGACGTCTAGATGAAAGCTGAATGGCTCAATACCTTTGTTTTTTTTGTAAATTCAAAGCAATAAGTTATGTTTCTGTTATATCTATAATATTTTTTATTGAATATGATCTGTTTAATGTTATTTGACGTGTGTAAGTGCACATTTTTTTATTTGCCCATATACTGAATAAATGCTTTGACTTTGACTTTGACTTTGTAAGCTGTTATTAAACTACTAAAGTACATACAATGTTGATCTTTGTATGTCATCATCATCATCGTCATATTAACAGCAAGTATTCGTCCACTGCTGGACATAAGCCTCTCCTAAGCCACACCACATAGCTGCTCCAAAATTTAATTCGTCACACACAAGAGCACGATAGCAATCACCAATTCAATTTGACACATTCAAATAACCTGATAACTTCATCACGAGCAATCAATTGAATAAACTGTCCTAGGCACACCGCACCGAGGCGCTCTGCATGTTTATTGCGCAAATTTCCTCTTTAACGAAATAGTGAATTTCTAATGGGAAGAACGTTTCGTATCCTATTTAAGGTAAGTACGGACATACCGCAGCGTCCTGCGTGAGCGATGTAGGCGGCGATCAGATAGCGCAGTAGTATTTGTACCGACTGGTTCACACCAAACGCGATCAGAAAACAATTGAAAAGTACTGAGATCGCACCCGCAGTTCGCTGACCTGACTGACAGATCGTGCTATACCTCTTTCGCCTCAATTTCATATCCTAAAATTAGAAACTAGAAATCTGTATAGACCACTATCCAGATTTCATCACGGAATATTTTAGCAAGTACATCTAGATTCTATGTTCAGATGTGCCGCAGTGATTAATAATATATGAAGTCGCGACTCCGTCGTGTTTCGATATAGTGCTCCGTTTGACAAGTAATGCAATAGTGGAGCGAAGCGAGTAGAACCGTTTCACCAATGCTGGTCTTAGGGTAATGTCCCTACCAGCCCTAGCAGTATCTACATGAATAGTAATGAATTTCGAGCGATGATCATCGAAGATAGTTTAAAAACTAAATCAACCGACTTCCATGCCGCGCGAGTCAGTTATAGTAGCAAGTTCGAGTCGTTTATCATCGTATCTGGAGATACTTATCAGATCTTGATAAAATTTAAATGGTACCGCCTTGGAGATGAACCCTACCTATAACAAAAATAATCATTCAAATTAGATTACAATTTCGATATTGTCCCGTTAAGTTTGTTAAGGCCCTACCTTACCTATTTGGATATGTAAATAAAAGAGGTAGGGTAAACTTAACGGTGAACAGTTTAATGATGCCACAGGGCACAGTAGCTCAGTTGGTGGGGATATAGATGGATTAGAGCCTATACAGCGATGTGGTTCTTTTTTCTTTGCTCTGGACTTGCACTTCCCTGACGTCACACGCCGCTGGTGCAGGTGGGCGCTCAAGTAGTGATGGCCAGGCTCAGATCGGAGTCGTCAATGGCAGTTAATGAAAAGAGCTCCAGCAGCTTCCTTAGCTGGACCTTGGACCCTGTAATGTGCCAGAGGCGAAAGCATTACAATCGGCCATAGACCGTGAGCACCCACGGCAACGGATGAGCAGCAAAGCGCTAAGTACGTGGCTGTATTGCCGTGGATGTTCACTACCAGATACGGAGATTACAATTGTCTCGATAGTAAAAGAAATAGAAATGAAATTACAGAATGCAAGTGATTTAAAAAAATGAAATATAGTGGGTATGTAGGTATGTAAGATGAAGGGCGTTGCCATGAAATGAAATTAAAATTAATATGTATATAATAATAGCTATCAAACCCACTAAGTGCAAAGTACGTAACAATGAAATTAAGGCTGAAAGAAAAATAAACGGTTAAGCAAAAGAAATCGTTATTCAATTAAAATTATATGAGTTTATGATTCAGTGCACCACTTACCCAGATCTGGGGTTAAATTCTCCTGTTGAAAATAACAACAGTATGTGATATTTCCAAAGGGGAACGTTAGGGACGCCTCTGACCACGATCACGCGAATAAATACAAATTCGCGTGTTAAAGACCGCGGCGCAGGGAGGCGTGCGTTCCGCCTGGAATCGATCTCGTTCTGAAGACGGTGGCCAGCGCAAGCGCAGCGGGAGCGGCCGCGTCGAAAGAACAATAGGACTGGTTTTGTGGGCACCTAGTATGCTGCTGATTTAATACAAGCGTGTTGATAAAATGTAGCCGTCCATAATAATAGTTTTTTATTTATTTATATATTGGTTAATTTATAATCTATATTAAATATTTTTAATAAATTTATATATTTAAAAAAAACATGTAACGCATAACGTTACATTACCCCGCTCGTCTCAGAAAGGGTTTTGTTCTTAAATAAAACCCGCCTACAGTTTACTACTAGCACTACACATTCATACAATCTCTTACAAAATCCTTCCATACAATGAACATACAGCCTGACAAACTAACAATAACAGAAATTAAAGTACTGTTAACGTGTCCTTACAAAAATAGGTCAGCTGTGATAATTTGCACAGAAGACCAATGCTAGTCGTAAGGTGTTAAAGAGCTGAGATGTTATTAGAGTAAGTATTTGCATTAAAGAAACCAAACAAAAATAAACTGTAATTATTAATAAAAAAAAAAAAAAAAAATAATTTTTCAATATCTAGTGTTTTTCAAATCTTTAATATGCCAAACACCAATATTTTTTCCTGACATATCTTCCAAAACATAAACAAGAGGAGATCGTTTTTCAACAATGCGACACTTTAGAAATTTCGGTGCCAGCTTTTTGCTAAAATACTTATCCTTATCGCTTAACACGAATGCGCGCTTATAGACTGTGTCGCCTACATTAAATTCAGCTGCCTTTCTACGCAAGTTATAGTGCGCAGCATTCTTTGCATGGGCCTGCCACAGTGAGGCTTGCACATCATTGAATACTGAACGAAGACAACCTCTATTTTCTGCGTACAAATCACGTGGAAGGAACAGTATTTCGTCGCCTAGGTCATTATCGGTATAGTGCGATCCGCATAAAACTAATTCTCTACCGTAAACTAGGAATGACTGCGTATAACCGGTAGATTCGTTGACAGAGTTGTTGATCGCAAACTGTATTTTAGGTACATAAGTGTCCCATGACCTGTGATCGTTACCCACAAATGTAGACAAACTAGTTACAATGGTTTTATTGTACCGTTCTACGGTATTCACCTGTGGTGTATACTTCGGTGTGAAAAATATATTGGGTATGTTATATTTTTGAAATAGAGCATCGGTAGCAGAGCTTATAAATTGAGCACCGTTATCTAAGAATATTGTTTGAGGGACTCCGTGAACTAAAAATATTGAATCTTCTAGGCTCTTAATGACAGCATCTGAAGTTGCACGACGTAGTGGAAAAATATTGCAATATTTGGAAAAGCAACATGTGACTACGAGCATGTAACTATTTTGTTTACGTGTAGTTGGAAGGGGACCTAAAAAATCTATCGAGATCATTTGGTAAGGTCTCGAGCATTGTTTCGGTCGTCCCATTTCACCCAATGTTGTGTGATTTTGCGCCTTATAAGATAAGCAGACAGAACAGGAACCTACAAATTTTACGACATCTTGGTGCATACCTGGCCAGTAGTAATTTAGAGATAACCGCCGGTAAGTTTTAAAAATGCCAAGATGTCCAGATGTTGGGCTTGAATGGTTTTCTGCTATAATGTCTTCGCGGAATTCGCTTGGCACAACTTCCTTCCAGTCAAATTCAGAAGATAATTGAGAGTTAGAGTTTTTAGTTAGACGAAATAACGAGTTATTTTTTTTCATAAAGTTAGGAAACTGGTTGGGAGTGTTTAGACAACCGTTCATAATCTTTTTATACCAGGCATCATCTGTATTGGCATTAGCAAGAGAAATCGCTGAAACAGGAAAAACTCTTGACAGGGCATCAGGGATCACATTATCAACACCACGACGGTGCTTGATAACGAAGTTGAATGATGATAAGCGAACTCCCCATCTTGCTAATCGTCCTGTAGGATTGTTTAATGATAAAAACCATTTCAAAGCAGAGTGGTCAGTATACACCGTAAATGTTTGGCCATTTTCAAGATAACACCGCCAGTGCTCGAGAGCGGTTAAGACAGCAAGAGTCTCCCGTTCGGTGATGCTGTAGTTTTTCTCGGGGCTGGTGAAAGATTTACTCATATAGGCGATTGGGTGTTCTTTACCATCTACAGTCTGCGTTAACATCGCGCCTATTCCATAACTACTCGCGTCGGTGTGGACTTCAAAAGATTTTGTGTAGTCCGGGCAAGAAAGGACTGGAGCGGAAACTAGGCATTCTTTTAAGGCATTAAAGGCTGCATCAGCTTCTGCTGACCACTGGAAAGAAGGAGCCTTTTTTCCGTTAGCAGTGAGCTTATTGAGTGGACCAGCCACTGTGCTAAAATTCGGGACAAAACGTCGATACCAAGTTGCGGTTCCGAGAAAACGTTTCAACTCTTTCCTGGTAGTGGGGGTTGGGAAATTGAGAATAGCCTCAACTTTATCAGGGTCTGTGCGTAGACCATGAGAATCGACAACATAACCAAGGTATTTGAGTTCACTTCGAAAGAACTTGCACTTTTCGAAGTTAACTGTCAAATTTGCCAGCTTTAATTTGTCCAAAACGCGCAACAACCGTGACACGTGATCTTCGTAACACGTGCTGATGATGATAATGTCATCTAAGTAAGCGAAGGTCTTAGACTCCATGTCACTAATCAGCAAATCAACAAGGCGTTGTTGCGTAGCGGGGGCATTCGTCAAACCAAAAGGTGTGGTTTTGAAACGAAAAGTGCCACGGCCCGGAACATAAAAAGCGGTTTTATCGCGGTCTTCTGGCGCTATTGGCAATTGCCAGAAGCTCTTAGATAAGTCGATGCTAGTGAGGTACTTTGCATCGCGAAGATTGTCTAAGATCTCCGAGACATACGGCAAATTATAAGCATCGCGTTTGGTTATTGCATTTAACTTCCGGCTATCTAAACAAAACCTAGGTTGTCCGTTCTTTTTATTTACAATGAGCACGGGAGAAGACCAGGCACTCTCGCAAGGTTCGATAACGTCAAGAGACAACATTTCATCTACCTGTTCAACCAAAATTCGTTGCTTTTCGGGAGACATCCTGTAATAGCGTTGTTTTATAGGTTGCGCGTTACCAGTGTCTATGCGATGGCTTATTAGATTTGTCCTACCCAAACCTTTCGCTTCAGTTGAAATAGACTTAAATTGAGCGATTATATTGTCAG
The DNA here is from genome assembly GCA_954871355.1 of Cabera pusaria. Lineage (NCBI taxonomy): Eukaryota > Metazoa > Arthropoda > Insecta > Lepidoptera > Geometridae > Cabera > Cabera pusaria. The sequence goes on from OX940912.1 coordinate 654,764, forward strand.
CTATACCTTTTTGTGATTCCATCAAATTTTCATATGAGCAAATAAAAGGCTCGTCGATATTTACTTTAATTTCTGCCAGCGAGGCATTAGACATTTGAACACTACCTAAATATTTAGGGCAAATTTGGAAAGCACGCCAAAAATTTACACCTAATATAACGGAAGTTTCAACTTCAGGCACTACGAATGCTTTAATGATGTGAAATTGACCTTCGAAAGTCACAGGTAAGTTCATGTAACCAATACTCTTCAAAGGTTGTCCACCAGCAGCAACCATGTTAATGAGTTCGTCCTGGTGCAATGTACAGTCAACTAAGTGTAAATGGGAGTTATTTCCAATTATTGAGACTGCAGCTCCAGAATCTAACAACCCACAAGCATCTGCGTTGTTAATTTTAATATTTACGTATGGCCTAGTATCATTTATTGGTTTCGATTGCAGAATTGTAGAAACCTTATAAGTTGAGGAAAATGTTCTAATAAAAGCAAGCCACGTTTGCCAGTCGTACTCGTCAAAATTGGTACAATTCTGCGTATCTAGTTTTTTTGATTATTTTTATTTTGATTACAATTAGGGCAATCAGGCGTTTTGATATCTTTCATGCCACACTTAAAACAAACTATGTCTCGCGGAGCCTGACATTGACGGATGTGATGGGTGTTATTACGACACCTAGGGCAATAAGGTTGCGTCTTGTTTACTTCTACAGCGTGTACATAAGATTGATTGTTATTGGCTTTGTTATTATTGTAGTTATTATTTTTGTATTGATTATTTGCACTATAATATTTGTGTTGATAATAACTTGTGCTAGCTTTATTTGCAGTTTTATTGGCATCCTTAGTATAAGCAAATTCTGGTGCTAGTGTGTCTAATGTAACCTTTGGTGGTTCTTGAAAATGAGACAGACGAGATTGAATGATCTCGTAATTACGACACAACGAACTCAGGGTATCTATTGTCGATATTTGAGGAGCCGCTGCTAATGTGCTGGCATAGCATGGTCTAATATTATGGAGTAGAATCTCCAGTTGATCCGCTTCAGAAAGAGGCTTAGATAGACGCGAAAACATCCCGTTCATAATAGAGAGATAAATAGTAATGTTTTCGCGTTCCCCCTGAGTGCGAGCACGGATTTCAGAAATAAGTCTGTAATCGTAGTCTGGTTTACTAAAATCTTCTTTTAATAAAACTGCCAACTCATGCCAAGAACTGACCTTGTCCTTTACAGCACGAAACCAGTGAAGGGCGTCGTCTTGAAAAATTTCAGATGCAAAACTCATAATTTTATGCGATGGAATATTTCGTGCCTGCATAAATTCATCAACACGCTGTATAAATGAGCGAACGCATGTATTTCCAGAAAACTTCAGCTTACCTAAATCAGCTGTGGTACGGTCACATGTCACAGAAATTACGTTCTGCAGTTCCGGCACAGAAGTTACATCTTTGGACGTACTCGTGCCATAAGAAGTACTAGAAGGAGGCTTTTTAGCTAAAAGAGTAGAAAGCCTTTGAGATAAACTTTTATATGCACTCAAAATATCGTCATATTCTTTTTTAATGTGTTCGCTACGCGTTATACGCTCAATACGATTATGTAAATGATGCAACATATTTTGTGTTCTCATAAGTGAAGCAACGCTCGGGTCAGATACGTCGAGGTTCAATTGTATTTTAGTAAGAACTTCTACACAACCCTTAAGATCCTGCTTTACTTCAAGTGGAGACTCTAAAATGTATTCATCAGGAAATTCAGGTGATAATTTAACAATTTGCTTGCGTAACTCCTCAACTGAAGTAGCGGGAGTAGCACCTCTAATACGCACTTCGTACTCTAACTCCGACTTTTGTAACGACAAAAACTTAATTGGCAACATGTTTAGTGAATGACCAGAGAATAATGTTCCAGTATATGGATAAGTGGTGCAGTCGAAAACGAAAAAAAATCAACACGTTCTCCGTTCTGTTACAATAATATTAACCGAACGTCTGGTTTTTTTTTATGAGGTGACAATATGATATGAAAAATGAAGTTTTATGATATTCAGGCAAAATCTTGAAAAAACAAATTAATAAATGAAATGTGCTACTAATGTGTACAACCAATAACAAGAATTATCAAAATAGTATTCTTTGTTTATAATAAAATAAACAACTCAACACAAAAAAAATTGAACAAAATTCATAAAAGTGGCATTTTAGGTGCCCAGGTAAAATTTTTACAATGAATTATTTTTACTATATGTACTACAAAATGATTCTAAATAGATGATAAATGTTATTTTAATGAGTATAATGTAATAAAATATAATGTAGGTAGGTACTTACATTTGTGTCGGTACAATAGGTACACTTTAGTAGCAGTAAAACCAATAAAATAAGACGTTTTACATCACACAACCACCGACACACAAACCACATCCAAGAGAATAGGAAAAAGAACCAGCTGTATATCCACCACGATGAAGGGCGCCAGTGTCCCGTTAAGTTTGTTAAGGCCCTACCTTACCTATTTGGATATGTAAATAAAAGAGGTAGGGTAAACTTAACGGTGAACAGTTTAATGATGCCACAGGGCACAGTAGCTCAGTTGGTGGGGATATAGATGGATTAGAGCCTATACAGCGATGTGGTTCTTTTTTCTTTGCTCTGGACTTGCACTTCCCTGACGTCACACGCCGCTGGTGCAGGTGGGCGCTCAAGTAGTGATGGCCAGGCTCAGATCGGAGTCGTCAATGGCAGTTAATGAAAAGAGCTCCAGCAGCTTCCTTAGCTGGACCTTGGACCCTGTAATGTGCCAGAGGCGAAAGCATTACAATCGGCCATAGACCGTGAGCACCCACGGCAACGGATGAGCAGCAAAGCGCTAAGTACGTGGCTGTATTGCCGTGGATGTTCACTACCAGATACGGAGATTACAATTGTCTCGATAGTAAAAGAAATAGAAATGAAATTACAGAATGCAAGTGATTTAAAAAAATGAAATATAGTGGGTATGTAGGTATGTAAGATGAAGGGCGTTGCCATGAAATGAAATTAAAATTAATATGTATATAATAATAGCTATCAAACCCACTAAGTGCAAAGTACGTAACAATGAAATTAAGGCTGAAAGAAAAATAAACGGTTAAGCAAAAGAAATCGTTATTCAATTAAAATTATATGAGTTTATGATTCAGTGCACCACTTACCCAGATCTGGGGTTAAATTCTCCTGTTGAAAATAACAACAGTATGTGATATTTCCAAAGGGGAACGTTAGGGACGCCTCTGACCACGATCACGCGAATAAATACAAATTCGCGTGTTAAAGACCGCGGCGCAGGGAGGCGTGCGTTCCGCCTGGAATCGATCTCGTTCTGAAGACGGTGGCCAGCGCAAGCGCAGCGGGAGCGGCCGCGTCGAAAGAACAATAGGACTGGTTTTGTGGGCACCTAGTATGCTGCTGATTTAATACAAGCGTGTTGATAAAATGTAGCCGTCCATAATAATAGTTTTTTATTTATTTATATATTGGTTAATTTATAATCTATATTAAATATTTTTAATAAATTTATATATTTAAAAAAAACATGTAACGCATAACGTTACAATATGACAATTAGAAGTACGTGTCGCGTAACGGATTGACCACGTCCTTTTAGCATTTATCTATTCGGCCGATCCGTACATACATACCTAAATGAACCCGAGACCCTATATGAAGGAAAACAACGGATCAATACAATTATGAATCGTATTGATAAAATAAGAGTGGGGGCTTGGGAAATGTGGGGTAAAGGGGTAAAATAAACTGGCCAAGTGCAAGTCGGACTCGCACTAGTAGGGTTCCGTACCACACTACAGTATTTTATAAGATCGAGCAAAAAATACCACTATCATTTTTCGCCAGCAAAAAATAATAATTAATAAACATTTTATTTATTATAACGCCATCTAACGTCTAACAAAGGAGTTAGGGATCGACATTTCAATATAACGCCATCTATGGGACGTTTACCTAACTAAGCGTTCATAGATGGAGTGAAATGCCGAAAAAACACGTTTCTTGTATGGGGACCCTTTATTATTTTTAACTTTATTCTGTTTTTAGTATTTGTTGTTATAGCGGCAACAGAAATACATCATCTGTGAAAATTTCAACTGTCTAACTATCACGGTTCATGAGATACAGCCTGGTGACAGACGGACAGACAGACAGACAGACAGACAGACAGACGGACAGCGGAGTCTTAGTAATAGGGTCCCGTTTTACCCTTTGGGTACGGAACCCTAAAAAGGGTCTTCCAGTTCCAATTTATTGGAAAATCGGAATCTTATGGCAACACTAGCTCTTCGGGCTCTTTTTAGGTATATCCTTGTTCTGGAAATTTTGATGAGCTTAGATAGTTCACTCCATCGTTCCCTAGGTTCCATGGTGGGGATCTTGCTGTATTTAGCTACCTTGTAAAATAGGTTAAATTAACATCAACATCAAGACCAGCGTTCTCGCGCTGGCTGGAAGTTCAGCCACGATTAAACAGCCACAACAGCCAAAATAGTTTGTTCATATTTTTTCAATTTTTATCCTTCAGAGAATCAACGCATCTCTTTGAATTTTCCACCTAGAGTCCCGTCAAAAATGATTTTTCCATCATCCTTCAATATTTAAAATTTTTAAATTATTCTACCTACACTCAAAAATAAGAGGACTACATTCAAATATAAAAAAAAGTATGGAACGATGAAAAATGAATTAAGGAGATTGAAGATATATACCACATACGTACATACCGTCGGGGTAGACGTGTTCTAGAGTGGAGACCACCGCTCGGTAAACGTAGTGTAGGACGCCCTCCAGCTAGGTGGAGCGATGATATACGCAAGCTGGCTGGCAGCGGTTGGAAACAGAGAGCTGAAGATCGAGCTCAGTGGCGAGCCATGGAAGAGGCCTATGTCCAGTAGTGGACGGAAATAGGCTTATAATGATGACCACATACGTTAAAATTGACTTGTAGAATTGCTTGGCACAAGTGAAGCTAAAAGCGTGTAAATAAATGCTTGGAGGATTTTTGATCACAACCTACTGCAGTTGTAGAACTGTGATGCTACATGACAGGTGGCAAATGTCGGTGACGCGACGGTGATATAAAATATGTATCTTCAATTCTGAGATTAGATACAAAGAATAATTTGTTTCTGGATAAAACAACACCGATACCAGTGCCCGCTTGGCCAGCCTACGACCTTCATGTTTTAAAATCTATCACCAAACATCTAATGTGTGCCGGCAGCTGTCCTTGAGACCCAGTTCCCATTCAAGGCCTAGCGTGCTTCAATCCACGACCGCGTCATCACTTACCAACAGGTGAGATAGTAGTCGAAACGCTAGCCAGTAAGATATTCAAAAGAGCTCCAAGCGTGGCAACAGTGAGGAGGACACCTTGAGTTCCGTCTGCCGGCTGGATGAGGTTTCGTCAGAAGTAAACAGCAGTGATGAAGACGAAGCCCTCCAACCTAATCCCGCGCCTCCACTATGTACACCGCATCATCACCCCCCACCAACACCACCACCGCCGCCGCCGCCGCCCGCTCCGTCCGCCCGCGCTGCACGAGCAGCGGCCCGCAGTGCGAGGTTGAACGCGTCGGCGAGCGCCCCGCACTCAAGATCCTGAAGAAGGCCTCCGGATGAGGCCGAAACATATGTCGATCGCTATATCGACATCGCGTAAGTCACGTTAAATTCCCGTTTTTAAATCTATAAGCTCCAAGCGTCTTACCATTTAGCAAGGATATTATATTTTGATTTGTATCCAGGAACCATTCATCAAAGTGGCTGAGTCAGCATGAATTATAAATGTACGACCATTAAGCATTCCTACGCCATTTCGATGCTACAATTATATTTTGTATTTCTATTTACTAAAAGTGTTTGTAAAAGCTTTTGAAAAGAAACGTCGTTTTTAGCATTTCTGTCAAAAGAAGTTTTTAAAAGAAAAGGAATGTGGAGCAGCTGTTTGAGAAGTCTTTTTTTTAATATCATATAGGCTAGCGTTTGACCACTATAATATCTCACTTGTTGGTATGTGATGATGCGGTTGAAGATGGTAAGCACGCTAGGCCTAGAATGGGAACTGGCTTTCAAGGATAGCTGCCGGAACACATTAGATGTTTGGCGACAGATATCCTAGCTTGAGGATGGTAGCTGGCCAGGCGGACACTAGATAGTGTCCTACCACCATGCGAGGTTTTTGGTTTCTTATTGATGTTTTTCCTTCACCGGAAGGCCACTGTGAGAAGCGCACATAATTTTTTCGATAGAAAAATCCATTGGTGCACGGCGGGGTTTGAACTCGGTACCTCTGGCATCAAAGCTGACCGTTCTCCCGATTACGCCACCGGGCCCTCAAAAGGCTCGTATTAATTTATTAACCGACAAGGTAAGTACTCAATTCGTGTTAATATTCTTGTTAGAACCGTATTAGCACAGATTATATAATAGTTACTACGTAACAGATACTTCACTCCCCTACAAAAACACAATACCAACGTTTATTTCAGACAATACAAGCAAAAATGTGTCTAAGGCGCTCGACCTAGCGTTGTTATTACTTCGTTCAGCGCGCGATGTACCGGCGCGCCCCGATACAGTAAAGGGTTGAAGCAATGAAATAAAAAAAAGTTTACGAATTATTTTTATTTACCTCATTAAATTACATCAAAGTTCCTAACTAAGGCTGAGTTGCACCATCTTACTTTAACCGTAACTATAACTATTAACCGGTGTTTTTACATGGATTTTGACAGATTTTTGACGTTTGTTATAGTTAAATTAAGATGGTGCAACTCAGCCTAAGAGTCGAATTTTATGTCGGAAAAGTGAATTTTACGCCGTCTTGTCATTTTAGTATCGGTAGCATAAAAAATGAAACATATTGTGCTTGTTTTTGTCAAACTCGCAAAATAACTATGAAAAACTTAAATCGTTTCTAAGATAGAATACGAATGCGCAGTTATCCCGTCATTAGAATAATAAAATACGTTGCGCGCGCGTGAGCAGTGACAACCGACTGGCAGATAGTACCGGCGCAGGTGACGAAAGTTTAGGTATAAATCGCAGTAGCTATGGGCGAGTGAGGGAGGCCTGGTATTAGTATGTACGTGGGTCAAATATTGGATGCTAAATAAACTCAAAGCATTTATCTAGTATATGGGCAAATTAAAAATCTGCATTTACACACGTCAAATAATATGAAATAGATACCTAATAATTATTCTAAATATAAATAAAATGGCAGTGACATACGGACGGACAGACAGACAGACATGACGAATCTGTAAGGGTTCCGTTTTTTGCCATTTGGCTACGGAACCCTAAAAAGCATAACTTATTGCTTTGAATTTAAAATACAAAACAAAAGTAATTAGCCTTTCAGCCTCCATCATAACGTCAAAAGTCAAAGTTAAAAAAAAAATGTTTGTTTCGCCTGATTAATATAGGGTTGCCAACCGTACTATTACGTGCACCCTCAATTCATGTTTCAGTACTTCAGACAATGTTTATCAAAAAAATTGTGATAAAATGAAACACTATTAATTAACTAGAACCTTTTCCTGAACTTCGATTGGACTCAAATTTGGTATACTTACGTATCTTCTGTGACAATACAATAATATGGTACCATCGAACTGACCTGATGATGTAGCTGGGCTGTAGGGACTGGAACTACGTCATGGTAAATGGTAGGACAGTTGAATTTTCGATTTTTCGAATATAAATAACAACGCGGCACGTATGCCGTGTTGTATCATATTTAGTGACTAACTTTGTTTTTATTATTATTATTTTTAATTTTAACTCTAATTTCTGTATCTATCAACTGTTCAGGAATATCAATTTGTGTGTAGACTTCTTTGTTTTTATTTGTTATCATTTCAATTTAATTTTATTCTGTCACTATTAATAATCAATATTGTATCATACGTAATGTTTTGTAAAATTGATAAATGTAAGTTTCAATATGTTTTCTTTTAAACTATGTTACTTAAGACTATTTATATTTATGAAATGCTGTTTTTATCATGATGTGTGCGTATAATATTGGACTATGGAATCGTCATTATATTTTCACCGTGTTATTTAATTATAATTATTTTTCTGTAATCTGTGGTATGCACCAAATAAATAAATAAATAAATAAAGAATATAATAGCTATTGGTCAAGCTGGCTCGAATAAATAACACAGTTCCGTCCAACCCATCCCGACCGCTGAAAGAGGTTGTAATCTCGCCCGATTGACGCCGAGTGATGAATGACTGATGCGGTATGTACGGTGCGAGAAATAGCGGCATCAGAATCTATTTATTGACATTACTGGATTTTTCTATCGAAAAATGTTTGTGTGCATTTCACAGTTGCTTTCCGGGAAAGGAAAACTTCGTTAAGAAACCCCCAACCCTCGCATGGTGGTAGGACACTATCTAGTATCCGCCTGGCCAACTTCTACAGCTACAAGTTGGAAATTCTGTCACCAAACATTTAATGTGTTCCGGCAGCTATCCATAAGAACCAGTTCCCATTTTTGGTCTAGCGTGCTACTATCATCGACCGCATCATCACTTACAAACAGGTGAGATAATAGTCAAATGCTAGCCTATATGATATTTAAAAAAAAAGACTTCTCAAACAGCTGCTCCACATTCCTTTTCTTTGAATGACTTATTTTGACAGAAATACTAAAAACGACGATTCTTTCCAAAATATTTTACACCATTCCCAAAGAGGATTGGCGTTAGGTAGACGAATAATTGTATTTTTTTAAGTTCACCATCTTCATCAGTGGTCTGACTTATGTATCAGACCACTGGGCTAGGCCTATAATACTCTGACTCTCTAGGGCTGTGTGCTGCCGGAACACAGTAAGGTTATGGCGGCAGATTTTATCCTTGATAGTGGTATATACGTTTTGGTAGCAACTAAGGCGGAAATCATCATCATCATCAGCCTGTGTCAGTCCACTGCTGGACGTAGGCCTCTCCTAAGATGCGCCACTGAGCCCAATCTTCGGCTCTTCTCTTCCAGTCACTGCCCACCGCTTTGCGTATGTCGTCGCTCCACCTGGTCACAGGACGTCCTACGCTATGTTTGCCGATTCGCGGTCTCCACTCTAGGACAAGTCTACCCCAACGGTTATCAGTCCTACGGCAGATATGTATAAGGCGGAAATACCCCCATGGAATACATCTATGAAAACGTTTGCTAAAAGCAACATGATAAGCTACACTCCAAATGGCTTTGTGCGTTGTATCTTTATTTTATTGTTGAAGAAATAATAATATCGTTTAAAAACTAAAAAAGAACCGACTCAATGCCGCGCTATTCATTTTCAGTACTAATTTTGAGGTTTATCTCAATATCTCTGGAGATGAAAGAAAGAAAGAAAGAAAAATCATTTATTTGACATAAAACATTAAAATACTAACTAAAACAATGAAACAAAAAAACAAGAAACAATGTGAGGTGTCAAAAAGGCTTGTCTCAGCACATATGTTTAGATTTACACCTGGACGCTGATTTTCAGACAAGCCTGCGGGTGATGAAAAAAGATGAGATACTTCTCAAACCTCGATAAAATTACCATGGTACCACACTTGGGATATCTCTTTTCGAACAAAAAAAGAATAACCAAAATCGGTTCTTAAACGACGAACTTATCCGCGAACAAACATAAAAAAAAAACTAAAAAAAATATACGGTCGATTTGAGAAACCTCCTCCTTTTTGAAAAACTGAAAATCAAAATGTGAGTTTAGTAAACCTAGATAAACTTATTCATATAACTGAGCCCGAACTCTGACCACACCTTTAGCTATTAGCGCCCATATCAAGTTACATCGTCTAAACGTGATCTCTATCATGAACAATGACGTCAGAGATAATGTACGTTAAGTCTATAGAGCTTGGTATATAACCGGATAAACATAATGGTTCACAGACTATATACATTTGTATAACTATATATAGATCAAAGCTTCAGAGATTGGCTCACCGTCGTGAAGTAGCAAGTCTTTCAGTTTTTTACCGGTTGCACTTTGGAGAGTGTGCACAGGAACTACACAGCCTTATCCCTGCTCTCCGTGTTATTACAGATCCACGAGACAGACGTCCAGTAGGCACCCATTTATGGTAGAATTACCTAAAATTTGCACGAAGCGGTTTAGTTCTACCTTTATTATCAGAACAGCCAAAAAATGGAATACTTTACCCGCGACGGTCTTTCCTCCGAAATACAATCTCGGAATGTTTAAGTCTAGAGTGAATAGGTTTCTACTGAGCAATCGTGCTACACCTTCGGCTGCATCGTCACTTACCATCAGGTGAGATTGCAACCAAACGATTATTCAGTCATCTGTTAAAAAAAAAAAGAAAGTTACGTTGTAAAATGTATACACAACCGCCCGTCACAATGTCTCAATATCATTATCTGTTTGATTGTCTAGAAGAAATCGTAAAGACATTTAAGTGATAAGACCGCCTTTTGCGTAACTTAGAATAAGTCTTGTATATTATAAATGTGCAAAAAACGAAACAAAACGAAACGAAATGAAATGAAATTATTTATTTGCTTGAATTTAGGTACATAAAAGGTGTTATTCAATGATCAATTCCATCAACATTCTGCAAAAAATCAAAAATAAATTCAAGCGTACAAATTCGAAGTTGCGATTTGAAACTTTTATTAGGTAGTACGTATATTTTATTTACTAGATTTTAATAATTTTCAACTGCGTTCTTTCATAATGTGGGAACACATTTACTATTCACGAAAAAACCTATATTTCGGTAATTAACTTAAGTTTAACGAAGTTTAAAGCAATTTTTCTAATATTTTTTCAATAGTGCGCAAAAACAGCTCACATGTGTGAGAAAACCATATAGGCGTAACGTGACGTCATGCGCTGTGATTGGTGTTTCAATCAAAATGGCCGATTGCAGTATTTCAATGTTTTATTTTATCGAAAATCTTAATAATCTCAATTTTTTATATAAAACCAAACTAGTGTTTTAAGTTGTTTTAATATGTATTTTCCCCTAAAATCATCAAATCTTCGATTTTTAAAGTTATACTTCTTTTGGCGCCATAGAGAAAAATGATGAGAGTGAATTTTTACCACGCGCGCGCACACCGTCACCTAAATTCTACACCGTGAAGTTAGTTCTAGGTGGCATGACTATGTTCAAGTTGTATATGTCATATTTAACGTCATATTTCTACGTTAATAAAACCTTTTTTATTTAAATAAAATCTTTTTGATTAATTTTAATATTTATCCTTAATCACTACTGCATTTTAGTTATTTATTTTCCATACGCCACAGAAGTATAACTTCTAACGCGTGTACATAAGTACACACACTCTTTTTTTTTTGATACTGTCGTCATGCCTATTATTCTTTTTAAAAAATTCGTTAAACTATTTTTATTTCTTGTTAATATTATTAATAAAGATAAATGACAATTATACACATGAAACGATTAATTATAAGCTCATGCGAAACGGAAAATGATCATTATTTATTTACGCGTGAGTTGGGATTTTCATCATTTATCTAATTCACGTGTGCTCCAAAAATAACAGTTGAGAATAACAGAGACATTTGTTATGCGACTCTGTCGCTCGACACGAAATTCACGTGTCCCGCGCGATGTCGCCCGACGTCGCTCGACATCGCTTGGGACATTTACGTGTCGCGCAGCTTGTCGCTAGTCGAGCGTCGACACGCGCGACCTTTGTGTCCCTCGACAGTCGCCGAACAGGCTTTGACTAGTGGAAACGTGTGTCGTTTTGTGTTCCTGCTGCACTGAACAACACTTGTACCTCGGGCGACATACTGATCACGATTGGCTAGTGTAAACAAGACATAATATCGCGGGACATCCCACAACTTTTGCAGAGACAACTACGTAAATTTCGGACGATTTGTTCCCGCGACATGTCCCCTAATGAAAATACGGCTTCTTACTACAAATTTGATTAACGATTTTCACGTAATGATTAACGATGTCTACTTATAAAGCTTTGTACTCACATACAGGATAGTTTAGCTTAATCGCGAGTAAATGCTGCGCTATTTATTTATTTGATATCGGTACCAAGTTTGAGGTGTTTATCTCTATATCTCTGAAGATACTCATAAGATCTCGATGAAATTTAAACGAAACCACCTTGGGAAGTATACCCTATAATATGGTTTTGATTTATTTGGCGTTATGAAGTGTTAGCCTCATTTTAAACATCTTCGCAAAAAAGGAGGAGTTTCTCAATTCGTCGGAATATTTATTTTTATTTTTTATGTATTATCGCCGATTACTCGAAGATGCCTGAACCGATTTAGAAAATTCTTTTTTTTGTTTCAAAGGGTACCCTTCCCATTTAAATTTTAACGAAATCGCCCGAGCCGTTTTAAATATATAACATTGGTATAACGATGCATTTACTTATCTCGACGATATACTACTAACTACTGGCACAATTATATAATAGTTACTACATCTACTGGCTTCTTTTAGTATTTTTAATGATTTTAAGGTACGCACACACCGCGGCGTCCTGCGTCCTGCGTGCCGCGATCTCAGTACATTTCAATTGTTTTCTGATCGCGTCAACAATTGAAATTTACTGAGATCGCGCACGCAGGACGCAGGACGCCACGGTGTGTGCGTACCTTTAAATTATATATCTCTAGGCATTACCTAAGAATCTCGATAAAATATAAATGCAACGAATCTGCGGTCATACCCAACCAAAAAATATCTAGCTTGAGTAGGCAACCTGCTCCTTTGATGATCACCTTCAAATAGCACTATGCAAAGCAGTGCCGGATTTAAATGTTTTATTAGTGTAGGCCACTTTATTTCTGCCGCCCCATGTACCTTCTTTTTTTTGCTTTTATCCTCTGAAATCGAGTAGGCGTCCTCTAAAATCTGCCGCTCCTAGGACGCTGCCGCCCCTAGGCCGCGGCCTATACGGCCTATTGACAAATCCAGGACTGATGCAAAGCCTTCCCATGTTCCTGGCTGAATTCACCGAACATAATGTCAGAATTCAACCAACCGGTTATCGATAAATCTTTATTCGGAGCCCTAATATCACAATGCGATGTCTGGCCCAATTGGCCAAACGTTTGCCAAAGAATCACATTTAAAGTTAACGGATTGGAAATTGAATTTCAAATTGAACAATGTTTTCGCCAAGTAAGGTAAATGAGAATTACGGCACATGCCGAGTTTGGTACATTAACTCTGTAAAATGTGAGTGCAGAGTTTTGATTTATTGAAATGCTAACTGCATTCTGCAGGAACGTGAAAAAGTGTAAAGCTCTTTAAGTTCAAGTGTTTGTATCCTTGCCTTCCGTAGCCGAATGGCAAAAAAAGGAACCCTTGTATTCGTCATGTCTGTCTGTCTGTCCGTATGCCACTGCCACTTTATTCCGAAACTATTAAGACTACACAGCTAAATCTTGGTAGATAGGTGTATTCTGTAAACTGCTTTACGATTTTTATACGGAAAAAAAATATTAGGGGGGCTCCCCATACAATAAATTGAAACTAAAAAAAAAAAGTGTGTGTACTTATGTACACGCGTTAGAAGTTATACTTCTGTGGCGTATGGAAGAAAATAAACTAAAATGCAGTAGTGATTAACGATAAATATTAAAATTAATCAAAAATATTTTATTTAAATAAAAAAGGTTTTATTAACGTAAAAATATGATGTTAAATATGACGTTCTTACGAAATGACATATACAACTTGAACATAGTCATGCCACCTAGAACTAACTTCACGGTGTAGAATTTAGGTGTCGGTGTGCGCGCGCATCGTACCACCTAGAACTAACTCCTAGAACTAACTTCACGGTGTTAAATTTAGGTGTTAAATTTAGGTGTCGGTGTGCACGCGCATCGTAAAAATTCACTCTCATCATTTTTCTCTATCGCGCCAAAAGAAGTATAATTTCAAAAATGTTTCATCAAACCTATTCGAGCGGAGTAATTATAGATAGGTCATTAAAATGACATTGAGGTTCCTAAACCTATTTTTTCTCATAGTCACTCATTTGAAAGATAGACACTACTAAAGTGGTAAAATGTGTGTCCCCACCTTTAAACTTTTAAAGTAAGAGAGTGAAAATATAGAAAATACATGCCGTAGATCTCAATAAAAACTTTCAAAAAAAAATTGGTTTGAACGAGATGTATGTCAGCAGTTTTTGAGATATAGCAAATATAACTTTGTTTTTCATTCAACTATGAAAAACAAAGTTATTTTTTTGGTGGTGAAAAATGATAGTTATAAAATATTCTACTGTGTTACGGAACCCTACCAGTTCGAGTCCTACTTGCGCTTGGCCAGTTTTCTTTGTATCTAGCCAGCGTTTGACAACTATCTCGTCTGGTGGTTAGCGATGATGCGGTCGAAGATGCTGAATACTGAACACGCTAGATCTAGAACACTTTGACTCTCAAGGGGTGTGTGCTGATAAAAACCCGTAAGATTTTTTTAATGATATAGGTAGCAAACAAGCGTAGAGTATTCTAGGACTAGCGTGTTCACCATCATCGAACACACCATCGCTTACCACCAGACCAGATAGTGGTCAAACGATAGCCTATAAATTACATAAAATAATACATATTTATAATATATTTTCAACCGACTTACAAAAAGGAGGAGGTTCTCAATTCATCTGTATGTATTTTTTTTGTAAGTATGCTACGAGATTACTCCGTCAATTGTGAACAGATTGGAATGTTTCTGTTTTTAATCGGATGGGTACATGTCCGAGGTGGTCCCATTGTATTTTCATCGAGATCTGATAAGTATTTCTAGATATATGACGATAAACGTCTCAAACTTGCTTCTGAAACTGACTCAAGGGCATGGAAGTCGGTTGTTTTTAACCGACTTCACAAAAAAGGAAGAGGTTCTCAATTCGTCGGAACTTTTTATTTTCTTACGTATTTTCACCGATTACTCGAAGATGCCTAAACCGATTTAGAAAATGCGTTTTTTGTTTCAAAGGTTACCTTTCCCAGGTGGTCCCATTTCAGTTTTAACGAAATCGGCCGAGCCGTTTTTAATACATCAACATTTGTATTACGACGCATTTACTTATCTCGACGACTTACTACTAACTACTGGCACAGATTATGTAATATGAATAATAATTATGTTTATGGAATTATGTTACTTCGTCTACTGGCTACTTTGACTAGCGCGACGTTTGAAGTCGGTTCTTTTAGTTTTTTAAACGATCTTAAATTATAGTTTTTAAACTACCTATCTTAATTATATTTTCAATATTCACGTGCATTGTATAACAACATCTATTATGAAATAAGTCAAAAAGATATGTAAGAAAAGACTTTTCTATATTTGAAACTACAAACAATTGGATATTATGTTTCTGGAAGTGTTTCACACTATTGATTTTCATCTTTAATATGGACCGAGAATTTCTTGTCCAGTACATAAACTAAGTTAACCAATAACAATAGATCCTTTGTTGTAATAATGCCGGACTATAACCGACCTCCTTTGTCACCTACAAGTTTAGTTTGAAGGTACAAAGGCCGTCGTAAATAAGTACAAGTTTACAATCGGAGGGACGATCGATTTCTAACTATCGCTTGTAGGGAAAAGGGATACATGATGTTAGAAAATATTAGACTGATATTATAATTGAGTCATATAAAATCAAACCTGGCAATCTCCATATTTCGTCAAAATTGAACTGTCAATGCAGGATTTTTTATCTGTGATTTATCTCTCTACTGAAAACACCATAACACAGCAAAGTCGGTAATATCCCATAGAAATAAGCTTCTAAAAGTATGATTCCAATACAAACATGGCAATCTCCAATACATTCTTGCTATTTTTTATATCATTTTTCTATTTCCCTAACAATTCGACGTAATGGAGATTGCCAGGTTTGATATATATATAACAGGGCTTTATTACTTTAACTGGCAGTGTTGGTATGAATGTTTGTGTGGGTCAAATCTTTTTTCAAAGATTTTTGGTTTATTATGGTTTATATGGACTTCAAAAAAATGAGGTTTCTCAATTCGACCGTATATATACATACAGGTATTCAGTACCGATGGATCAAACGAAGTAGGGTGGTAGTGGGCCTTGCTGCGCATCTATTGAACCCCCATGTATGTTCTACCATTTTGGATAGTTTCTGAGATATGAAATTTTTTGTATATATATATATATATATATTTATATTTATGTTTGTTCGCGAATAACTTCGTCGTTTATGGACCAGTTTTGATTATTCTTTTTTTGTTGGAAAGGAAATGTTCCAAGTGTAGTACCATGGTAATTTCAACGAGGTTTGATGAGTATCTCCAGAGATATGGAGATACACACCTCAAACTTGGTACTACAAATTAATAGCGCGGAATTTTAAGTCAGTTCTTTTAGTTTTTTAAACAATCTTATATCTGATAGGCTAGCCTTTGACCACTACCTTGCCTTGTGGTAAGCAATGGTGTGTTAAGGAATACCAAGTGTACTAACACGCTGGGTCTAGAATAGTCAGACTCTCAAGGGCTGTGTGCTGACGGAACACCGTAAGGTTATGGCGGCATATACTCCTTGATGGTGGTAAGCTAATTTTTGGTTGGTGGCATGTCAGGCGGAACATCGATACGATACGCTCCTACCACCTGTAAAGCTGAATTAGAACCGTTTCCTGACGTTCGATTGGATTCACTTTTGGTATACTTGTGTATCTTCTGTGACAACATAATTATATGGTACCCTCGAGTGGTACCCTGACCTGATGATGGAGCCGGCCTGTAGGGACTGGAACTGCGTAATGGTAAATGGTAGGACAGTCGTTTCTGGGCAAGTATGTATTGTTATTAATAGTACAATACAAATAGTACTTTTTATTACTCATGATAACGTATTTACAAAGACCTTGTGTTAAATAAATTATTTTTCAAAAAAAATAGAACCGACTTCATATACACAAACAGGAACTCAGAAGCGAAAATTTAATTACTTAATATAATTATTATAAGCGCTACCCACTTATCTATTTGAAGTCGGTGCCAGCCAAGTCTATTGGATAGTAGATACTCGTAGATACTATGTATGTAGTAGTAGTAAGTAGGTAGATACATGTAGGTAGTATCTATCTACTATCCAATAGACTTGGCTGGCACCGACTTCAAATAGATAAGTGGGTAGCGCTTATATAATAATTATATTAAGTAATTTATTTTTCGCTTTTGAGTGCCTGTTTGTGGTTATGAAGTCAGTTTTATTTTTTTGAAAAATAATTTATTTTACCCTTTTTAGAGCAAAAAAAGTTTGCAAACTTGCTACTGAAACTGACTCGCGCAGCATGGATGTCGGTTTTTTTACTTTTTAAACTATCTTAATTATTTAACTATCCTAATTTAAAAATTCCTTAACTGATATGTAAATATCTGTGAAAACAATGCTAACACCCCGTACGTATCACAGTTTGCAAACTGCGTAGTATAATAACTTCCATTATATCGGAATATTGTACATTCATCGCATTGTTGTCCTGCGACACAGTGCACAGAACAACAGTAGGTTAACTTTATCAAGCTGTTTTTATGATTTATATTTAGTGAATAATACGTCGTGTAGGACACCCTGTGACAAGATGGTGCAACGATATGCGAAGTGGCAGTGACTGGAAAAGAAGAGCTGAAGACAGAGTTCAGTGGTGTGCATTAGGAGAGACTTGTGTCCAGCTGTGTACTAATGAGGGCTGATATTGATGTAAGAAAAGCGCCATGTGAAAATTGATAAAAGTTTCCCTTCTATTTCTCTCCACTGCTCCACCGATCATTAATAATATTAAACAAAAGCTCGGTATAATGCCTGTTAATCCGTAGAGTAGTGGCGGAACAATAGCTTGTAGGTGGAATATCCGCCAGTCGCGGTCACTCGCTCAGATTGTTGGAAAATGGCTGCTAATCGCGGTTTTAACTGGACGTACTGCGATAATTGTCACGATTAGTTTTAATCACTTTTTAAACCCCGACGCAAAAAGACGGAGTGTTATAAATTTGAAGTGTGTGTGTCTGTGTGTGCCTGCGTCTGTTTTTGGCGTCGTAGCGCCTAAACGGATGCACCCATTTTGATTTAATTTTTTTTGTGCGATAGGTGTTTCAATCGAAAGTGTTTTTATCTTTGATTTATGAAATTCCGTTCAACCGTTTTAAATTTATGAGTATTTTTCTAGATACGCTATGAGATCTAATTTTATAACTTATCACAGAACTAATGAATAATTTAATTAATAATTAAATTATAATTAAATTATAATTAAATATTAAATTATAATTAAATTATAATTAATAATTAAATTATAATTAAATATTAATAATTGAATTATTAATATGAATCAGGTATTATTATTCATATTTGTGTGGGTCTAATCAATTCGAAATTCAGTATCATCTCACCTCAACCATATTGTAATATTGTACGTGGTAGTGTTGCCCTGATGCTGGGACATCTCCTGGAATCTGCAGAATACTCAACTCCTCACACATTACAGCAGAGACGTCGAGTTTGGGATCATTAGAATGCTCTCGGAATATACATAGATCAGTCGGGGATGGATTCAAATTTAGAATTTAAGACATTAACCTGAAAATACTAATGACTAAATTAATCTAATTAGTTTTTTTTTAAATATATATTTATATATATTAGTCAAATAACCCGCCCCTGAGCGCTCCGGGTGCAAAGGAGCCCATCACACTCGCCGCATTTCCACGTTGAATGGCGATGCTCATCCTTTGCACCAGGAACGAGCCAGAGCGGGAGTCACCTGTACTGTCCCTGTGACCTACTTCATGGACGAACTTCTTGGCCTCTGTCCCCCAACAACCCAGTATTAATTAATTAATTTATTAAATAATGAATTTAAGTATCATTTTTAATTAATTTCAAAATAAGGAGGTTATACAACAAGGTACAAGCTTTTTTTAACTTGTACATGTATGCTTGTGTGGGTCAAATCTTGGAAGCAAAATTGAAACCACTTTCTTAGGGTCAGCGCAGACCGCGACGCGACGCGGCGCGCATTTATTAAGAGAGTGATACAAAAAAGAACTTTATTTACTACACAAAAAGATACACATTTCATAGTTCGGCGGCTATATATATATTATTAGAAATAATACCCAGCCAAGGGGCGGAGCTTACCTAGACAGGCAGACATGGAGGGGGAAGCGCACCTCGGTAGCGTCAGGACAGTCGAGCCTCACTTTGGATCGGGCTATTGGATGTGTTGGACGTATTTGGGATCGCGTAGTACTTATTCTAATTGTTTAATTTATTTGTGATTTTGTGATTATTTAATTTGTTTTAAAGTAATACATTTTGTATTTTAGGTTATTTCGTGTTTCTTTTTAAAAAACTAAATCCACTTCTGGTTCATAAAATCAGAAGTGGGATAGGACTTCAACGGCTCACATAGTTATCGGTTATCATCAGTGGCACTTTTCTTTACATTTTTTGGTTAAATATTTTTCAGTCTACCCACAGTTTAGTGAAAAGTTTTGCTTGTGTTTGAGTGAATTTGTGATTAAACCGTAAGTAAAATTTGCTGATATTATGGCGGATCGTTCTTCTCGATCTAAAAATAGAAGCGCCAGCCCGTCGAGATCTCGCAAAAGACGTAAACATTCTTCGCGCAGATCTCCTACCCGGCATCGCGAAAATAATTCTAGTAATGATGTTTTAGACGCTATTGTAGGTAGATTAAGTGCTATTGAGGATAGATTGACGGCCTCAGTTTCTCAAGCTGAACAATTACGTCCAACACAAGAACGCCATACCCCGCCGTTACCGGTCGCAAGCAGTAAGGTCAGCGAGTCTGGTGAGTCAGTACCACATTATTATGAGAACAGTGCGGACAAATTAGTTAATGCTTTATCAACATTGCTGCAGGCAAAGCCTAGTCACTTTTACGTGTCTAATTTTGATCCGAATTTGCACGACTTTGACGTTTGGTGTGCGGAGGTTGACCGTGGACGCGAGCTCAATCGTTGGAGCGACCACGAGTGCTTATCGCGGATTGGTAAATGCCTTAAGGGTGATGCTCGCTTGTGGTTGAACGAGTGGGTATCCGATGATCGTACATGGACCAATTTTAAGATCGACTTCCGGTCACTTTGCCCGCGGAACGTCAACGTTGCTAATATTTTGTTTGAAGTGATGTCTACTGATTCGTCAGGTTTTGCGACCTATGCCGAATATGCTCGAAAGTCACAATTGCGCTTAAATATTGTGAAAGGTTTATCGGATGACCTTAAAACCGCGATTATCATTAGGGGTATTACTGACCCACAAGTTCAAGCCGCTACATCTAACGCTAAATTACAGACAAACGAGTTAGTAGAATTCCTATCAGTGTATTCAAAACCAAAACTCCTATCGGGGAATTCTTTCAAGTCAGTCCGTCCACCAACAGAAAATCGTTTTGAATCGCGTAAACGAGCGGTCGTTAATACGCAACATACTGTCAAATGTTTTCAGTGCGGCGGTGAAGGGCATATTAAATCGCGCTGTCCAAAAAGGCAGAAAATGGATCTTAATAATCATAAACCGAAATCTGTAACGTCAACGAGTAACGCGCTCCCGTCCCATGTTCGTACTGTAAAAAGACAGGACATTCAATTGATAAATGCTACGCTAAACAACGCGACGAATCAAATGCTCCGACTAAACTAAATTTTTGTCAGACGTTGTCGCAAACGGCAACGTCATGACTGCCACTATTGAAGAAAAGCCAGTAGATGTTTTGATTGACAGCGGTTCCGATATTTCATTGATTTCTAGTTCGGTTGTTAAACATCTCAGTTGTAGTAAGTTACTGTCGTACCGTTTAATGCGCGGCATCGGTAGTCAGGAGATAGAGTCTACCTGCTATATCACAACCGTCATTAAGTTTCCAGAAATATCTTTAGAGGTAGATCTTTTCGTGGTACCCTCAGAAAGCATCAGTGCTTCAATTCTAATAGGAACTGACGTATTAAATCAAAAGGGGGTAGCATGCATACGAACCGGTTACATTCAGCGGCTTACTTGGGTAGATAGTGATTTACGGGTGCATCATTTGCGGGATTCGGATGTGATTAAAACGTCATTAGTAGACGAGGAAAGAAATAGTTTATGTATGCTTGTACACGAGTTTTCTGATTCTTTTGTAAGCGGGACTGCAACGTCGACTGTCAATACTGGTAGTATGGAAATTAAATTAAAAAGTGATACTCCGGTGCACTATCGGCCCTATAAGCTTTCGGCTGATGAAAAATTGCGAGTTCGCGATATTGTTAATGACCTACTTAGCAAGGAGATTATATGAGAATCTCATTCGGAGTACGCTAGTCCTATCATACTCGTCAAGAAAAAAGACGGGTCTGATAGGATGTGCGTTGACTACCGCGCGTTGAACGCGATCACTGTTAAAGACAGGTTTCCTTTGCCTCTAATAGACGACCATATAGACAAGTTAGGTAGCAGTCGATTTTTTACGAGTCTTGACATGGCTACCGGATTTCATCAGGTGCCCATGAAGGATGATGAATCCATTAGCAAAACAGCGTTCGTCACTCCTGAGGGACATTTTGAGTACATCAAAATGCCTTACGGTCTGGCTAACGCTCCCGTGGTTTATCAGAGAATCATATCAAAAACATTAAAATCTTTGATAGACACTGGTAAGGTTCTAAGTTACATTGATGACGTACTGATTCTATCTGATTCGATCGACGAGGGACTAGATTTGTTGCGTCAGGTACTAGTTGTCTTGACTTCTGCTGGGTTTTCAATAAATCTGAAGAAGTGCACTTTTCTAGAGACGGAGGTGGAATATTTAGGCAGACTTATTAGTCAGGGTCAGGTGCGGCCGAGTCCTAGAAAGGTGGACGCTTTATTGAAATCAGCAAAGCCCACAAACGTTAAACAAGTCAGACAATTTCTGGGTCTGGCTGGGTATTTTAGGCGATACATCGCTAATTACGCAGCCAGAACCGCTTGTATCGCGAAACTTACAAAAAGAGGAGAACCATTTTTCTGGGGTAAAGATCAAGATGAGGCGCGAAATTACATTATCAGCTGCTTGACTGAAGAGCCCGTGCTCGCGATCTTTAATCCAAACTTACCCACCGAACTTCATACCGACGCAAGTGCGGTCGGTTACGGTGGTGTCTTACTGCAGGAGCATGACGGTAGACGAAAACGAGTCGTAGGTTATTTTAGTAGGGCGACCCACGGAGCGGAGTCTCGATATCATAGTTATGAACTCGAGACTCTGGCTGTGGTAAAGGCTTTGCAGCATTTCCGCCACTATCTCATTGGCATTGACTTTAAGATAGTGACGGATTGCAATTCGCTGAAATTAACCGAACGAAAAAAGGACCTTGTCCCGCGGGTAGCTCGCTGGTGGGTCTACCTACAAGACTTTAGTTTCACCATTGAGTATCGTAAGGGTGCACTAATGCAACATGCCGACTTTCTTAGTCGAAACCCAGTAAATGTTTCACATATTCATCGACCAGCTAACTGGGCACAAATTGCCCAAACTGCCGATTCTGAAACGCAGCAGCTGAACATCTTGTCCCGTGGCGCGGTGAATGGACGCCGGAGACATGTGCAGCCTTCTTTATGGCTGGTGAGTATTGACCTTGTGCGCTTGCCCTGGTGGCAGCAACCTAATGGCATGGTCGGGCCACGTGCGCTTGCTTTGCAGCAGCTACCTAATGGCGTGATGACTGTTATTGACCATGTGCGCTTGTCCTGGTGACAGCAACCTAATGGCATGGTCGGGCCACGTGCGCTTGCTTCCCAGCAGCTACCTAATGGCGTGATGACTGTTATTGACCTTGTGCGCTTGTCCTGGTGGCAGCAACCTAATGGCATGGTCGGGCCACGTGCGCTTGCTTCCCAGCAGCTACCTAATGGCGTGATGATTTTAATTGACCATGTGCGCTTGTCCTGGTGGCAGCAACCTAATGGCATGGTCGGGCCACGTGCGCTTGCTTTCCAGCAGCTACCTAATGGCGTGCTGCCGATGTATCTGTTTTACAGAAACCACGCACACTTGCCTCCCGGCAACTGATGACGTGAAGACATGTTTGGCCATAGGGACCTACTAGTGATTGTAGAAAATGGTCGCACATTTTATTTTGCTTTAGTTAACTTGCAATAATTTATTACATTGGTACCATTTTTTTTTTGTATATTGTTGGGATCTCACATTAATAACTTAACTTGTAGAAAGTGCTATTGTCTAGTTTTTTAGCATCGTCATCTTTTTTGTCAATTATGTCGGTTTGGTCACGATTGTTTGAGTGCACGCTTACAGTTGAGACACGGACCGTTGGTTGTCATTAAAAGTGGACTCTAAATTCTATTCGCATATTAGTCGATGTGTTTTTAACAATAATGCTATTTCAGATGACAATGATCAAGACGATGCTACTGTTAGTAGCCCTCTCCCAGGACCCAGCCAGGTTCAAGCTGTGTACGGGACTACAGTCGGCAGTCCTATCCAGGGGCCGAGCCAGGGTCAAGCAGTCGAGGACGATGCTTCGTCAGGAGAAGCCGTATTAGAAATAATACCCAGCCAAGGGGCGGAGCTTACCTAGACAGGCAGACATGGAGGGGGAAGCGCACCTCGGTAGCGTCAGGACAGTCGAGCCTCACTTTGGATCGGGCTATTGGATGTGTTGGACGTATTTGGGATCGCGTAGTACTTATTCTAATTGTTTAATTTATTTGTGATTTTGTGATTATTTAATTTGTTTTAAAGTAATACATTTTGTATTTTAGGTTATTTCGTGTTTCTTTTTAAAAAACTAAATCCACTTCTGGTTCATAAAAATATATAATATGGTACCATCGAGCTGACCTGATGATGTAGCCGGGCTGCAGGGACTGGAACTACGTAATGGTAAATGGTGGGACAGTAGAATTTGTGCTAGTATGTATTGTTATCTTTAGTACTTTTCATTACATACTTATCGTCATTTGTCATCAAAGGTATCACTGACTTGATCACCTGAAATCTACAGAATACCCTACTTCTCAACAACTTACAGTAAATGGTGGGGCGTGTAAATAGCCTCAACCATATGCGGGGGTGAAAGTGCCGTGAAAATAAATAGAAATGCGTAAGACAAATAAGCGGTAAAAATATAAGTATATAGCGGGGGGCGGGTCTGTGAAGATCAACGTGAAAAGAGGGACGTTTGGTATGAATAAACCACTGTAAGAACACAGAAAATCAGCATACAAAGCCCACGTACCTTTCCACTCTCCCAAGAACACCTACAGCCCTCCGTGGAGGGTTCACAGACGAGGAATCGCTGCAGGCGGCGTCGGCGCATATAATGCGACCGAATAATAAATATATCACTTCTGCGTCTTTTAGCGGGCATTCATACCAATATGAAAAGGTAGAATAATTTAAGGCGTTATAAAAATAATATATATGAAAGGGGCGAGATATATATATAGCGTGAAATAAAATATGGAACAATAAAGCGCATTGACGCGTCACCAGTAAATATGTAGTGGGACTCATTTGAAGGGTTTTAATTAACAGATTATACACAGATCAGTCAGGAGCGGGTTTAAATTTTAGTTTTATAACTACTTGTACTTTTTGTGAAAAATCAATTTTAGAACAGCAAAACTCAGTCGTACAATAAGATTACATTAGAATTATATATTGTAAATAGTATCTATACTAATTTTAATTTATTATACATTTAAAACATAAAATGTGTATAATTTTCCTGCTATTCACAGATCTGACTGATACTTATATATGAATTGATAATCTGCTAATTTTTTGATGTCGGTTAAAAAATAAAATCTTAAGAGAGTCTGTCTTTATTTTTTAACCAATATCCAAAAAGGAGAAGCTGATCAATTCGTTTGTATGTGCATGTATTGCTATACATTTTTTCCGCCAGTGGTAAGCCGATTTGAATTATTCTTTTTGTAATGGCTACTGTATATCAGCATAGATGTTCCACTATACAGTTCATCGAGATTTAATAAGTATCTCCAGAGGTATGTACTTACTGCTTTTTAAACGATCTTATATAAAGATCTTCATAATATTTTAACAGATCAAATCAAATTAAAGCATTGATTCAGTATGTAGGCAGTATTAATATACGCACATATACACGTCAAAATCACTAAATAAGTCACAAAAAAATAAAATAAAAAGAACAGGAAGCAATTTTCACACCGATTGAGTACCTCCTTTTGTGTTGTCAGTTAAACACGTACCTGTGTAATACTTAAAACACCAACATTTTGGTACATAAGTTTAATAAAAAAGGAACGAACAGTGAAATTCAAAAATAATAACCAAAGTAAAGAACAAGAAGGACAACTTGGGAACAAAGCCGCAACTTTAGTGCTTGAGTTAAATTCATTCCGCTACATTAGAGAGGCAACCTTCTTTCTTCATTTAGTGAAGCTAGCTGCAGCACGCGGCGTCGCTTGCGATATTCTTGACCACAAAAAGGAGTTAATTTGATCGCTATGGCGTTTAGTGGACGTTCCATTCATACGAACGAAACGTTTTGCATCATTCATAATACGCACAGCGAAGGAATGGAATTCCTTGCTGGTTTCTGTGTTTTCCGTCAACTACAACCCGGAGGTCTTAAAAAGGCGAGTAGACAGGTATCTTCTAGGTAAGCGTGTTACATCGTCGACCGCATCATCATTTAACGTCACGTGAGATAGTGGTCAAGCGCTTACCTATATGGTATAAAACATTTTTGTTGGAATTGTTAATATTACAACATTCGATTCAAACATATTTCAAGATTCAAATGTATGATCATCAAAAAAAAAGTGTGGTGTGGTTTTATGAAACCACAATGCAAGTGAAACTTTTTGTTTTTGTGTAGCTATGGTAGCTAGCTACTATGACAGCAGTTGACATGAAAAATTAACATGTATACAAATATGGCTGTGGAAACGTCCGCCAATCACAGCTAGACCTGTCATACATCATATCCACCAATCAGCACCGGCTGTAATGTGACAAGCGATAGGTGGACGAAAAAATTTGGGGCGATGTAATAAGAGTTTCACTTTAATAACTTAAGTAAAAAAAAAAACATACAGACGAATTGAGAACCTCCTCCTTTTTTGTGAAGTCGGTTAATAACTCTTCCTTTTAAATACAATCAATAAGCATCTACAGAACCATAAACTAAGAAAGGTATCAAATAATTATATAATATTAGTATACATAAGCTTTGAAACTCAACCTCCTTTCTCAAATGAGTCGCTAAACAAATCTGTTTTATCCCGTGACATTTGTGACACAAACTCATTCCAGTTTTATATTAGTAACGGCAACGGCTACGAATCCGTTGTAGCGCTACGGATGCTACGCGCGTCGCTACGGACGTGCTACGAATTCGTGCTACGGGAATTGCCTACTTTGTTCATAAGTTAGAATTTCTGAAAATAAAACTAGTATTTGAGAGAACTGAAAACTTTATAGTGCTTTAATTAAAAATACCTTTTAAAAACTTTAAAAAGAAATAAAAATGACGTAAAATAAATCCTTAAAGCTTGTAAATAAAATAAAAGAATAATAGAAGAACTTGTACCTTTCTTCTTTTTGTAGACTTGGTTATAAATAGAATGCGTTTAGTTCAAGACAACTAAAACTTTGGGGAAAAATACGAGTTGAACTAACACTAAGAGAGTTTAATACGAAAAATTGTTCAATTTATTTTATAACCCCGGACACAAAAAGAGGTGTGTTATAAGTTTGACGTGTGTATGTGTGTGTCTGTATATCATTAATGTTTAGAATACTCTGACTCTCAAAGGCTGTAGGCTGCCGAAACACCGTAAGGTTTTATGACGGCAGATTTTCTCCTTGATGGTGGTATAGCTTACCACCATCTAGGAGAAAATCTGGTAGTCTTTTTGGTAGCAAGGCGGGCGGAACATCTATATAATATGCTTCGAAATATTGTATCTTTTACTTTAATATATTGTAAGAACATGGTAGAATTAACCTGATGCTCGGACATCTCCTGGAATCTGCAGAATACTCAACTCCTCGCCAACTTACAGCAGAGATGTCGTTTTTAGGATCATTGGGATAGTCTCAACGAACAGGTTATACATACATCAGTCGGGGGTGGTTTTACATTTTTAGTTTTATAGAAACAAAGATAAACTGAAACATAGTTATAGAAACGAAATACATAATTAATTACTAGTTTCCAGGCCAATCTAATTGTACACTAGTTGTTTATTTAGTGTCGTTTAAAGTTTCTTATCAAACACTAAAATATTCATTGTTTGCAACATTAATAGGTACAAAAAGAAATATATTTTCTCCAACAAAATAGAATAATAATTTTATTTCCCTACTTTTTGCTTCGAATAGTCTTAAAATAAAATATCAATTCAAAAATGTCGTATGTATAACAAACTAATGCAGCAAAGCAATGACAACTTTAACACTTTGCAATAAAGCTTGAAATAGCACGAAGAAGGAATAACGCTGTATTCCATTAAATTCGCTTTCATTTCAAATGTTCAGCTTTTCTATTCAATTTTCATGCAGTTTCCTATCCTACCGCTCATAATTTAAAGCTTATTTTCTACAAACAGTCCTTGGTTTTTTAGTCTTTTTGGAGCTGGACCTGGCATTTGTCTTAATGTATTAGTGCAAAGGAATTACGACCCTGTCTCGGGAGCATAGGGTAGAATTTTAATGTGGAAGTGATGTAGCACTTTTTAAATTTACCGTGGCAGATAGGGATGGGACTGAATTATTTTGAATTTGACAATGGTTGTAGTTATTTGTTTCAGTTAAAAGTAAAAAAGTAAAAGTATAGTCTAACGTTTGACCACTATCTTCCCTGGTGGTAAGCAATGGTGTGGTCGAAGATGGTGAACACGCTAGCAGGTCTCCCTCACTCGCCAGCTACTGCGTTTTATACCTAAACTTTCGAACAACGCCGGCGGTACTATCTGCCAGTCGGTTGTCACTGCTCACGCGCGCACAACGTATATTATTATTCAAATGACGGGATAACTGCGCATTCGTAGTCTATATTAGAAGCGATTAAAGTTTTTAACCGACTTCATAAAAAAGGAGTAGGTTCTCAATTCATCGGAACCTTTTTTTAAATTTTTTTATGTACGTTCACCGATTAGTCAAAGATGCCTGAACCGATTTGGAAAATTATTTTTTAGGGTTCCGTACCCCAAAAGGTAAAAAAAGGAACCCTTATAAGATCACTATCTTGTCCATCTGTCTGTCTGTCCGTCTGTCTGTCCGTGTGTCACCACTGATTTTCTCAGGAACGGGTGGACCTAGCAAGTTGAAATTTATACCTAATACTGAAGTCTATAGTCCCTATTGGGTGTATAAAAATCAAGGTCTTGAGTCAACACAATAAAAAGATATGGGCAAATTTAGATTTTCGCGAAAACTTGTTAGTCCAAAATGTACCTTAATTTTCAACTTTTTTTAATGTTCGGGATTTTTCCTTTACTTGTGCTCTAAGACCTTGCTTATAACCAAAATTGACAATTCTAGGTAAACCGGAAGTACCCTATAGGTTTTGGGTCAAAAACCTATAGTGTACTTCCCGTTGACCAAGAATCATGAAATTTGGCAAGAAGCAAGGTCTAACAGCACAAATTAAGAAAAAATTGCAAGAAATAAAAAAAGTTGAAAATTAAAGGATGTCCCCATACATACATAGTTGGTAGACCTATAGATTTGAAAACGGGAATTTAACATGACTTACGCGATGTCGATATAGCGATCGACATATGTTTCGGCCTCATCCGGAGGTCTTCTTCAGGATCTTGAGTGCGGGGCGCTCGGTTATATGAGCGCTGATACAATTTAGAGGTCTAGCTAAATTGGTTGGTAAGGAAGCCTCGGTGGGCGACTTCAACTCGACTTAGCTGGTTTTATTTTCAAAGGGTACCCTTCCCAGGTGGTCCCATTAAAATTCTAACGAAATCGGCCGAGCCGTGTTTAATACATCAACATTTGTATTACGACGCATTTACTTATTTCGACGACTTACTACTTGGCTGGCACTTTACTTACTGGCACAGATTATGTAATAGTTACTGCGTCTTCTGGCTACTTTGACTAGCGCAATGTTTGAAGTCGGTTGTTTTAGTTTTTTAAACGATCTATAATTATTCACAGTCATTTTGCGAGTTTGACAAAAAACTATCATAATATTTTTCGTTTTTGTATGCTAACGATACTAAAATGACAAGACGGCGTAAAATTCACTTTTTCGACTTCAAATTATACTCTTAGTTAGGAATTTTGATGTAATTTTGTAAGGTAAATAAAAATAATTCGTAAACTTTTTTTTTTATTTCATTGAGTCAACCCTTTACTATATAAGTCGCGCGCCGTTACATCGCGCGCTGAACGATGTAATAACAACGCTAGGTCGAGCGCCCTACACACATTTTTGCTTGTATTGTCTGAAATAAGCGTTGGTATTGCGTTTTTTTAGGGCAGTGAAATATCTGTTACGTAGTAACTATTATATAATCTGTGACGCTAGGCCTAGAATACTCGGAATTTTGATGGCTGCGTGCTGACGGAACACCGTAAAGTTAAGGCAACAGATTTTTTCCTTGATGTTGGTAAGCTATTTTTAACCGACTTCAAAAAAAGGAGGAGGTTTCTCAATTCGACCGTATATATATTTTTTTTATGTTTGTTCACGGATAACTTCGTCGTTTATGAACCGATTTTGATTATTCTTTTTTTGCTTGAAAGGAGATATCCCAAGTGTTACGGCTACATACTAATCCTGGTAACATTAATCCTGTCCAATGACACGTTCCTCCTCCTAATTCAAACTTGCCGCGCGCCCTCTCGCCGCGCGCGCTTCAATATGGCCGATGTCGTTCGTGTGCATACACGCGCGTGTGTTTTTGTGTATAAAAGAAGAAGTCACGAAAATCCTGGTGGCAGGAGACTTAGACTCCGGCGGATATTTCTGCCTGCGGTGCTGGTGAGTCCTATCTATATTCCCGTTTCTAATCCTAGTGGTGGCCGGGGCGATTCCCTCATTACACAGTCAAATATCCGTAGCGTGTCGTCTCTAAGCAGTAGCATCAGGCTTTCTTCGCGAGTATCCAACAAACATGGTGCCTCCTGTGAGGACTAAGTCCTCATCTTTGTTGATTACAAGTCTAAATCACGAGTGTTTACTTGTAATAATAATAATCGCCATATTCCCTAGTTCAAACAATCAATGCTATTTTGTTATTTAGCTACACTAAAAACATCAAATAGTCAATATTGTTTACTTTGTATTGTAACAAAACTCATAGAATCTCGTAATTTTGTTGATATCTCATCGTATTGTCGTTCGCTGTTCGAACATACCTACCTACCGGCAGCGGCCGATCGAGGCGCGGTTCACCCGGGCGAACGTTCCATCGAGTTACTTTATAATCTACCTACTATCTATTTTAATAAACTTACCGACAGACCTACTCCAGTATAAAATATAATCTAATCTGTTTCAATCCTATTGTTGTCCAACATTCTACTTCACCTATTGCGAGGAAAGCCTGATGTTGCAACTTAGTTGTCAAACAGTAGATTTAATTAATGTGTGCTCGAGTCTAGGCTAGGTAAAGATTTAATAGGTCTTAATTGTTAGGTACGTCTGATTCACTAAGAGTGTAAAGTGTTAGTTCAAACTTAAAACCATTGAATTTACTGTAATATTTACATACTACATTAATACGTAACCTGTATTTCGTATATCTTGCAGATAAATTGTAGGTAGGTAGCTACCTACCTATCCGCTACAAATATTTCTCGTATTAACTATTCTATAATTTTACTAACGCCTAGTAAATTATAATAGCTTACGCAGCTTTGTTTGTATTAAGTACCTAGTTAATTTGTTTCGTCTTTGTACTGATCTTATTATCGAAATATATTGTATTATAAAAAGATTCAATAATGACAGACAAGATGGAAGCCGAATTACAATCTCTCATTAAAAGACGTGAATATGAATTCTCGTGTATGCAAATATTGTTCGATTTGTCTAAAGTGGCTACAACCGATAAATCTAAATTATCGTCGTTTCGTAGTAGATATAAATCTGTCGAAAAAACAAAAGAAAATTTTGTCGAGGTCAACGACCGTATAAACAAGTTGGAAATAACTTTGCGACCGAAATCAATGATTGATAATGCAACGTTATTAGCGTTTGACGAGTTGTATTATGCCGTGGTCGAGTTCGCGGATTCAATGTTATCAGTGACAAGTAGCAGTTCTAATGCTAGTGTTCCAGTGCAGGAGACTCCGAGTCCTCGCGTTCAATTACCTAAACTGGAAATTCCGAAGTTTGACGGAAACATTGAAAACTGGCAAAGTTTTAAAGACAGTTATGTGTCTTTAATCCACTTCAACGCTACGCTATCCGATGCGGAAAAGTTCCATTATCTGAACTCATGCTTGTCTGGTTTCGCCTCAACTATAGCGAAAGGTTTACCTGTCACGGCCGCGAATTATAGTATAGTTTACCAGGCTTTGCTCGATAGGTACGATAATAAGCGAGTTCTGGCTACCGCGTATATTGATAAGCTAGTCAACGCTAGTAAAATAAATAAGCCGTCACTCGATAATTTAACGAGCTTATTAAATATATTATACGAAAATGTAAACGCATTGCGGTCGCTGTCGATTCACAACCTTACTGATTTTTTATTGTTTTACATCGCTTCGCGTGCACTGGACTGCGAGACTCGTCAACGGTTCGAGTTGCAGAATGCGAGCGAGATACCTACGTTTGACGATTTAATAAAATACCTGCAAAATTATATTAAAATATTAGAAGTGAGTCAAACCGCGTCTGTTTCTCCTTCTACTCCGGTAAATAGACAAATTCGCAATAATAAGAATACTAACAATAAATTCACGCAACAAGCAAAAACAACTTTAGTCGCGTCTTCGTCGCAAAACGAGCGTAAACTAGTTTGCCCGTGTTGCCAATCCTCACACTCGATCTATCGATGTGCAAAATTCCAATCATTGGATGTTCAGCCGCGTCGGCAGTTAGTGATGGAATTAAAACTTTGTTTTAATTGTTTGCGAGCGGGTCACGAGGCGAACAGTTGCAACAGTAACAATAGTTGTTTACTTTGTGCATCTAAACACAACACGTTGTTACATATAGACAAGCAGTCTACATCTCGTTCTAATGATAAAGCGGAAAATAAGATTACTAATTCAAGCACGGCGCTCACAAGCGCTGCAACCGCGCCATGCGTGGGAGACTCAAACGTTCCGAGTACTAAAATACTGGGGTCCGCGGTAGTACGCGTACGTCATGCGAATGGTTCGCTGCAGTGTGCGCGCGCCCTTATTGACAGCTGTTCGATGGATTCCTTTATAACAGTTTCGTGTGCTCGTCGACTTGGGTTACATATCCAGAAATGTAAAATGAATGTTACCGGTTTAGGTCAAAGTTCGGTACTCGATATAAAGGGTGTTACTTTTTGCTCGATTATGCCGCGTCAAAGTGATACTCCCACATTCGAGTTGTCCTTTGTGGTGTTACCTAAAATCACCACATCGATGCCTTCCTCTCCGTTACCCGCGGTGGTACACGATCAATTTTCTCATCTCGATTTAGCGGATGACAATTTTCATCGATCTAGTTCTGTGGATCTTTTGTTAGGAGTCGAGTGTTTCGATCAAATATATACCGGCGCTCGTTACTCGCCAGGTCCGGGCTTACCTTGCGCGCTTGATAGTGTGTTCGGGTGGGTTATTAGCGGTCAGCTCTTAAACCACTCCTTGTCGCGGGCGGTATCCCAACCGATGACGTCACTTCTTACAGCCACGTGTGCTCTCGATGATATTGTAAAACGGTTCTGGGATATTGAAGAACCGCCACGTCCTGCCATTTCGATTCCCGAAGATGATGTTTGCGAAGAGAAATACAGAGAAGGTACTTACCGAACTCCTGAAGGTCGTTACGTTGTTCCTCTCATGTTGAAGGATGATGCTCCTTCTCTTGGTGATTCTCGTCGTTGCAGTTTAAATCGCTTTCTAAATTTAGAAAGACGTCTCGAGCGTGATTCTGATTTAAAATCTGAATACGCGGACTTCATGCGTCAGTACGAAGACCTTGGTCACATGCAACCAGCAGTCGCTTCGTCTACTGAGGCAAGGTATCTTATACCTCATCACGGTGTAGTCAGACCCGAAAGTTCTACTACACGTCTGCGCGTCGTCTTTGACGCCAGTAGCAAGACTTCCGTCAATAAGTCTTTAAATGATATAGTTCATGTCGGACCCAAACTTCAAATCGACATAATCGATTTAGTCACAAGGTTTCGACTGCATACTATTGTCTTCACTGCGGACATTTGTAAAATGTACCGGCAAATTCTCGTTCGACCTGAAGACAGGTCCTACCAACACATTCTGTGGCGTGACCAACCTAACGCACCACTCGTCGAATATGAGTTGGCCACTGTCACATACGGCGTCAGTAGCTCTCCATACTTGGCTATCCGCACTCTGCGTCAGTTAGCCGACGATCACGGGTCGGAGTATTCTTCTCGTGCCGCCGAGGTTCTTCGAGAAGATACATTTATGGATGACGTTACTACTGGCTGCGCTTCTTTAGAAGAAGCCATGCAATTAAAAAAGGATTTGACTTCTTTGTTGGCTCAAGGTCAATTCGAACTTCGGAAATGGAGTTCAAACAATTCCGAATTGTTAGCTGATATTCCTCCTGAGCATTGTCAAACTCCTAAGACCTTCGACGAAGGTGGTCAGGAATTTATCAAGATTTTAGGTATCCAGTGGGATCCTTCGAGTGACAACTTCTCGTATTCCTTTTCGGATACATTTAATATAAAATTTACCAAAAGGTCAATACTCTCGATCACTGCGAGAATCTTCGATGCTCTTGGCTGGATTTCCCCGTTGATTTTCTCTGCTAAGTTACTATTGCAGGACATGTGGAAACTGAATTTAGATTGGGACGAACCCATTCCTCATGACTTAGCCAAGCGGTGGCATGTTATAGCTGCAAATTTGCATGACATTCAACGAATCAAATTGCCACGTAGCGTGCTTCCAACAAATCCCATTCAAATTCATTTAGTCGGATTTTGTGACGGCTCCTCTAAGGGCTACGGTTGTTGTGTATATTTGTGTGCGGTGACGCCAAGCGCCACCGTCTCTCGCCTGTTGATAGGAAAGTCCAAGGTAGCACCCTTGAAACCTACGACAGTAAATAGGCTCGAGTTGTGTGCCGCAGTGTTGCTATCTCGGGTTTTGAGTCATATGTGTGATTTACTCAACGTCAAATTACGTATTGACTCAATCCGAGCATACTCAGACAGCACCACCACATTGGCCTGGTTGAAAACGCCGCCACATTTACTAAAAATGTTTGTTGCAAACCGGGTGGTTCAAATAACCGATGTGGTCGACATCCACTGTTGGAGTTATGTTTCCACCAAGGATAACCCGGCGGACTGCTGTAGTCGCGGTATTAGCTGTTCTGAACTCGTCGAGCATCCACTCTGGTGGTCAGGTCCTCCATGGCTTTCAAAACCGCCATCGGAATGGCCATCAAAATTACCTTCTCCGGACACTGACTTACCGGAAATGAAACCTTCCGTGGTTCAAACTCTTCTCACGGTGGTTCCGGAAGATGACTTAATAAGTCAACTACTAAATAGATATTCCTCGTTACCTAAAGTCACAAGAGTGCTCGCGTGGGTAATGCGCTTTTCCTCAAATATAAAGCGAAAGAAAGAGAATCGAACGCTTTCTTCTCTTTCAACCATTGAACTTGACTCTTCTTTGATGTTGCTTGTAAAGTACACTCAAACTAATTTCTTGCAAGACGAGCTCGAAAAGGTCGCTCATAATCAGGTTTGCTCTAAACCTATTCAAAAACTGTCTCCATTCTTAGACAGTGCAGGACTGCTGCGAGTGGGGGGACGTATCGATAACGCCAACTTGCCTGCTTGTGCGTTACATCCTCTTCTGTTGCCTAAGGCTTGTGCTTTATCACGCTTGATCGTGGAACATTTTCATATCAAGTATCTGCATTGTGGACCCAGAACTTTGCAGTCGTTGGTCCAACGGAAATTCTGGATAATAGGTTGTCGTCTACTCATTCGCACAGTATGCTCCAAATGCGTACAATGCTTCAAGGTCAAGCCGGTACCTTGTCAACCTGAGATGGGCAAACTTCCAGCCGCCAGGTTACAACCTAGTCGTTGTTTTGAAACTACCGGAATAGACTTTTGCGGTGCTTTTCTTTTGAAAGAGAGTCGTCGACGTAAGGCACCCACATTCAAGGCGTACGTGTGCTTATTTGTGTGTCTTAGCACGAAGGCCGTGCACCTAGAAGCAGTTACCGAGCTGAGCTCAGAAGCCTTCTTGGCTGCTCTAGATAGAATGGTCTCACGTCGTGGTATTTGTAAAACGATTATCAGCGATTGTGGAACTAATTTTGTTGGCGCAAATAGGCTTATGAAAAATATCCTAGCTGAATTGCAGGATCACTATCCTGATATAGCGGACGGATTTGCCACCCGCGGCATCAAGTGGGAATTTAATCCACCGAGTGCGCCTCACTTCGGAGGAATTTTTGAAAGTGGCATCAAATCTACCAAGTACCACCTCAAGCGAGTTGTAGGTACTCAAATTCTGACGTATGAAGAAATGAGCACGGTTTTAACGAAAATCGAAGCCATTCTCAATTCGCGCCCACTTTGCGCTATATCACCGGACCCTAATGAAACAGATGTATTAACACCTGGACATTTTCTTTCCAATGGTCCACTCGTGTCGATACCCGAGTCATCAATGATCGATGTTAAAACACCGCGTTCTCGTTGGCAGTTACTTCAAAAGATAACACAATCGTTTTGGCGTATCTGGCAGCGTGATTACTTACATACTCTTCAACAAAAGAACAAATGGTTCAAAGGTGTCCCTAATATCAGGGTCAATGATTTGGTTATTATTATTGAACCCACGTTACCTACGTTGTGTTGGAGGCTAGCGAAAATAGAACAATTGCACCCTGGTCGCGATAACGTAGTCCGCGTTGTGACGCTTCGCTCTGCGAATGGCAATGTTTTTCGGCGACCTGTTGTCAAGATTTGCCCTTTGCCTATTGATGCCTAAGCTATTATAGTTTAAACGTATCTTTAGGTAATTTAGAATTAAGTAATTTAATGTAGTAAGGCTACAGTTTAGTTCTGTTTTGTAATAGTCTTGAGCACATATTTTTTAGGTTTATACTGTGAAATCTTAGTAGATTTCAAGTGGGGGGAATATGTTACGGCTACATACTAATCCTGGTAACATTAATCCTGTCCAATGACACGTTCCTCCTCCTAATTCAAACTTGCCGCGCGCCCTCTCGCCGCGCGCGCTTCAATATGGCCGATGTCGTTCGTGTGCATACACGCGCGTGTGATTTTGTGTATAAAAGAAGAAGTCACGAAAATCCTGGTGGCAGGAGACTTAGACTCCGGCGGATATTTCTGCCTGCGGTGCTGGTGAGTCCTATCTATATTCCCGTTTCTAATCCTAGTGGTGGCCGGGGCGATTCCCTCATTACACAGTCAAATATCCGTAGCGTGTCGTCTCTAAGCAGTAGCATCAGGCTTTCTTCGCGAGTATCCAACACCAAGTGTGGTACCATGGTAATTTTATCGAGGTCTGATAAGTATCTCCAGAGATATTGAGATAAACATCTCAAAATTGGTACTGAAAATGAATAGCGCGGCATTAAAGTCGGTTTTTTTTCAGTTTTTAAACGATATTATTTGGTAGCAAGTCAAGCGGATAAACAGTATAATATGCTATTACCACCTGTGGTGTCTTCCTTTCCATTTCTTTTCTAAATTAGACTTTAGACATATAGACTAAAGACATTAAATGGTGTTGGCCTTATGTTTTAGTCGAGACTATACCTAAAGTCGATAAAAAATATAATTACTTTGATCACATTATTTTTTTTTAACTATTTTTTTGCTCTTTATCTAATTAACCTACTTTACAAAAAAGGAGGTTTTCAATTCGTCAGAAACGTTTTTTTAATGTTTGTTCAGCTATTACTCGAAGATGCCTGAACCGATTTGGATTTTTTTTTAATTTGTTTTAAACGGTGGGAACCCGTTGAAACAATTTTTTCCCAGGTGGTCCCATTTAAATTTTAACAAAATCGGTCTAGCCGTTTTTAATATATCAACATTTGTATTACGATACATTTACTTATCTCGACGACATACTACGAACTACTGGCACAGGTTATCTAATAATTACTTCGTCTACTGGCTACTTCGATTACCGCAACGTTTGAAGCCAGTTCTTTTAGTTTTAGAAACGATCTTTAATTATTTTATATGATAATTGATTATAATACAATTAATGATTTTAGACACATATGCACATATGTGCGCACTGGGCAACCCACGATGCTAGTAATAAAAAAATACTTAGATGTTTTCAAACCTAACAACATATTCTACTTTTCTCACGGTGAACTCTCAGCATCCGAATTTTCCCCTCCCTAAGCGACACGCAAGCGCGTTTTCCCGCGTACTTTCTGACTTCGACACGCCAGTACACCGCGAACCGTCGCGTTGGACGCACGTCCCTCGTCCCAACCAAACCACCTGTTACACTAAATATCCCGACACTCGTGACAAAGAGTTTAAAAGGAGATTGCAATTTGGTATGTTAAGATATGATCCCTAAAGATGCGTATCATCCCCTTCGTCTAAAGTTATTGAATACTTTTGATGCGTAAGATGCAATTGTTAAAGGTATATATTTAGGTGACAGCATTGATTGATTGATTTGTTTGTTCCTTTAAACACCTGAAATGGAATATTTTAAGATAGTTATTAACCAAATGTATATAATGTAATGTGAATGTTCAATTTCTTGTAAATCTTATACTATTCATAGTTTTTCTCCAAATCATAAATTTCATGTCGCATGTCAAAATAGCGCGAACAAAGGAATAAAAGAAAATGTAACACAACAACCTTTGTGATTTCATGCATGAATTTTTTTGCAATTCCTTCAATGTACAATATAATCTCTATACAATATAATAACTCTTTATTGGCACCAATTTACACACGAAAAAAAAAACAAACATTTGCACTACTTACATTACTGGTACAATAGGCTGTCTTATCGCTAAAAGTGATTTCTTCCAGACAACCTAAGGATGGAAATGATATTTAAGTATGTTTTTTTATTTTTTATTCAACTTATATTTAAGTATGTTGAGCATGGACGTTTACATGTACCTATTTGAGTGATTATTACTTTCAATGTGTTTGAAACTCTAAAACGATCATCAATAACTTTTTAACCGACTTCATGAAAAGGGGAGGGGGATGGGGGGGGGGGGCTCTCAATTCGACTATGTATGTTTTTTCTGTATGTTCACTGACTGAAAGAGTATAGTCTTGCGGTGGTTCTATTGTAAATTGATCCAGATTTGATGAGTATCTCCGGAGATATGGAGATAATCACCTCTAACTTGCTACTGAAAATGACTAGCGTGCCATTTAAGGTCGGTTTTTAGTTTTTTAAATAATCCTAAATTATTGCAAAATTATCTTCCTCAATCTCGAAATCTCAACAATAATTTATAAAACCAACAGATGTAATAATTATTGTTATTATCAACAACAACATTATAAATGCAAAAATCAATTTGTATATTTGTCTGTTTTGGACTTCTTCACGGGCAAACGGCTGGGCCGATTTAGGTGAAATTTTGCACAGGTATAGCCAGTATTATGGATTAGGCTATAGAATACTTTTGGACGTGGGCGAAGCCGCGGGGCGTAGCTAGTTAACGATAAATCACGTTTATCATCCATAATATGTATATTATGCATCCTAATATTCCTCAACGAAATATAACAGGCAGAGAAGTTGTAACACAAGCGAAATGACGGAAACGCTGTTTCAAAATAGCAGAATATATCGATCAGTGACACAAAATCAAAGTGACACATTTGGAACTAATCATTTATTCATATCAAAGATATTTTTGGCCCTAAAAGTGATATTTAAAATGTGTCTTTTTGACATCTGTCTCGAAACCTTTGCTAAAAAAATCAATTTTGCAATCCTCCATTTCCCCCTCTTATGCGTGGAATGAAAAAAAGCCGGATACATATATTTACTTATTTATTTACAGAAGTACTTGTGTAAAGTTTCTAATGAAAAAGACTATCTAATATTGTTTCTCCAACCCCCGTTTCATCCTCTTATGGGGTTAATGTTTAAGTTAACTATCTGCATGCCAAATTTAAGCGCAATCCGTTAAGTGGTTTGAGCTGCATGTTGATGGATCAGTCAGTCAGTCAGTAACGTTTGCCTTTTATCTAAACAGATAACACACCTCTATTTGCACCACGGGTTAAAAAGCCAACAAACTTCTTCATTCAGAGGATACCATATCCAAATGTGAATGTATTGAAATATTTGGCCACAACAATTTAAAGAAAGAAGAAAGGTATACGGTAAAGTATTCTTGTGATACGCTAGATGTAACCTATAGCCCACACGTTGTGTTGAATAACGCATCAGTAAATGTGTCTATTGCAGACAATCTTACTGTGCCAATTTGAGCTCGCTTATGGAATATCTAGCCAAAATATGAATAAAATCGTTGTCTGTAACCTATATCGAAGGAAAACTTAACGGCGACACAGAAACCAATCAGCTAATATATGCTCGGCGATTGATCGACCTACCTCCCTCCCTGTGTTTTTAACCTTGAAGTTGTGACCACGCAGAACTCTTATAAGAAACACTAGTTTCGCTCACAGCTTTACCTGCCTTATATTACTGTAGTGGCTATCCCTGTGCTACGTTTTACCAACGTAGTGAAATCCTATGTCTGTGATTTAAGGAATGGAGGCTATCGAGTGTGAATTCCCGCTAGAGGCGCTAGTGTTCTACCAGGCTCGCGAAATGTCAATGTAAAATTGACATTACTGATGTCAGCGCTGGATTAATACGAAAAGTGCTTTACTCAGTGCCAGTCACTGGCTCCAGTCTAGTTGGCATGCCAGCATCGTTTAAATTTTAAACTTTAAATCATACTTAATTTAACCAAGACGGGTTAAGATAGTTGTGTTATAAAATACATACCTTAAATTTTTATACATTGTTACACACAATCGAAAATTATATCATACCGACAGGATTCGAACCTACGCCCTCCTAGGAAACATGTCCTGGCGCTCTAACCAATTAAGCCACAGTACGATTCCATCAATACGACGAATCTAATGGATTGCATTTCAATCAACTATGCATTGGTGGCGCCATCTGTGGCAACTATTACGAAGTTAATCATTCGGATGAAATAATTACAGTTTTCAGATCCGACAAGAGATGTCGCACTGCTTAAATCAAATAATATGTTTCTTTCAGTGTCACACACTTTATATTGTTGTACATTGTTACGTAAAATCCAAAATGTCCTCGTACTGACAGGATTTGTACCCTCGCCTCCTGGTTAATCAGTCAGTTGTGTTATATGTATTTAACTAAAGTCAGTTGTTAGTTTTCAGTTGTCAGTTGTCTTGCATCCTCCCCTCATTGCCTTCGTTCATATCCATACAATTGATATTATATGATTCTGTGTTAGACTGCAAATTTAACATCGTGAAGTTAGTTCTAGGAGTACGATGCGCGCGCACACCGTCACCTAAATTCTACACCGTGAAGTTAGTTCTAGGTGGCATGACTATGTTCAAGTTGTATATGTCATTTCGTAAGAACGTCATATTTAACATCATATTTTTACGTTAATAAAACCTTTTTTATTTAAATAAAATCTTTTTGATTAATTTTAATATTTATCGTTAATCACTACTGCATTTTAGTTATTTTTTTTCCATACGCCACAGAAGTATAACTTCTAACGCGTGTACATACAGATAAGTACACACACTGTTTTTTTTTATTGTGACGTTTACTGACACGTTTATTTTTTTTTATCTTAGCAGTAACTTATGATATTTTCAATGACGTTTTACCTATGTTAAACACGACGGTGCACTCCGGCCCGATAGAGACCGACCGTGAACGGAGTTTGTCCCTTTTGCAGCTTTTCTATTTACAACCTTATGTTCAGAGCATACGGATAAAATTGAATTTGTCGAAACTATGCAAGATCCTTATATTTTAAATCCATGGATTTATTATGTTCAGGGCCAGTTTCACCGGTTCCTGATAGCCCTATCAGTAACTAATCTGACAGACTTTTGACCGTTTTTCTATGGTGTCATCTATCAGATAACAATTTGACTCATTATCAGGAACCGGTGAAACTGGCCCTTAGAATAGTTATTATTGACATAATCTATTTAATTTTAATTGACGTGTGTAAGTGCAAATTTTGAAGTTTGAGTTTTAATGATACCATCACATGATGATGAATGATGACAACAGAACATTCAACTCCTCTCTTACTACGCCGTTAAAATAACATCCGCCACCCGCCGTCTTCGACAGCCCTACTTCACAACGTAATGTATTTTGAAGTCCCATCTCTCCCGTCAAATGCACGGAAATAAAAACATAATAATGGCTGGCGTAAGTGAGTCGTTTCCAGCTTTTGTTTTGTTTTATACTTCAACATTACAAGGAACCGAAAATAATTATGTTTGTATGGATATCTTCAGAGATACTTTATACTCGATTACACTTTATTAATATAAAAGATTCGAATATTTTTAACACACACGCACACACACACACACACACACACACACACACACACACACACACACACATGTAAACATGTACATGATTGTCTGATTTGAAAGTAACTCTATATCACTGACTATTTAGTAAGTCTTTAGGGTTCCATACCCAAATGGTCCCAACAGAACCCCTGTTACTGAGACTCCATTGTCAGTCCGTCCGTTCATCTGTCATAGGGTTATATTATCTTGTGAAGCGTTAGATAGCCGCTATAACAACAAATAATAAAAACATTATAATGTTTAAGAGTTAAGGGGTTACAACCTCTATAAAAGGAAGTGTTTTATTCGGCAATTTAAACTTTTCGTTTTTTTGGATGGGATTGGTTGATTTTTAGGGTTCCGTACCCAAAGGGTAAAACGGGACCCTATTACTAAGACTCCGCTGTCCGTCTGTCTGTCTGTCTGTCTACTTGTCTGTCCGTCTGTCACCAGGCTATAGCTCATTAATCGTGATAGTTAGACAGTTGAAATTTTCACAGATGGTGTAATTCTGTTGCCTCTAGAACAACAAATACTAAAAACAAAATAAAGTTAAAAATTAAAGGGGGTCCTCATACAAAAAACGTGTTTTTAAACGCCATTTATCTAATTAGTTTCGGCAAAATGCCATAGATGGCGCTAGTAAACGAACCCAGTCTTTCTAGATCGCGACCAAACCAAATATTCTTGGTAATATCAATTAATCAAATATCGACCCCTCTGGGATGAAACGTCGTAAAAGCCATTTTGACAAAAATCTGTTTTCAGCAGTTTCTTAGTCAGAATCGCGCGCTCTATCGATCTGTATATTTAAAATGTTCAAATTCGCAAAAAAATGTCTTTTACAACACGCTACGAATCCCTCTCTAAACCCGGGTTTCTTGTTTTAAAATGTCGTAATGAGCAACTTTTAAAAAAAAAATTCAAATTTCTGAAGTAAGAGACATTTTTTCGTTTCATGGTTAATACGACATAATATAATACAATGTAAGAAAATAATACTTTTTAACTTTTTGTAATAAAAGACACAAGATTATCAAATATGGCTTTTACGTCAATATTTGAAGTAAAAAATTAGAAATATACGATGTCAATTTACGTCGTAAAATCCACGACTTTTAAAAATATGGCTTGTACGACCATTTTATTACTAAGAGACTATTGAAAAGTAATGCTAACTTTGGTCTTAAAGAGCATGACGCATTTTTATTTGGCTTATTACGGCTTATACACATTTTTCTCAGGTCATCTATACAAATCTTTAATCTGCATGAAAGTGTAAAAGACATTATATCGACCTCTTCAGAACTAAACGTAGAAACAAAAGGCCATTTTTCAGTACGGCTGAAAAACAAAAATGATAAAGTTTATTTCTTGTATATTTTTGTATTTACTTAATTTATAATGTTTATTATAGATTAACACTATATTATGTCATTAAGCTAAGATTTTTAAGTTGTTTACTAAATAGAAACTCAAAATAACCTATTTTAATTAGTTTCAGAGATTGCATGGCTTTTACTACAAAAAAAAAATGTTGTAAATGGCTTCTACGTCTTTTTTCTTCAGCTTGGTAACTGTAACTTTTTTTATTAAGTTGCATAAGACTTAATAATTGGTTTTATCAAAGGGATTATCGAATTAAAAGACAATTGTAATAAGAGGAAAGTGTAATTTAGTGTTGTAAATGAGGAACACATTAATGACCAAACTCATATTATTTTAATATTTTTCATTATATAAATGTAACATTGTTATTTTTTCTGACAAACACTAATAAAATTATCAAAATTAAATCAACACACCCAATAAAATATGCCAAACAGGCAGTAAATTTTACCTAGAAATCTTCTAATCTTCTGTTTTATTAAAGTACGAGACAAAACTGCGCATTGTGCACACATGAAAACAGGTAAGTATTTAGCAATAACATAGCTGAAAACAAATCAATGTCTTAATACAATCATCAGCATCATCATCAGCCTATCTCTATCGGCTGCTGGACATAGGTCTCACCTATAGTACGCAACTGAGCTTGATCTTTAGTTCTTTGTTTCCAGCCGCTGCCAAGCCTTGCAAGCTGTGGATGAGTTTGTGTGCAGTGGCAGTGCTAAGTTATCGTT
Source organism: Cabera pusaria (assembly GCA_954871355.1). Taxonomy (NCBI): domain Eukaryota; kingdom Metazoa; phylum Arthropoda; class Insecta; order Lepidoptera; family Geometridae; genus Cabera; species Cabera pusaria. The sequence goes on from OX940912.1 coordinate 698,798, forward strand.
GTGGTTGCCGTGGCTGGTATTCTTCATCTGTGTCGCGGTCGTATAACTTGGCTGGGCTGTGACTCTTATCTCATCCAAGACCGGGCACTGTGAGATCCCATGTGTCACGGTCTCATTTTCAAGCTCCTCTGTGTCAAGGCTGCATGCCTTGACACAGAGGATGACTATCCGTGGCGCCAATTATGTAGAGTAGATAATTTAGATTACAGTATTCCGTGATGAGGCCTACTATGTAGTATACTAATATCACGTCTTTGTAATATTAGCAGTCTGTTTGTAACTTTACCGTCTAAATTCGGAAAAGCTGCTTCTGTATAATTACAGCTTGTCATGTCCACACTGTCCTAAAACTTTTGCTGCTCATTTTTGGTATGACAACGTAATAGGTCTCTGACTTCCATTGCTAGCGGTCTAAGAAGGTTCATCACATCGTCACTTACCTGTTGTGTCAATTCTTCTGTAGCGAGTATGTCATCCGTGATATTGCTAGCACATGATGCATGGCTTTTCGTCCATCTTACCTTAACGTTATACTCGGTTGCCAGTGTTTGCAGAGTATAGTGGCATTTCGCCACTACTTTTGATCTTGTTGTAGGTCTCCTGAATATGTATAAAGTGGCTGCACTATCAGTGACAAATTCTATACTGACTTTATCTTGATTATTTTCGAATTAAGACTGATTTATGGACACTGCTTGCGCAGACAGTAACAGTCCGTTTGTTTCGGCTTGTAAGACGGTTGTAGTCTTGGTTAGCGCTATCGATACCGAAAGTCTTATACTCAGTTATTAGTTCATACTTTTTACTATCTAGATGAGTACTGTCTATCCTGTCCATGCCTTAAATGGCTTCCGAAATGATCATTATCGTTTTTACAGTATTTTGCAGTGGTTTGTGGTCGGAGGATATGTTCAAGACGCTGAATTGGAAAGGATGGGGCATACATATAAACGGCGAGCACCTCTCACACTTGATGTTTGCGGACGATATCGTCATCATGGCTGGAACCGCGCAGAACTTGTAATACATGCTGATCACTCTAGCTGATTCTTCTCCACGCATCGTCTCCGTATGAACTTGGATAAAACCAAGATCATGTTCAACGAACATGTTATTCTGGACCCGACTACTTTAAATGGAGTTCTTCTCGCAGTTGTTCACGGATACGTCTATCTACCTAAGCCAAATCTTGCAATTGGGTAATAACTTCGAGAAGGAAGCTCGCAGAATGATACAGCTGAGATGGGCAGCATTTGGACAACTTCGTCGAGTCTTTTCGTCGCCCATACCACAAACCCTAAAGACAAAAGTCTTTAACAAGTGCGTCCACCTGTTGTTACTTACGGGGCCGAGACGTGAACTCTAACAGTGCAACTGTTTCACCAATTTCAAGTTGCTCAGCGAGCTATGGAGGAGGCTATGCTCGGAGTCTTGTTGAAGGATCGAATTCAAAATGAAGTCATCCATTAGAGAACCCAAGTTATTGACATAGCTCAATAGATTAGCAAGCTAAAGTGGCAGTGGGCTGGTCACATCTGTCGTAGAACTAATAACCGTTGGGGTCTACCCCAACAGCTATTGGTTCTAGAGGTTCTAGAGCTTATATTGATTTTAGTTTGATAATTTTATTAGTGTTTGTCAGAAAAAGTACAATATTACTTTTATATAATGAAAAACATTTAAATTATATGATTTTGGTCATAAATGTGTTCTGCATTTACTACACTAAATTACACTTTCTTCTTGTTACAATTGTCTTTTAATTCGATAATCTCTTTGATAAAACAAATGGTGACATCTTATACCACTTAATAAAAAAAAGGTTACAGTCGCCAAATAGAAGAAAAATGTCGTAGAAGCCATTTACAACTTTTATTATTGTAGTAAAAGCCATGCCATCTCTGGAACTAATGAATGTACGTTATTTTGAGTTTCTATTTAGCAAACAACTCGAAAACCTAAGCTTAATGAGCTATAGTGGTTTATTATAGATTAAATAAATCAAAAGATATACCAGAAATAAACTTTACCATTTTAGTTTTGCGGCCGTACTGAAAAATTGCCATTTGGCTTTTACTACGTTTCATCCCAGAGGGGTCGATATATGAGGTTGAAACTCTGTTATGTTTCGTATTGTACGGAACCCTCCCTAAGTGTGCGATAAGAGACGCGATGCTGACTTGCACTTGGCCAGTTTTATTTTGAGAAAGGTGTCCTGATAGTAAGACAGAGCGCTTACGCGAGGTGTCCTTCCAAAACATTCAGAATGACGTGTTAAACTTTTCAGTTCCACCTCCCTGGCACTCCCGGAGTGCAATCCGTTGTTTTTACAACCGACTTACAAAAACAAAAGAGGTTCTCAATTCGTCTGTATGTTTTTTTTTGTGTGTGTTAAGCGATTACTTCGTCAATTCTGAACCGATTCGAATGATTATTTTTGGTATCGGTAGATCGGGATCTGATAAGTATCTCCAGAGATATGACGATAAACGTCTCAAACTTGCTACTGAAATTGACTCGCGGGGCATTGAAGTCGGTTGTTTTAGTTTTTAAACTATCTTAATTGTTTAAATATCATATAAGCTAGGGTTTGACCACTATCTCACCTGTTGGTAATTGATGATGCGGTCGAGGAACGGGATCGACCACGAGCACATACGTGGAATGTACTATCCTAAAACCGTACCACCCACACGTACACATTTGAATATTTTAAGTTCATCAAAGGTTAATTTTAATCGTAAATCAATAAAACGCCCATTAAACTAAAATTAGTCAGTCGATAAATAGCGTGAATTATTGATGAATTGTTCGCGGCATAGCTTCACAGTATTTATATAGAAACAAGCTGATACCCGCGACTTGGTCGATGTAAGGGAGCCACCTACCACCTCCGTGCTCCCAGGTAACCTCACCTGCCCGTGGTGCATCCTGCTGACCAACGAACGAGGCTCTGGCGACCGACAAATGGCGATATAACTATTTCAAATTATGGCGTAGCTAAATACTACAGGCCGGTGACGGGCAGCAGCGTCACCGGTGCGAGGACCTACGTCCTGCGATCGCCAACCCGCCTGCCCAGCGTGGCGATTAGAGTATATCCCTCCCAATGAGCCGAAGATCGGGCTCTGTGGCGTATCTTAAGAGAGGCCTACGTCCAGCAGTGGACTGACACTGGCTGATTATGATGATGATGACCAGTGACTTCGTTTACGTACACAAAGAACATTATCACTGTAAAGTTCTGTCAATCAACATTTTTGTTTTGTGTAAAAATCATGATTTTATTTTCACAAAAATATGTTTTTCCTCGTGTTATAAAGTATATCCTTGTTAAATTTCAGTAAGATCGAATCGTTCGTTTACGCGTGATTAGGTAACAAACGGACAGAGTGACAAAGTTACAAACATTTTTAACCGACTTCACAATAATATCGTTATTATGTTTCTTTGAAGTGTCTCACACTTTATATTTTTGTAAATTGTTAAACACAATCCAAAATTTCATCGTACCGACGGGACTTGAACCCGCAACCTCCGGAATAACATGTTCCGGTGCTTTGCCAATTAAGCAACGGTGCGACGTATCGTTACAACGAAATTAGTGGATTGCATTTATTAACCAAATTATGCATTGGTGGCGCCATCTATGACTACTTATTACGTAAGTTAATCATTCGGAAGAAATCATTACAGTTTTCAAATCCGACGAGAGATGTTGCACTGCGTAAATCAAATATTATGTTTCTTTGAAGTGTCTCACACTTTATATTTTTGTAAATTGTTAAACACAATCCAAAATTTCATCGTACCGACGGGACTTGAACCCGCAATAATATCGTTTAAAAACTAAAAAAGAACCGACTTCAATGCCGCGCTATTCATTTTCAGTACCAATTTTGAGATGTTTATCTCAATATCTCTGGAGATACTTATCAGACCTCGATAAAATTACCATGGTACCACACTTGGGATATCTCCTTTCGAACAAAAAAAGAATAATCAAAATCGGTTCATAAACGACGAAGTTATCCGCGAACAAACATTTAAAAAAAATATACGGTCGAATTGAGAAACCTCTTCCTTTTTTGAAGTCGGTTAAAAAAGGAGGAGGTTCTCAATTCGAAGCCTACCTCAGAACTCCGTCAAATATTAACCGATTTGAAAAATTATGCCTTCCATTTAGTCCCATTTATATTTTATCGAGATTTGACAATTATCTGCGGAGAAATGGAGATAAACAATATTAGCAAATTTGTATACTTTGATTGTGCACTTGACCACTATCTCACCTGATGTTAAGTGATGATGCGATCGATGATGGAGCGTGCTTACCCAGAAGATACCTATTCACTCGCGATTTAAAGACCCCCATATTGTACTTAACCGGAAACACAGACTCAGGCAGGGTATTCCATTCCTTGGCGGTTCGTATGATGAACGAAGAAGCAAATATCTTCGTTCGTACATAATTGTAACTAACCTTCACTTTGATTGACTATCGTGGCATGTGAAGTCGGTTTTTCATTTTGTACGATCATAAATTATAATAATATGAGTTTTGATTTTTCTTTTTTTAAGATTTTTTATCCAACTTCTCAAAATCAAAAACACTTCATTTGACAAATTTGTAAACTCAACTCGGTAATCCATTACCGACTTCAATAATGACTATTGTAGTAATTATTCTATAAAATGTTGTAGTATTATACTAAAATCGACTAAACAATGTAACTCACATTGTTGCACATTCCGATAGGAAGTAAATTGTACGGCCCCTTTTTTAAAATCTTATAGGCCAGCATTTGACAACTATCTCACTTGTTAGTAAGTGATGATGCGGTCGAAGATGATAAGCACGCTAGGTCTAGAATAGGAACTGGCTCTCAAGGAGAGCTGCCGGAACACATTAGATGTTTGGCGACAGATTTTCTAACTTGAGGGTGGTAGCTGTCCAGGCGGACACTAGATAGTGTCCTACCACCATGCAAATAGTAATTAATCGACATAATAATTAGACCATCTTTCTACATTCATCATAATCAGCCAGTATCAGTCCACTGCTGGACATGGCCTCTCTTTAAACACGCCACTGAGCCCGAACTTCGGCTCTTCCTTTCCAGTCACTGCCACACATCACATTCTATGCAATTATGATTTATGATAATGAGAACGCTGTTTATAGACGCCCTGAGATATCTAGATGTTTCGTCCCTCAATATAATGTAATATCACTGGACCGTAACACTAAAAATATTGCCATTATAGGGTTCAATAACTTACAAAGAGGTATGATTAATTATCATGAGAGCCTGATAGGTAATTATATTATAGGCCAAGTCAAAAGTACATATAACCGGCGAGCATGTATGAAGGCGCTCATGAAAGTAGAAGAAGCGAAAGACGTGTATCAGGGTCATAGCATGTGGAAAGAAGTAGTCTCTGCCTACCCGAACGGGAATAACCGGCCAGGTGCGTGTCGGGCCACGCGCAGTGTAGGGTTCCGTAGTAGCCTGTTATTCAATGCAAGTCTTTACCCGTCATAAACAAGCAACTAGGTACTCCGTCTTTGTCACTTTAAAGGATTTATTCTAAGGATTTTGTATTTGGTACAAAATTATCCAACACCCAAGATCAATGACTATTACTGCTAAACTAATAAAGTTATCTCAACCACTATAATTTGCGCTTGCGCGAGGTACGTCATTCAAAAATATTCAAAAATGACGTGTTCAAGTTTTCACTTCTGCCAGCACTCCCGTAGTTCAACGCGTTGTTTTTTTCCTCGTTAAAAGTACTGTGACGACTACTTAGTTACGTACGTACGTTACAACGTACGTTAGTGCGTTTTGAAGCCATTTCAATGAGCCGAAAGTCGATATGTCTGCTGAACGTTTTTTTTCTTATAGGCTAGCGTTTGACCACAATCTCACCTGTCGGTAAATGATGATGGCGGTCGAGGATGGTAGCGCGCTAGGCCTAGAATGGGAACTGGCCCTCAAGGATAGCTGCCGGAACACATTCGATGTTTAGCGACAGATTTTCTAACTTGAGGGTGGTAGCTGGCCAGTCGGACACTAGATAGTGTCCTACCATCATGCAAAAGTTAGTGATGAGTTGAGTTTCTTGTAGATTAAAGAAAATGCCCCAGCATTAAGAAAATGTTCCATGTTTTTAACCGACTTCAAAAAGAAAGAGGTTCTCAATTAGTCGGAATATTTTATTTTTTAACACGCTTTTATATAGACAGCTTCGCTTGTTTTATCTATGTTCCCCGATTACTCAAAGATGTCTGGACCGATTTGGAAAATTCTTTATTTGTTCGAAAGGGTATTTTACTTTTCAAGTGGTTCCATTTAAATTTTATTGGGATTTGTTCAATATCTCCAGAATTTAATTAATTAATTAAATTAAATTTAATTAATTTTAATTTCATCAATCACACTAAAAAATCTAAATCAATCTGGTTCATCCGTTTGAGAACTACGATGCCACAGAGAGAGCACATATACAGATACACGTCAAACTTACAACACCCCTCTTTTCGTGTCGAGCTTTTAAAATCATATTCGCTGGTTCACAAGACTCTCTGTTTGCATTGCTGGTTAAACAGCTGTCATTCAATACGTTACTGTTAGATGTTCACAGTGAAATTAATTACAAGAAACTCGTTTACGTCAGTGCGACGAGTAACAGACGTGAAAAGATGGCGGGATTAACGACTTTACTCGACTACGTAGAAAAAGTGCGGTGTGGTTTTATGAAACCACTATGCGAGTTATTTTTTTGATTATGTGTAGCTATAGTAGTTATGCTACTATGACAGCACTTGACATGACACTTTAGCATGTATACAAATATGGCTTCGGAAGCGTCCGCCAATCACAGCCCGACCCAAATGTCATACATCATATCCACCAATCAAGGCTATTGACAATGACATTTGAGCAATATTCGATTCTTTTGACATTATTAATTTACTATGTATCACACTTCACAGAGTACTTGCTGTTATGCTTATCAATTTATAGAAAATGTTTTAAATAATTAATAAATCTGACTAAACAATCATAAATAATACGTTTAGCATCAGAAATGGAATTTTATTAAAAGAAACAATAATTCAAATACAAACTCATTTTATTACAACAACATCTTTTATTTAACAATTGTCAGGACTCCGATATACAAATAGACATAAGTTTAGCAACACTGTATTTCATGATCACACGTTAAAACAAAGACAAGAGGTCTTACCGCAAATTGCAACGATCACCCACCAGACATCCTTACTGCTCCAAGTCCAATCCAACGACCAAATGAGCGGCGCAGTCGTAGACCCGCTTTTATACAGTCTAGTGGATAACGTGGCAACTCTTAGAAAAACAGTTTTAAATATGCTAACAATACTAATATTATATCGATAAATTTGTACGCCGGTGACGGCAGAATATGCGGGTTCAGAATGTATTATAGATCTTAAGTATTACCATATTCTGATAAATTGAATAAATACATACATAAATAAAAGGTAAAGCACCGGCGACATGCCAAAGATGGACGAAAAAAATTGAGGAATGTAATAAAAGTTTAACTTAAAAACAGGGTTATGTTTTAAATGTATGTATTCAGTGTTATTTAAATGTATGTATTCAGTGTTATTTTCCTCTTTGCGGAAGGTTGTCTGGAAAGTGTCACTTTAAACGATAACCGACCGTAGATGAAAATTGACGAACCGGTTTTGATTGAATTTCTTTCATTATTGAAGTAAACGGATATCAAATTTCAAATAGATGGGGCCTATGGAAGTTGATCTCATAATTTCATCAACTAGATAAAAACTAAAACAACCGACTTCCATGCCCCGCGAGCCAGTTTCAGTAGCAATTTTGATACTTTTATCGTCATATCTCTGGAGATATTTATCAGATCTCATTGAAATTACAATGGGATCACCTCGCAAATGTACCGATTAAAAAATATATTTGAAGCAATTCACAATTGACGGAGTAATTGCGTAAGTAAAATACATACAAAAGAATCATACAGACGAATTGAGAACCTCCTTTTTGGAAGTCTGTTCAAAATACCCTATGATCTTCAAACAGCTAAACTGATTTTCTTCAATTATAACTAAAAACACTCTCGATAAAGTCAACTTGTCGCGGGTGAACAGGTATCTTCTAGGCAAGCGTGCTACATCGTAGATCACATCGTCACTTAACATCAAGTGAGATAGTGGTTAACCGTTAACCAATAAATCCTGAATAACTCATTCATTATCAGCCAATTTTCGTCCACTGTTGGACATAGGTCTGTCCTATGACCGCCACTGAATTATTGAAAAATAATTATAAAACATATCAAAGATAAAACCAATCAAAATTGGTTCATAACTTTAAGAGCTGCCACAGACAGACACACACATACACAGATACACATGTAAAACGTATAAAACCCGTCTTTTTCGTTGGATTTAAATAAAAAACACTCAATTGTTCGTAAAATTGCGCGTAAAACGTGAAACCTACAAAATTCGCATAGCTCCTTCCTTGATTTTCAATCGGGTTTAATATAACAGAATTAATCTTGGAATTCGTCAAATTTGCCAAAGTTCCAGGTCTCTTAGGGATGCAAAGTTTGCCCTCGTAAAAAACAAATAAAATTGTATATTTGGGAGTCGGGGTTATTCTGAACTCTGTATGTATTTTTACTGCTTTTATTGTACAATACCCGGGGCTGTGTTACTCGAAACTCTGGGGAGAAAACTTTTTAATTTCTCGCTGACCTCACAAAAAGAGGTTCATTTTTTTTATGATATAAGGTAACATGACAAGCACGAAGTTTGCCTGATGGTAAACGATAACGTCTACCTATTACAGATACAGCGGCATGCAAAATTGATACACAGTATAAAACAATGTCGCTTTCCGCCGAAAGGGACAGATCCCTTTTTTTGTGCACCTAGTGTGGTTTTACAGTGACGTTTTTAACATCGCGGTTGGTAAGCGTCTCGAGCCACGAGTTTTGCTTCTCTGTCTGTCACAGTTGTGATGAGAGAGCGCGGATGAATTGCCGTCAGTGCGGGCCATCCGCGCGACTACGTAACGATCCTAGAGACGTGGCCCGCGATGCTTACCAACCGCACTAGTAAAAGCGTCACTGTAAAACCACACTTAGATCTTTTAAACTACGAAACAGATTTTAATGCGGTTTTCATCAATAGATAGAGTGATTCGAGAGGAAGGTTTATAACCAGGATTAAACGCGGGCAAAGCCGCAGGGCGCAGCTAGTTTATGATAAGTAGTAGTACGACTCTTGAACATCACAGAATGTGTAGCAGTCGCTTCAGCTTTTCAACGATGAAATATTGAATAGTTCCAAATAGACCAAATGTGGAATTTATTGATTGGCTTTGTGGCAAGCTTGTAGAAAACGCACGCGATTGAAATAGGCTCGTTCAAATGTTACGAGCTATAGACCGAACAAAGACATGTTGGTAATTAATTGATTTGCCAAATTCTAGGTTATAGAAACGAAAAGAGGGCGACCAAGCTAGACGTAATTTTTTTTAAGGTTCCATACCTTAAAAGGAAAAAAGGAACCCTTATGGGATCACTTTGTTGTCCGTCTATCTGTCTGTCTGTCCGTCTGTCCGTCTGTCAAGACCTCTTTTTCTCAGAAACGCGTAGAGATATCAAGTTGAAACTTCTATTAAATATTCAAGTTTATGGTGTCCTTTAGCTGTGAAAAATTAAACTTGTAAGTCTACGTGATCAAAAGATATTACCGTTTATATCAAATATTTTCGCATATTTTGCGATTTCACAAGGGTATCAAAACCTATAGGGTACTTCCCGTTGACGTATAATCATGACATTTTGTAATAAGCGAGTTCTTAAAACACTCATAAAAGGAAAAATCTGAAAAACGTAAATATATAGTTCAATAACAAAAAAATCGATTTAACTATTTTAGTCTTATTACTTGCGTTTGGTGCCTTAACCGTGTTCAGGCATCGATCATGGGATCGAACGAAAAGTCAAGTTTGTCCTTTAACCAAGTTTGACAATATGCCGTGTAATAGTTTTTACGGAACCCTCGGTGCGCGAGTCAAGCTCGCACTTGTTCGGTTTTATATATTGAAGGAATCGATTTTCATTTGAGGCCCCCGGGCCGGTACAATGTAAATTGTATGAGGATTTAAAATATATATAATTCAAAAGCATTATGTTTTATGTCAATTTCAATCTTATTTTTTATTTTTTCTTAGGCAGCCATTTTTTAAAATGTGTTCTGTTAAAACAATAATATATACTTTTTTTTTTAAAGATTACTATCAATGTATGTTGCACATTACTAGTAGTCTTGTTAACCCCTCCTCCAACTCAGCTAAATTTGCTTGTGTCTGGAGTGGGTTCACGTCAATATAAATAAGTATAATATGTATAATATATAATGCATTAACGTAATTACGTGTGCTACTCATCTTAACGTATGTTTGTATTAACTACTCTAACAAATACACATCTTTATTGTACTACTTGTGCCTAAACGTGGGAGAAACTAGACCAACAAGATACGGGCGTTCACTCGTCCAGTTTGATGTCTAGCGGCTTTTATTTAAGTGTGTATTATTTTTGTGCAATAAAACATTTTGAATTTGAATAGTGCAATTGGTGGGGATCGAACTCACGACCTCTCGATCGACGCCTTAGCCATTGCGCTATTACCGCTTATATTGATAAATCAGATCAAAGTCAATCTCTGATCTGTCTCCTATTAAAAGTCAGTTAAAAATAAAACACAATGTAGTATTGTATGTATTCTCACTTCACCGCAGCGGTCACCGTTTATTTACGACGTCAGTATATCTCTTCGAGCGAGCGACTCGCGTTGAGTTATGGGTACGTCCCATCATGAGCTGGTACGGCCCAATCAACATTATTTTTTTGTTTTAAATGTGTTTTAAATAAAATACGTACGTAAAAATATTTTATGTAGTTATGTATAGTTTAAAACTTTTATTTTTAGATTGATTATTTTGTAAAAATTTGCTAAATCGGTCTATAAGTGATGAACCAACGTAAAGATTTCGATTTTCATCATACAGAATACTAGCAGCGCTTCGCGGTTTCACTCGCATAGTTCCCGTACCCGTGAGAAAACGGAGATAAAATATAGTCTATGTTACTTGCTGATAATGTAGCTTTCCATTAAAGAAAGAATTTTTGGAATCGGTCCAGTAGTTTTTGAGTTAAATCGTAACAAATAAACAAACAAATAATCAAATTTTTCCTCTTTATGATAGGTATTAGTTTAAATTAGTACGACAGTTATAACAGCTGGTAAAATATTGCTGTTGTTGCTTCAAGTAAAAATAACCCAACTTGACAAAATACTATAAGTACCACTATCCTACTAAATTATAAAGGCAAAAGTTTGTGACAGTGTAAATAATGTTTGTTACTTCTTCACGCTAAAACTACTCAACCGATTGTGATGAAATTTGGTATGTAAATAGCCTATAGATAATAATAACAAATTATTTTTTACCTGATATTCCTACGCGAACGATGTCTTCGCGGGTCAAACCGCGGGGCACAACTAGTTAGTCGTATATCGCGACTTTTCACGGCAATGTCGTCAGTGAGGCCGGTCGGCTGATACATATTTATGGCCGCATCGATCAGGATGTAGGGATAGGAAGAGTGCGGATACAGATGCAGATAAAAAAAGAGAAGTGATTTAAGTTTGACGTGTGTATCTGTATAATTATATTGTAATACGGGACGTATCGCGCTAAAAACATAATTTTGTTAACCTCGACGTTTCGATCAAGTTGCATTGACCGTGGTCACGAGAAGACTGAAGTTGTGGGTATCAGCATTGTTATGATTGAGAGTAGTTTGAAACTACCCGCATTTGATCTTGATCGGAGTTGCCATTACGACACACAATACTGACGACATCGACCACGGTCAATGCAACTTGATCGAAACTTCGAGGTAAATAAAATTATGTTTTTAGCGCGATAATTATTACAATATGTGTGTAAATCGCGAAAGTTTAAAATGTACTGTGTGTATATGTGTTACTATATCTGTGTATCTGTCTGTAGCATCGCAGCTCTTAAATATATGAACCGAGTTTAATTTAGTTTTCCTTGGTTTGATAGGTGACTTATTTGATAGGTTTTTAGCTTTGATTCAAGAAAATTGTTTGAAAGTACTTTCAAAATACGATAATGATAGATGATGGTGAGATAATGGAAGAGTTTCAATGAACAAACTACTCGTAGATCAGTCTGAGATGGTTCTACATTTCAAATTGTATTATTTTAATATGTTACGGTATCCTTTTTCCAACATTTCAATTTCAAATTCTATGACAAAACTTTGATAGTACGGTAGTCGGCAATGTTATAGCTAAGTTAAACATATTAGTTAATGTTAAACTTTTTAATATATATACCTGTAATATAGTATTATATATACATATAAATAAAACCAATAAATGTATATCCGCATCTGGATATACAAATCCGTGTCCCATCTCTATCTACTTAATCTGAACCCAATGCTATAACTCTATTCGTCGGCGACGTATTTTATTCCGGATGGTAATGTGATACGGATACGGTTGCCTCCGAATTACTCGGATCACGGGAATATTACGATTGATATGGCGAAATACGGATTATGTTGAGATATACGGATGATCCGTGAATATAAATTATACGACGTATGCATATAACACATACTTCAATTTTATTATCATTGATAGCCAAGATAATTTATCTAAATTTATGTTACTATAATATATGTGAAAGTTTGTATTTATACTATTAAATTACGCAATAACGGCTGATCGGATTTGATAAAATTTGGTTGATACTTCGTTTTAAACGCATGATATTTTATTCTCCTGTATATGATACATACATTTTAACGCAGGAAAAGCTGCTGGATACAACTAGTGTGACATAATTTGATATAATAAATGAAATCCCAGCATATATAATAGCATATTGAAAGGTTAAAACCTTTCAATATGCTATGCTGGGATTTCAGACACAATAGGAAATTATATTATGTCTCGTGTAGACGACTCGTTGGCGTAAAAGAGTTTATTTATTTATTTATTTTTATTATTTATTTAGACATGCAAAACTGTACGTTACATATTATCAAAATCAAAATTATTTTAGGTACATAATAATGACTAGTCCATTGTTGCTACGAGCCCCAAACTAGGCTAGGCCTGTATTTTGGATGCACGACTATCATTCTGTTACGGTGTGCGCAGAAACTGTACATCGATTACTCATATAAAAAATAAACGGGCAAGTGCGTGTCGGGCCACGCGCAGTGTAGGGTTCCGTAGTAGCCTGTTATTCAATGCAATTCTTTATCCGTTATAAACAAGCAACTAGGCACTTACTCCATCTTTGCCACTTTAAAGGATTTATTCTAAGGATTTTGTATTTGGTACATAAGTATCCAACACCAAGGTTCAACGACTATTACTGCTAAACTAATGAAGTTATCTTAACCGCTATAATTTTCCTTTAAAGTTCATAAAATGCGCTATTATCACGAATTTTTCCAGATTTTTCAAGCCAGCAGTTTAGCTTTTAGAGGGGGGAAGACGCCCTACTGGAACAAAAATTTGCACTTTAAAGTGTAATATTTCATAAATGGAGCATTCAATCGAAGAATGGTATTAAAACCCTTAAATTATTTTAAAAGACTTATTCAACAATTCCCCACACAATGGAGTAGACGATGAAAAAAAAAATCATCCCCACTTCTCATATAGGGGAGCTACCCAAAATTTTATTTCAACACTTTGTCGGCGTCATTTATTTACATTCCCTCACAAAATTACAGCTTTCTAGTATTAACGGTCTCTTAGCAAAACCTCGGACAGACAGACAGACGGACATGACGAAACTATAAGGGTTCCTTGTCAGGACTACGGAACCCTAAAAACTGAGTATTAGATTAAATATTAACTTTAAATATTCAAATAACAAATTATTTTATTGACATTGCCACACTGTCTAAATTAGAATGTTAATTAAGAAATTTTAGATGAAGTAGGTATATCTTGACTTCGAACCGGAAGGTCAGCGGTTCAAATCGTAGATGCGCACAAATTGATTTTTCTATTTGCATTCTTGGGTTCGTCCTCAGGTGATGAAGCATTATCAACCGACTTCCCAAAAAGAAGGAGGTTCTCAATTCGTCTGTATGTTTTTATTTGTGTGTATGTTACGCGATTACTCCGTCAATTATAAACGGATTTGAATGATTCTGTTTTTAATCGGTAGGGTTCGTTTCCGAGGTGGTCCCATTGTAATTTTATCGAGATCTGATAAGTATCTCCAGAGATAAGACGATAAACGTCTCCAACTTGCTACTGAAACTGACTCGCGGGGCATATGGAAGTCGGTTGTTTTAGTTTTTAAAATATCTTAATTATTTCAATGTTCCGCCTGGCTTAATATCAAAAAGTAGCTTATGCCGAGTTCACACCAGGCAATTTTTGCTGTTCAACTTCCTAAGGATGTACTTTTCTTTCGATTCCAAGTATTTTTAGTATCAATACTTTGGAATCGATACTGAGTAGGTACCGGTTAAAAGCACTCGTCACGTTACTCAATTATTTGTATCGGAAGAACATTTAAGCTGGCATTATGGAGCGATAATAAGGTTTAAATATATTATCAGCTATTTGATTGGATATTGAGTAGCCAATCAAATAGCTGACTGCGCGATTTAATCAATAGAAAAGTATCGAACTGTTACACGGGTTCCGGGAAAACACTTAAAAAAACTTGTTTTCGCTAAATAATAATATATTGAAAATTAACTTAATGAATAGTAGAATAGAATTCTTTGATTTTATGATTTGTTGCAAAGATTGGTATATGACGTTTCAAAACGGAGGATGATTGAGACTGATTTAAATAAAACCGGCAAAGTCAAGTTGGACTCGCCCACCGAGGCTTCCGTACCAACGTTGGTTGGTACCAATTAAGCTAGACCTCTAAATTTTATAAGCGCTCATATAACTCAGAGGCCTATCTTAATTGGCTGATACTATGAATGTATGGGGACACCCTTTCATTTTAATTTTTTTTTTTTTTTTAATTTTTCCTTTATTTGTGCTATAAGACCTTGCTTCTTGCCAAATTTTATGATTCTAGGTCAACGGGAAGTATCATATTCATTTATTCATATTATTATACCTATAGGTTTTCGACCCAAAACCTATAGGGTACCTCCGATCGACCTAGAGTTGTTAATTTAGCTCACAAGCAACGTCTTACAACACAAGCAAAGAAAAAATTTCGAAAAATAAAAAAAGTTGAAAATTAAGGTAAATTTTGGTACTTACAAGTTTTCGCGAAAATATATATTTGCCTTGGACCTTGATTTTTATACACCTAATAGGGACTATAGGCCTCGGTATCTGGTATAAATTTCAACTTGCTAGATCCACCCGTTCCTGAGAAAATTGGTGGTGACACACGGACAGACGGACATACAGACGGACAGACAGACGGACAGACAGACAGACGGAGAGACGGACAAGAAAGTGATCTTATAAGGGTTCCTTTTTTTACTTATTGAGGTACGGAACCCTAAAAAGGTAATGAATAATGATTTACAACCTAAATTGCCGATGTAGCTGAAAGGTGTGCATTATTGGGCCTGAAACCTAGGGGTATAGCAGAACGAGTATTTGTTAAAACTCGTATCGAACATCTCAAAATTGCATAGTCTGGATCTGGCATTATCGACATCAAGGAGAAAATCTGCCGCCGTAACCTTAATTAACCTTGTTTGTTCTAAGCCATTCGTGCAAATATTATCAATAACTGGTATCATCCGGTTTAATTACCACTACCGACGCAAAAATAAGGGGGTGTTATAAGTTTGACTTGTGTATCTGTGTATTTGTGTATGTGTGTGTCTGTCTGTCGCATCGTAGCGCCCAAGCGGATACACCAATTGTAATTTAGTTGTTTTTGTTTGATAGGTGTCTTAATGAGAGTGTTCTTAGTTTTGATTCATGAAAATTCGTTCAGCTGTAATAAGACTGAGCTTTTTCCAGTATCGTACCTTAAAAGTAAATACACCTGGCCAAGTGCAAGTCGGACTCGCACTCTTAGGGTTTCGTAACAGAGTAGTTTTTATAACTATGATTTTTCGCAACTAAAAAATTTACTTTGTTTTTCTTAGTGTTTGTATGAAAAACAAAGTTATATTTGCGGTCGCTATGATAAACTTTGAGAAAAAGTTATTTTAGGAACCTCAATGTCATTTTTAAAGACCTTTCTATAGACACCACCCCACACGTATAGGTTTGAAGATTTAATATTTTTTTTGTTTCAATCAATCAATCAATCAATCAAATATTTTATTTGCTAGAATACAATACAAAAAAAAAAAAAAAAAAAAAAATATACGGTCGAATTGAGAAACCTCCTCCTTTTTTTGAAGTCGGTTAAAAATGATCTTATTTATTAACATGTAGGTCAGTGTATCCAGCCTGCAGGCAGGCGTGCAAATATTTATGGTAAGATGTCAAATAATAATAAAATAAATATGTATTAAATTAAATATTTAAAATTAAATTAACATTAATTAAAGCATTTACTGTTAATTTTCTTAGTTATCAAAAACTCAGATAGTCTTTAATATGATAAAAACAATTTTCCAACAACCATTGATGCAAATGAATTTTAAATGTATTATTCTGTAACAATTTAATGCTGTCAGGTAACTTATTATAAATAATTATACACATATTATACGCATTTTTTTTATAAATCTCTGTATGACATGATGGTTGAAACAGAAGATTTTGAAATTTTGCTCTTTTTTGTATTAAAATTATTTCGTTACGTTTTCTAAATTAATCTCGAACAAAAATACAAATATCCTTAATATAGATGCAGGGAAGTGGAAGGATATTACATTTCTTAAACAAAGGCTTACAACTGTCTAAAAACCAAGCTTTATTTAAAACGCGAACACATCTTTTCTGTACTTTGAAGGCTTTATCAGAGTCCACAGAATATCCCCACAATATTAAGTAATACATAATAATAATAAACATAAATAAAATAAACAGTTAAACAAATACAGCTCCGTGACAGACCGACGGACGGACGGCCAGCTTAGTCTCATCAATAGGGTCCCGTTTTAACCTTTCGGCTACGGAATACTTAAAATATGTTTTTTTTTTTAGAATAAGTAAAAGATTACTCGCAATGTGGGTTGCACATTACTAGTATTCTTGTTACCCCTCCAACTAAGCTAAATATGCTTGTGTCTGGAGTGGGTTCACTTGATAACCTTTGTAAGTCTATTAGCAGCAGAGTAAAACCATTCTATTATTAAGCTATCCGGCAGCAAAGACTTGGTGTAATGACATCCGGGCCGGATACAGATGCGGATATTGCAGCGCTGTCATGGATACAGGCGCGGATATTGCACCTGTGTCGGGTAGATGTAGCTCTCGCCACGATGAACGCTTATTGCGTTTTGTTCTTAATTGACTAGAAGAACGCTTTTAAAGACTACAAGCTGTTACCCGCTGCTTCGCCCGCGTTATTTATTTTAATTTTTTTTTATATCTTATAGGCTAGCGTTTGATCACTATCTCACCTGTTGGTAAGTGATGATGCGGTCGAAGATGCAAGCACGCTAGGCCTAGAATGGAAACTGGCTCTTAAGGACAGCTGCCGGAACACATAAGATGTTTTTGGCGACAGATTTTCTAACTTGAGCGTGGACCAGGTGGACACTATAGATATTGTCCTACCACCATGCGGGGGTTGTTGCTTTCTTAACGATGTTTTTCCTTCACCGGAGGGCCACTGTGAAAAGCGCTATTTAAGTTGTTTTAACTATTGATGCCTAGATCGATGACCCCTTCTTTACCATGTACATTCTTATTGCTAAGGCCAATGATTTTGATGGTTATGACTTAAACTGCTTAGGAAAGTCGATTTTTGTTTGCGTTTTAAAAAGCGCCAAATATGAATGCGACAGCATATAAATTATTTTTTATTCAATTCATTATAATCGTGTGGAGCTATAATTATACAAAAAAAAAAATACGGCAGGATAAACAATTGATCATAAAATAATCGGCAGTTTTTAAACCCAGGAACATTTTCGCAAAACATTTATTCTTATATACATTTTTTAGGTCAATTATTCATTGTTTTTAATACTTATTATCCTGTTCCTGACAAAGACAATTACAAAAATCATAAGAATTGGTTCAGCCGTTCTTGAGTTATAAGTGTAGTAACTAACACGACTTTCTTTTATATATATATATAGATGAATAAATAAGGTTGTTATATTGTGTACACCTCAGACCTTGTTATGTTCGTACTCTCCACTCCATCTAAAGGTTGTCTGGAAAAGATCGCTTTAAGCGATAAGATCGCCCATTGTACTGGATTAAGACTAACTTATTATTTTAATGTTTATTGTTGTAATGGCGTACAATAAAGTGTTATCTATCTATATATCTATCAGTCGGGGGTGATTCTTACTTTTCAGCATATTTATTAGCAACCTCCTTTTAACAAACCCTTTACATACTATCAAGTTAAGACTATAAAGTGAACAAGTATCAGTGAATCTACAAGTGATAATCGAGGCAAGCGACGCAGCGGAGTACCAGGCGATAACTAGACATGGGTGAGTCTTGTTTTAAGGTACGAACACACCGCGGCGTCCTGCGTGCACGATCTAGGCGGCGATCAGATAGCGCAGTAGTATTTGTACCGACTGGTTCACACCAAGCGATCTACGGCGATCAGATAACGATTGAAAATCAGAATGCGAACGCGCACGCGGACATAGGACACCGAGGTGTGGTAATATATGAATATTTGTACTATAATACATATACCTATAAACTAAATAATTTAATCTATAATTTAAGATCGTTTAAAAAACTTTAAGAGCCGACAATAAATGCCGCGATATTCGTTTTTAGTACCATGATTCTTTTCATTTCTTATAGGTTGACCACAATTAATCTCATATTGAGTTATGAAATTTTCATGAGTTATATTGATATTTAGTTTTATACTAACCAATCTCACCTATTGGTAAGTGATGATGCGGTCGAGAATGTTAGCACGTTAGGCCTAGAATGGGAACGGACTCTCAAGGATAGCTGTCGGAACAATTAAGATTCTTGTCGACATATTTATGAGGAGTTTATCTCCATATCTCTAGAGATACGAAACAAATCTCGATAAAATTTAAGTGGAACCCCCTGAGAAATATCCCTTCCATACAAAAAAAGAATTTTCTAAATCGGTTCAGGCGTCTTTGTGTAATTGGTCGATGTTTTTTAATGTATGTTACATTTAAAAAAATCGACGAATTTAGAACCTCCTCCTATTATAAAGTCGGTTAAAAAGAAAAACTTAAACCATTATTAAGACAGGATGGTCCATACTCAAACATTATTAAGACAGGATGGTCCATACTCAAACATTATTAAGACAGGATAGTCCATACTCAAACATTATTAAAACAGGATGGTCCATACTCAAACATTATTAAGACAGGATGGTCCATACCAAACATTTGAAATTTTAAAAAGATTCCTTGAGTCAACGGTTATACAGATGCTCATATATGTTGCACGATTTCGTTAAATTTTCTAGTTATTCAAGCAGCTTCCAAATGTCTGATCGATTCCAAATTTGGTGTCCTTTTACTCCAATGATATCGCAAACATAGCCTGTACTAAAGCCGACGTATTTCCTAGAATTTTCGAGAACAACTCCAAGTCCTTTTTGTTCCATCATCTACGCTGTCTACGTGTGCTACGTCATCGAGTCATCTCTACAAAAATATCGTCATTGTATTCGTAGACGTAGCTACGCTTCACTTTAGCGGGGTGCATTTTTCCGTACAAATGTATTCAGGACTGTTTCCTCTCTGGCAAATGCTTACAGAAAATCATGATTTTTTTTTTCAAAAAATCAAGGTCTACTGTAGTTAATGCCTGTCATTTGCATTTTTTGATCAACTAATTGCAAAATGAAATATGACCCTTCAAAAACCTAAAAATTACCTATTTAACTGTTCCAATCTAGACGGCTACCAGATAAATTTGAAAGGGTTTTAAGACAAAAAAAAAACAACGGTTTGCACTCCGGGAGTGCAGGCAGAAGTGAAACTTGAATACATCATTTTTGACTATTTTGGAATGGCTCACGCAAGCGCCCTGCGCTCCGTTGGAATTACACCTCGTGTCTTACGAATTTTCGTCTTACGATCAGAACACGTGACCCTGACGCGAGTTCAACATTTTTACCCATCCCAAGAAAGGTGCACAACGCCGTTTTCACTTCAAAAAATAATAATAATAGGAACACGGATGCACTCATCTTCAAAAATGTTGTGCCAAAAATAATTTGACCGGATCTGTTTCGAGGAGAAAGTATGAGAATACGCAACCTTATTTTTTTGGTCAACATTTCGTAGATAAAATGGGTCTGAGTTGCTGTTATCCCTATTGCAATCTTGGTGGTTGTTCGGGCAATGCGTAACGGGAAGACGTTCTTTAAAATACTTATTTTTCAATTTCCTCGCACACCGCGTTTCCTCGTAGCTAATTACTGTCAAGCGATAAGTAGCTTACACAAAAACTCTTGCTTACTTCGTAAAAAAAAAAAACTTTAAAAAATTACAAGCCCCATTGGGTTTCTCGGTGAAGAGTATTTCCAAAATAGCGAAATTTTATTAATTTTGTTATAATATACAACTTAGGGGTCTTCTAGTCGAGAGTAAATAGGTATCTTCTAGGTAAGCGTGCTACATCATCCACCGCATCATGACTTAACATCAGGTGAGATAGTGGTCAAGCGCTACCCATTTTCGCATAAAAAAGCGGTTGATTCAACTGTCATTCAGTTTTCCCGTGTTGGCCGCAGATCTTCTAGTTTTGTCATATTTATTTGAACAATTTATACAGCTGACAGACGGACGACCAGTTCTATTTGTACCATGATAATAATAATAATATGTACTGTTATCAGTATGGATTTTTTATTTTTATTGTGTTTCATTATTTTACTTTTTTTTAGGTTAAAAATTTGTCGGAAGTACTGAAACATAGAGGTGCATGTAAAAGTATGGCTGGAAACCTTCTTACTTACTTCAATATTTTTTAATAGTTTGACGTCGACGATTAAATGAATGACTTAAAATGAAATTCAAATCATTAAATTAGGCTTTTTCTATGTTTTCTCGAAAATTGATTATGATTTATTATATACATGTAAAATCAGATCAGAGGAGGCCATCGAGTGAAACAGAACTCCCCCGCACAATTTAACTTTTATTTAATTAATTTCCTGGTTTGTCCAGGTTTATAGGGGTTTATCCTGCTACTACAATCACTTTCTATCGGATATAGTGTTATCCTGCAGTTTTGTCTACAAGGACGGACGAAATACTTGAAAAATAATGTATGGCTACCTACAGAAGGCGATATCGTTGGCGAATAAAGTCTATTTGTGCGTCACCTATAACAGAAGTGCTGAGATTGTGTGATTTAAATCAATGTGTGTAGTTCGTGAAGAGTTTTTGACTGACTCTCGTTGCTGTCTTTTGCTTTCACAGCGTTGCGAATGCCTGACCGTGTCGATGGGAAATCCCTCACAGCTAAGGTTAAAGCAAATATCGACGGGAGCCAGTTGGAACTGCCAGTTGGGAGCGTGCCGCACAGACCGCCTTCCCTTTATAGATCCATAGAAGGAAAGGTTTACGAAGGAGATCTCAGACGCGCGGCGCGATTGCTTTCCTCAGACTGTTCTTTCGCTCCTCGTGATGAGGACACATTGGCAGCGCTGAGAGACAAGCACCCTGCCCCTTCTCGTCCGCTTAACATCCCCTTAGCTCCCGAACCCTCAGACATGTATCTCACAGTGGAGGCGAAGCATGTCGCAGAGGCACTTCTATCCTTTCATCGTGGTTCAGCATCTGGTTTGGATGGTTTGCGTCCGGAACATCTCCAGGAGCTAACATCTACAGCGGCCGGCGACAACGGACCCAAGTTGCTAGAATCTATAACCCGCCTTTGCAATTTTTTGCTGAGCGGGCACCTTAACCCAGAGATTTGCCCTTACCTATACGGTGATACTCTGTGCGCTCTTCAAAAAATAGACGGAGGCATTAGACCAATCGCTGTATAGCAACACTTTCCGCCGCCTTGTTGCCAAATTAGGCTGTGAAGCTGTTAAAATCCCTATGTCCTCTTACCTGCAGCCTCATCAAGTGGGTTTCGGTACTCCACTTGGCTGTAAGGCTGCCATACACGCTTGTCGTGCATTTGTAGCGCGCAGAGAGAGCAATGACGTCCTTGTTAAACTGGACTTACGCAACGCTTTTAACAGCTTGGAGAGAGACATCATCCTGTCAGAAGTAAAAGAACACACACCGCTAATATATCCTTTACTTCACCAGTGCTACGCGACAGCAGGTAACCTCTTCTTTAACGGCGTGGGTATCATGTCCCAGGTGGGAACGCAGCAAGGAGACCCCTTGGGTCCGTTAATTTTCAGCCTAGCCATACATAAGGCCATAAATTCCCTAAAGTCACCGTTGAACATATGGTACCTTGATGATGGGACCATAGGTGGACCTCCGGACAAGGTGGAGGAAGATATAAGAATACTTTTCCCAGCTTTGAAGGAACTGGGCCTGGAGGTTAAAACTTCTAAGTGTGAATTCTTTCCTTGCAGCTCGGTAGCCGCACATTCCATCGACAGATTTCGATCACTTATACCCGGACTTAAGATCATGGATCAGGCCTCTCTTAGTCTACTGGGCGCTCCTATATTTTTCGAGGGAGTACTGGACTGCATGCGGGAGAAGACGCGTTTTGGCATCCCTTGCGGAACACTTCCAGCAGCCGCCAGCATACGTATCATTGACGCTTCTGCGGAGTTGTTTCGCGATGCCTAAGATGACATACGTCATTAGAACGGCTCCGAATTGGAAGCTCCCAGAAGAGGTCTTACGCTTCGATAATACTCTGAAACAGTTGCTGGAAGAGACGCTAAATGTCCAACTCAGCGAAGGTTAGTGGTGTCAAGCCAGTCTGCCCATTCGACATGGTGGCCTAGGCGTGCGCAGTCTTCGCGAAACTGGGCCCATAGCTTTTCTTGCCTCGGCGCACGGTGTCGGCGAACTTGTGCCTCACATTTTACCCATTACTGGTGACACGGTCCCCATCCCGTACGTCGAGGAGGCTTTTGGCATATGGTCAGCCTGGTGCTCCAGTGGTAATCCGCCCGAGAAACCAAAAATGCAACGAAGTTGGGATAACCCAAATTGCAAACGCTTGGTCTCACAGTTACGGGTTTCTAGCACTGGGATCGAGCTGGCCCCCGACTTAATGCCGCAACGATACCTGAGTCTGGCGCCTGGTTGCACGCCCTGCCTTCTCCACATTTGGGTACGCTCCTCGACAACGACTCCCTGAGAGTTGCTGTGGCTCTTCGCCTCGGTTGCGCCATCTGCGAGCATCATTCTTGTGTCTGCGGAGCAAGGGTCGAAGCCAATGGTCATCACGGTCTGAGCTGTACCCGGTGCGCGGGCCGAAGACCCCGCCATCATGCCATTAACGACATTTTGAGGCGAGCTCTCGTGTCTGCTGAGGTACCGTGTATTTTGGAGCCCCCAGGCCTGTCACGCTCAGATGGCAAACGCCCCGATGGACTCACGCTGGTACCATGGCAGAGAGGGCGCTGTCTTGTGTGGGATGCAACGCGTGTGATTACGTTTGCATCCTGCCATCTCCCCGCCACCCAGCAGTCCGCTGGGGCAGGAGCGGAGGCAGCTGCCCGAGGCAAGCGCGCTATAAACGCTACTAGCGGCTTTATGCCTTTAACACTTCCACCCTGGAGCTTAGGTCTTAGCTCTTGCGATTCCCACCACCGGCCGGCCGGTCAAGGCAAGCCGGTGGTCAGAGGGTCTCATTTAGCCCTCACGGGATAGGGGTCCGCGGTGTCGCCACTCACCGTCGGCTCGCCACAAAGCCGCCCCTGCGGGATTATTATTATTATTATTTTGTGATTAGCAATTTTTACTTTAATTATTGTGATGTTTAGTTTTTATTGTGACCCATTTAATTATTTTTATTAACATGTACATGTATTTTAAAACAGTTTGAATAAAAAATAGCGAGTTTGCATGTGAAATGTAAAATCATGAATATAAGCAGTAGCTTCTATCCATAATTATTATACGTAATATTATAAAAACCTTTATAACAATGTGGCTTAAAAGCTAGTAAAATAAATATTACTAAACATAAATTTCACTATACACAGTATACACTCATTCACAATACACACACATTCAGTAACACACCCCTACGCTCATTTTACACTTCCCACGCATACATACATAAACATATATATACACATATGCAAGAACATAAAGTATTAAATTAAGTTAAGATTCTAACTTTAAATTAAAATATTGTTAATTTACTTTTACACTGAACATAATTAAGTCATCTAGAATGGGAGAAGCCACTGGCTCCTGAAACACAGCTTGACTAGTTCAAGAGCCTGTGGATTTATAACACTTGTATCAGAAATTATGTCAATAAAGATTATTTGTATTTGTATTTTGAACTCTATCATTCTGTCTGTTTCTTACCTAATCATGCTTAAACGGACGATCTGATCTTACTGAAATTTAACAAGATATTTTATAGTATGAGGATGAACATAGGCTACTAAATTCTTGGTGTACGTAAACGAAGTCGCGGGTTTCACTTAATACTGAATAAATGCCTTGAACTTCTTGAACTTCTTGATTTAAGTATAATATGATATATGTGATCCCGCTTGTTCCATGGCTCCGTGAAGGTAACCTGAGTAAAGTTACGGTAACTTGATAACCACCGTTACGGAGCTGGCGAGGTTATGCCCGGATAATCCGTGCTTTATAGGAACACCATACTTACATATTTTTATGGACGTGTGAGCGTTTACAATTCGGAGGTAATAATATTAAAACAATTATATTTATTAATATTATTGTTTGATATTAATATTATTTTAATATAAAATTATAATAATTATTAATTTTATTTATAGTTTAATATAGGTGGTTATTTTTAATTTGTATATACATATGTAACTGTTAAGATTATATAATAAAACATTATGAAATAATTATACTATTAAAATTGTAACACCTAAAAAACATAATATTTTGAAATTGTAATCAAAATAATTTCAAGATTAATTCGCATTTATATTTAAGAACGCTTAAAAAAAACTTCTCATGCAGCGCTAGCCATCAACCGACTTCTAAAAAGGAACAGGTTCTCAATTCATCTGTATGTTTCATTTTTTTTTGTATGTATGTGACGCGATTACTCCGCCTGTTATTTGAATGATACTTTTTGCTGCAGGTAGGGTTTATCTTCAAGGTAGTCCCATTTAAATTTTATCGAGATCTGATAAGCATCTCCAGAGATATGACGATAAACGTCTCAAACTTGCTACTGAAACTGACTCGCGCGGCATGGAAGTAGTTTGTTTTAGTATTTAATTTATTTAAATTATTTTCAGTAGCATGTTTGAGGTGTTTACCAATATTTCTAGAGAAACTAACTAGAATTCAATGGATTTAAAGTAGAAGCAAGCAATAATTATACCTTCTCAAAGAAAGAAATAATTTTCCATATTGGTTAATGAATGACGAAGTTTTTTAAATTAATTATTTTGAGGCCCCGGTGGCGTAATCGGGAGAACGGTTGGCTTTGATGCCAGAGGTACCGAGTTCAAACCGCCGTGCAGCAATGGATTTTTCTATCGAGAAGTTTATGTGTGCTTTTCACAGTGGCCCTCCGGTGAAGGAAAAACATCGTTAATAAACCAACGACCCCCGCATGGTGGTAGGAAACTATCTAGTATCCGCCTGGCAAGCTACCACCCTAAAGTTAGAAATTCTGTCGCCAAAAATCTAATGTGTTCCGGCAGCTATCCTTGAGAGCCAGTTTCCATTCTAGGTCTAGAGTGCTTACCATCTTCGACCGCATCATCACTTACCAAAAGGTGAGATAGTGATCAAACGCTAGCCTGCAAGATATATAAATAAAATAAAAAAGTTATACATGGCAGGCGAGCGTCTATCAAAACTCATATTATTATCTTTAAAATACTTAAGATAGCCTAAAAACAATATTTGAAAAAAATCTTAATTTTAAGAATATTTAATGCCTCATTTTTATTTCATCAATAAATAAAGGCAAAGTTTTTGGTTCTTTTATTAAAGGTCGATTGTAAGCAGATCCCATATAACCATTAGTCATGGTCATCGCAAGCTCATTAGTCGTAGGGTGGCTATTCTTGTTAATTACAAGGAATAATTAATCAAACTCTGGCCAGGGGGTGCAGGGAGAGGGGGGTGAAGTTTGCGGGGGGAGGGTGTCAATAGAAATGGTACTAGTTTGAAAGTTGTTCGAAAAGTAGTTGCTGATCTCTTATACAAAGGATTAATTGTTCGTTGTATACGTATGACTGACTGCGCAAAAAGAGGTGGTTTTTAATGTAAAGCCATTAGGTTAAGACAGTTTCTTAATGTGGATTGAGTATACATATATCGTAAGCTTTGAACTTTCGCGATTTGAGCACATAAATATAAATATAATATAATATAATATAATATAATATAATATAATATAATATAATATAATATAATATAATATAATATAATATAATATAATATAATATAATATAATATAATATAATATAATATAATATAATATAATATAATATAATATAATATAATATAATATAATATAATATAATATAATATAATATAATATAATATAATATAATATAATATAATATAATATAATATAATATAATATAATATAATATAATATAATATAATATAATATAATATAATATAATATAATATAATATAATATAATATAATATAATATAATATAATATAATATAATATAATATAATATAATATAATATAATATAATATAATATAATATAATATAATATAATATAATGTAATGTAATGTAATATAATATATACAGGACTATAAATATTCGGTATTTTAATATTTATAACTATGGATATAGAGTTTTTGGCGGGAACGTGGACAAGTGTGTGTGCTCTCATTGTACGTTTTCCTAAAACTTGTGTTCTTCCGCGAGTTAATGTGTAATAAATGTGGATTATTAACCATTAAGTGCCGGTGAATGTGTGCGAGTGTAGGGAAACAGCACAATGTTGAAAAACATGCTATTTGCGTTCTCACCAAAACTCTACTAAAATCTTCAGTAAAGTCCACATTTTTACTGAGTGTATGACCTGGACTAGATTTGGACTTCAACTTGACTTGAAATGTGACTTTGACCCCTCTTTATGGCTTGAATTCTCATAAACTTAAAGAATTTTTATTGCTGCTAAATTAACTGGACTTTGGCTAAATACACTAATTGTGTGGGGCCATAACAAGACTTATAAAATAGGAATAAAAATAACTATAGGCATATATTGTTTGTTTAGCTGATAGTGGACAAACGCTATCCTACAAGATTTAAAAAAAAAACAACGGGTTGCACTCCGAGAGTGCCGGCAGAAGTGAAAACTTAAACATTAACGTTGTGCATTAGGTCTACTCTCCCTCCGTCTTACGAATTTTCGATCAGTTCCGTGTCCTGACGCGAGTTTAACATTTTTTACCCATCATAAAATTTCCAATCCCACTCGGCATTTCTCTTCGGGATCGAATCCGGAACGAAATAATTCGCCGGAGAACTAAAGTTATCGACATATCTCAACGGATTAGTAAGCTGAAGTGGCAGTGGACTGGTCATATCTGTCGCAGGACTGATAACCATTGGGGTAGACTTGTCCTTGAGTGGAGACCGCGAATCGGCAAACGTAGCGTAGGACGTCCTGTGACAAGGTGGAGCGACGACATACGCAAAGCGGTGGGCAGTGACTGCAAAAGAAGAGCCGAAGATCGGGCTCAGTGGCGCACCTTGGAAGAGGCCTACGTCTAGCAGTGGACGGACACCGGCTGATAATGATGATGACCCATCCCAAAAAAGTTTCTAACGTCCCTCCGTCTTACGAATTTTCGATCAGGTCACGTGTCATGACGCGATGTCCTGACGCGAGTTTTAATTTTTTACCCATCCCAAAAAAAGTTCACAACGCCGCTAAAGAAGTTTTAACTTCAAAAATAAATGTATATTTGTGTATGTATGTAAGTGTTTTAGATTGCGAGGCTCCCTTACATTTTGTATGAAAGTTCATTTACATTTACAAGTATTTTATTTATAAATATTTCGCATTTTTTTCATCACCCGCAGGCTTGTCTGAACATCGGCGTCCAGGCACAGAATAATGAATATTACAAGTACAGAAATTGCACTCCCTGAGAGCAAAAATGCGAGATTAAACCTTGTTACAACGACAGTAGCGTTCAAAATACGCTACACGCCTCGGATGCGACCTTGAATTTGCGACACAGAATAAACTAATAGTAACTTGGAACCGCGTGTTGCGCACCGCAAAATGCACCGTAAGTCCGCGCTGCGAGAGTCTGTATCACTAGGTCAGCTTGCGGACCGTTAGTTGTCTCTTTCTGTAAGGTTCACTATTGTGAGAAAACAGATTTAATAGTAAAGAAAAGGCGCGCGTCCGAGCTGGAGCACGCGTGACACTACTGACTAAACTTGCAGCCCACGGGCTGCCGCATATGTACTTATAGTTTCATAGCTACAGCGTGGAGTGCAACGGGATTGCTATGAAGTCGATGGCGACAGGCCTGCTCCAGGTGTAAATCTAGACATATGTGCTGAGATGAGCCTTTTTGACACCTCACATTGTTTCTTGTATTTTTTTGTCTTTTCATTGTTTTAGTTAGTGTTTTAATGTGTGATGTCAAACAAATGATTTTTCTTTCTTTCTTTAAAAAAAAGACGCAAGTCAACACCCCGTTCTTGTTTTACGTCGCTTCTGATTTGCGCCTGAGACCGCATCCTTGTACTTACAAGTACCATCAGGTAAGATTAAATGGTCATGCTTGTCGGTCAGTTATTATTAAGACAGTTTAAAAACTAAAACAACCGACTTCCATGCCCCGCGAGTCAATTTCAGTAGCAAGCTTGAGACGTTTATCATCATATCTCTGGAGATACTTATCAGATCTCTATGAAATTACAATGGAACCACTTCGAAAACGTACCCTACCGATTAAAAAAGTAATCATTCAAATCGGTTCACAATTGACGGAGTAATCGCGTAACATTCATACAAAAAAAACACGAATTGAGAACCTCCTTCTTTTTCGGAATTCGGTTGAAAACACCTTAGCAACAATCGTAAATTATTAAACAGACAGACGTAAACCGGTCAATTACAGTTCATAAAACCGAGTGAAAAGTGCAAGAAAAAACATGACTCTTGTATGGGGATCCCTTTTAATTTTTAACCTACTTCACATAAAAGGAGGAGGTTTTCAATACGTCGGAATCTTTTTTTTTAATGTATCATCATCAGCCTGTATCAGTCCACTGCTGGACATAGGCCTCTCCCAAGATGCGCAACTGAGCCCGATCTTCGGCTCTTCTCTTCCAGTCACTGCCCACCGCTTTGCGTATGTCGTCGCTCCACCTGGTCACAGGACGTCCTACGCTACGTTTGCCGATTCGCGGTCTCCACTCTAGGACAAGTCTGCCCCAACGGTTATCAGTCCTGCGGCAGATATGACCAGCCCACTGCCACTTCAGCTTGCTAATCCGTTGAGCTATGTCGATAACTTTAGTTCTCTGGCGAATTACTTCGTTCCGGATTCGATCCCGCAGAGAAATACCGAGCATAGCTCTCTCCATAGCTCGCTGAGCGACTTTAAACTGGTGGACCAGTCGGACTGTGAGTGTCCACGTCTCGGCTCCGTATGTCATCACAGGTAGGACGCACTGGTTAAAGACTTTTGTCTTTAGACACTGTGGTATCGGCGACGAGAAGACTCGACGGAGTTTTCCGAATGCTGCCCAGCCCAGCTGAATTCTTCTCTGGATTTCCTTCTCGAAGTTATGTTTGCCTAGTTGGAGCGTTTGCCCTAGGTAAACATACTTAGTGACAACTTCGAGTGGGATTCCATCTACGGCAATCGGTTCCGGAACAACGTGCTCGTTGTACATGACTTTGGTTTTGTCCAAATTCATCCGGAGACCGATGCTACGAGAAGAATCAGCTAGGCCATTCAACATCCTTTGTAGGTCCTGCAGCGTCTCTGCCATAATGACGATGTCATCTGCGAATCGTAAGTGAGAGATGTACCTGCCGTTGATGTTAATGCCACGATCTTTCCAGTCCAGCGTCTTAAACATATCCTCCAAGGCGTTAGTGAACAGTTTCGGGGATATGACGTCCCCCTGTCTCACTCCTCGACGCAGGTGGACATGTTTAGTTCGCTGGTTCTGTACTTGTACAGTCATCGTTGCGGCATTATATAGACATCTCATCACTTCGATATATCGCCAGTCGACTTGGCAACGCTGCAAGGACTCGAGAACAGACCAGGTTTCGATTGAGTCAAAGGCCTTCTCATAGTCCACAAATGCTAAGCACAGGGGCCGATTGTACTCTTCGGTCTTCTGTACAATCTGCCGCACCGTGTGGATGTGGTCTATGGTGCCGTAACCGCTTCGAAACCCGGCCTGTTCCGGAGGTTGAAACTCGTCGAGTCTTCGCGCAAGACGGTTCGTGATGACCCTTGAAAACAGCTTGTAGACATGGCTCAGAAGCGAAGTCGGGCGATAGTTTTTCAATAGGGCTTTATCTCCTTTTTTGAAAAACAAAACCAGCATGCTTCTGCCTGTCTGTGGAGTTCTCCCAGTAAAAAGAACGGAATTAAATAGCTGCTGAAGCTGTTGAACTGCTGGAGCTCCTCCGGTTTTTAAAAGCTCCGTTGTGATTCCGTCTTCTCCTGGGGCTTTTCCATTTTTGAGTTGTTTAAGGGCCATCACGATTTCGTCTCGGCTAATTTCGGGCAGATCTTCTGTGAAGTGGCGGGTTAAGGTGGCTCTAGAATCCTCAGTATCGGGTTCGGGCCTTGAAGCATGCGATGCGTAGAGCTTGCCGTAGAAGTCTTCGACTTCCGACAGAATCTCCGGCTTGGATGCGACGACGTTCCCCGTTGACGTTGTCAGCTTTGTGAGGTGGCTTCTACCCAGAGGCTGGACGAACACTTTCGACCCCCGATTCTGCTCAATTGATTCTTTAATCAAGAGCGTGTTAGATGGGATCGGAGGTCGCGTCGTACCAGCTTCTTTATGGATTTGTTGCGCACCAGGTTAGTTGACAAAGCTGACAAAGGGTCTGTTCGTCTCTCTTCCATTAGCCGAAGTGTTTCTGCCGAGAGTTTGGACTTTTTGCCCGTACGCTTGCTCTCGCAAAACTTCGTCCCTTCATCCCTGAGGATTTCCACCACTTCTTCGAGTTTCTGGTCTACGTCATCTGTGGTTTCCAAGGCAGCGAATCGATTTTCCAATTTTAATTGGAATGTTTCGGACCCAACAACGGTTTGGAGTAGGTTCGGACGGAGCGTAGACTTCATCAATCGGAATCTCTCGGCTTTAAAGTCGATATCCAGAGTGCCTCGTACCAGTCGGTGATCACTTCCAGTATTAAACCTAGTGATCACTGAGACGTCTCTGAATAAGCGCCGTTTGTCCGTAATGATGAAGTCAATCTCGTTTTTAGTCACAAAGTCGGGGCTTTGCCACGTCCATTTCCTTTGGGGCTGTTTCTTGAAGAACGAGTTCATCAAGAAAAGCCCCTCTCTCTCGAGGAAATTGACGAGCATTTGTCCCCTGTGATTCCTACTCCCAAATCCGTGTGGTCCTATAGACGATTCGCCGCAAGTTTGTACTCCCACTTTGGCGTTAAAGTCTCCCATGACAACGTTGTAGTGAGCCTTGGAGGTGGTGTGTAAAGCTCTGGAGATATCTTCATACATGCTCTCCACCTCATCATCCAAGTGTGTCGAGGTCGGTGCGTAGACCTGGATAACCTTGAGGCTGTACCTCTTGGTTAACTTAATTATGAGGTACGCTACCCTGGTCGACACACTGGAGATTTCTACAACGTTGTCACTGAGAACCTTGTTGACCAGAAACCCGACGCCGCCTTGGGATGGCTGATCTCCTTCTCTGTAGTACATAAGATGGCCCGATTCTAAAGTTATGGTGTCCTCTCCCTGTCTTCGGACTTCACATAGCCCCAGTATGCGCCATCTTATGTGTTTCAGCTCCTCCTCCAGCTGCGCCAGATGATCGTCCAGCCGAATCGTGCGTCCATTATAGGTTGCGAGGGTCAGTTTTTTCTGGCGGCCTACCGTAGCCCGGGGATTCTTAGCACCCCCTGCCCTGCCGTTACCGTGACCGCCGCCGTGGTCAGGAATAGCAGGGCGGCCGGGAACTGGGGGCCTTGGCTTTAGGTGTCCTTCCATAATGTTTCCATACTTTTTTGCATCCCTTGGGAGGGATATGCCCTAATCGCCACGCTGGGCAGGCGTATTGGCGATCGCAGGACGTAGCTTCTCGCACCGGTGACGCTGCTGCCCGTCACCGGCCTGTAGAATTTAGCTACGCCATAGATATGAATGGTTATACCGCCATTTGTCGGTCGCCAGAGCCCCGTCTGTTGGTCAGCAGGATGCACCACGGGCAGGTGAGGTTGGCTGGGAGCACCGAGGTCGTATTTGTGCTCCCTTACATCCCTTTGTGCTCCCTTACATCCCTTTGTGCTCCCTTACATCCCTTTGTGCTCCCTTACATCCCTTTGTGCTCCCTTACATCCCATTTTAATGTATGTTCACCGATTACTCGAAGATGCCTGAACCGATTTGGAAAATTATTATTTTTTGTTTCAAAGGGTACCCCTCCCTGATGGTCCCATTTAAATATATCAACATTCGTATTACGATGCATTTAATTACCTCGATGACATGATACCACTACTGGCTACTTTGACTAACGCGACGTTTGAAGTCGGTTCTTTTAGTTTTTTAAACGATCTTAAATTATATTATTTGTTGTTATAGAGGCAATAGAACTGCACACTTTGTTATTTCAAATGTCTATCAGTTACGGTTTAGAAGATATATCTCTGTGACAGACAGAAGGACGGACGCACATCGGAGTCCAAGTTATAGGGTCCCATTGGCACCATTTTGGTAGCTTAATAATTAAGATAGTTTAAAAACTAAAACAACCGACATCAATGCCCCGCGAATCAATTTCAATAGCAAGTTTGAGACGTTTATCGTCATATCTCTAGAGATACTTATCAGATCTCGATGAAATTAAAATGGAACCACTTCGAAAACGTACCCTACTGGTTACAAAAAAAATCATTCGTATCGGTTCAGAATTGACGGAGTAATCACGTAACATACACAAAAAAAAACCATACAGACGAATTGCGAACCTCCTCCTTTTTGTGAAGTCGGTTAAAAAGAAAATATTTCACAGAAAGCAATAACTGTATTATCTTATTTGGCCGATTCCTATTTGGGCGCTCCCATTCTCGTTACCGTTACACCGTAAGCACTTGTTATAAATGAATTAAACTGAATTGCCACACTAAAACTCAACAAACCAATTAAAATCCACTCCACCTGCGAAACTTGTAAACAGAAAGACAAATATTTATATATTTGCTGACGGCGTGCAATTGAATCGTTGTGATTGCTAGAGATGGGAACTAAAGTATCGATAAATAAATAAATTAAAAAAAAACTAAGTAAGCTTTGTAACAATATTTCGTTTAGTACACATACGAAATGCTTACAATTTTGGGACCTCCGGGAAAATTCCCGGGAAATCCCAGTTACTTGCGCGTGCCTTCCCTATCTACTGCTACTTAGATACTGAGTCAGGAAGCGGAATTGCACTTGCTGATCCGGCGATTTGCGTCTCGTGCACAAATCCCGGGAAATCAGAGCTAGCTCTCACGATGTGAAACGTGTCTATATAAATAATTTTAAGGGTACTTATCTGGAACAACCGCGGTCCGCAAGGAGCGTAGACCGCGAACAGCTTTAGTGTGTCGTATCCTCGTCAATTAATAGACGAGGTTATTGATATAATTTTTATTGCTTGAATTATAGATACATTGATTGCTCGGCCTTTATTCTGCCGGAATTATTACGCTATCCTTGCGTGGCCTGTTTACTTTACAAAATCAGGCTCACGCGATTTCGATTCCTTTAGTTGGAAAATAATATTAATTATACATTACTAATCGTGTCAAGAAAATTAATGTCTCGATGAAAAATAGACGTCAAACTTCTTGACGATAAATTCTACCATCGACATATGAAAATATTCAAATCTGTCGATGAGAAAATCAAGCCGACATCAAGGAGTTCGAACGTCATACCAATAAGGCAAGGTCACCACACAATAAACAAATGTTTTAAATAAATGTTACATTTCGTGTGTGGTCAACACACGAAATGTAAATGTGTATGTGTACGAAATGTAAATGTAATGTGTAAATGTAAATGTGTTTAAGGTACAAAATCAGATCCTGGTTATCACATTAAAATTGATCCAAAATCTAAAATTTCAGATATGTATAAATGATGTCTCAAATTTAGATAATACAACATTTGATTAAAATTTCCAAACAAAAAAAAACAAAACAAGTTAAATAAAAGCTAAATGTTAAAAATGTGAAACCCGACAAAGCAAAAAAGCATTAAATTATTTTAAGTTCAACATGTATATTATTTATTTATGATGTGGTCTAAGACAAGCACGATTCCATTATGCTTGTCTGGAAATGAAAGGCATTGGATGGAAGACGGTGGGTGCTAAGATGAGGCGCTGGATGACTAATTTTTATCTAATTAGTTAGTTTTTTCTTATTTAGAATTTGTAGTTTCGAAGGAAAGAAAATGTGCTGAAGGTACGTTGCCTGTGATTATGCATATAAATGATATTATCAGAATTTCGGAAATCTAAAAACAATGTACACATACGTGACTCAAGTACCCTTTCAGATAAGTTAGTCATACAAAAACCTCATAAAAAGTCACATTATAAAAAAACCGGCCAAGTCGAGTTGGTCTCGCCCACCGAGGCTTCCGTACCAACGTTGGTAGGTACCAATTAAGCTAGACCTCTAAATTGTATGAGCGCTCATATAACTCGGAGGCCTATCTTAATTGGCGATATTATGTATGTATGTATGGGGACAGCCTTTAATTTTCAACTTTTTTATATTTTGGAATTTTTCCTTTATTTATTTTTATTTTTATTTTATTTATTTATAAAACTATAGTTAGCTTACAGCTACGCCAAAACGCTGACTATTTAATTAAACTTATATCAAATCAAAACTTAAAAATACTCTTAAATTAATTGCAACATAACTTAGGTTATCCACAAATATGTCAACATGCGGACACTGGTTTGAAAATGCATTTATAATTTCCATCGCCCGAATCGAAGGCGCGTGCCTGGCACTAAGCGTGCTGTTATAATGGACTTTGAAAACTCCTTTTTAAAAAATAAGAATTTATTTGCTTTAATAAAATACAAGGATTAAATTGAAAGAAAATGTGTGACCTCGTTGCTGGTTAAGAATAGAATGAATCACATTCAATATGGAATGAGCCAGTTACTCTGAAAAGTGCGCGTCTGCACTTTTCAGTGCTTATTTTATATATTTCAATACAAGTTCTAAGTCTTGGTTGTTCAACTATTACAATTTCTTCGGGAACAGAGTCCGCGGCTTGGTTCTCTAAGCTGATGGTAATAGGTTTAAATTTTCTGTAATAGGTCACGCATTTCCCTCTACAACAGTAATAAGTAATACTTAATACAAATAGGGTTACAAATATATATGTTACAATTGAGTGAGCAGAAGGCTCAAGGATGGATGCATTTTCAGATTTTAATTTCTCTATTGTTTTTAACATGTCATCGGCAGGATTATTTAGCTGGTTTAAGTAATCGGTGTTTATGTTTGACAATTTAATATCAATATTACTAGAATTAAGTTTTGTGAACTGGGTGTAGTTGCAACATGGATCTTTTACAAGGTTAAAATCGGAATTAATTTTGTTGAACTTATATCTAGGGTGTCTTTTGCTGATTAACTTTACATTTCTACAAAATCCGGTACAATTAGGTTTTAAGCTTAAAATACCAGTGCCCAGTAGGCTATAGTCTATGACGTCATTCTTACATTCAACACTCAATTTTGTGGGCTCGGATTGTGTGAAAATCCATTTATTATTATCTATTGATTGCCAAACATTTACTTGTCCAAATAAAAACTTAGTATTACATTGTTTAGGTAGAGAGGTCAAAACTCTTGTTAAAATCTCCGTTTCACAGATAGGATAGTCTTTTACATCATATTCATCCAGTTGTTTGCAAATATAGTTATCGTTAAAGATTGATTTACAATTCGAGAGGTCTCTTAACGTTACATATTTTGTTTTATCTTGATTCAGCGCTACATAGGGAACTGTAGGTACAATAAGTGCGTAAGATTTATACATTGTTACATTGTGAGGTACTGGTACGGGTATGTTTCTATATAGATTATACTGACTTATTGATGCAAGAGGCACTCTCAAGGTAAATACTAACTTATTATCTATTACATATGTAATTATTTCAGAGACGCTCAGTAAGATGTGAATGTGCTCTAACTCGAGGCTTACAGGAAATTCTGAATATTTTGGTAGGTATTTGACGCTATCGAACAGGTCCATGTAGAGATTTCTAGGTGTAATGACAGATGGGTGCAAGGTATTTGTTTTAGCAAACAATATTGAATTAACTATATCTTCTATTTTGTAAGATATACTTAACATGCTAGCTTGCAGCACACTAAACATATCATGCATAGCGGATTTAAAGAGTAATGTGTTTGTTGCAATAGTTATATTATTAACTTGAGTAGTTAAGTTCTCTACCATAGAGTTTAGTTTTCTTTCATTGGTTATAACTTCTGAGATAGTTTTATTAAAATTGGCAATTTCCGTTTTCGACATGAGAATGTTATCTTTTACAAGTTCTAGTATCTGTTTATTACTATTTTTGAGGGTTTGGATGGCGTGGTCATATCTTACGGCGTCATCTTCGTCCATTGTGCCGAAGATATGTTTAAATACGGTTCCAATACCGGAAATCCACGCAGATCTTTTATATTGGTTAGGAACAAGGTGAGAAATCGCGTTGTAGTCTGTTGATATATCGTTAAATATTGCTAAAAGAGGTTGAAAGATATTTTCACATTCTTCATTATCTATTGTGTTATTATGCGTGCAAAAGTATCGGGCGTTATGAAGTATTTTATTTAAGTTTTCTATGTGCGGTTTTATGTAGTTAATGTCTATTGGCAATAATACGTGCAGATTGTCTGTGATGAGTTCGGAATTGCGAGACACCGTGACACGGTACGGCCAGACTGTAAAGTAATGTAACCCTTTAATGTTATCCTAACATACTTATAATTATTCAAAAATAACTAGAAAGCCCAACTCGATCATAAGATCTAGCGGCGATCACATTAATAATTCCTAAAAATAACATTCTACTAACTATAAACTAAGCATATTGATTGTTTAGTCTAACGCTTATCAACTAACTTAAGGCGAAGTTTCGCTGGCTAATTTGACTTCGTCGTAATGATGTTTTACATGGCGACGATTTATAAGAAGAGATAGTGTATGGTTCCCATGGATTTTGACCACTTTGTATGGCCCTTTCCAAATAGGAGACAGTGACTTACGCAGTCTCAGGTGGTTTTTTAAATAAACCATATCGCCAACCTTGTATGTGACGGGGCGAGTTCTTTGGTCGTAGTACGTTTTAGAAGTTTCTTTGGATTTGGTAATATTTTCTGCGGCTTTGTCGCGGGTCAGTTTAAGACGGTGATTTAGCATTTTAATGTATTCGTGGTAAGTACCAGTAGGATTTAGTTCATATATTGAGTCGGGTAAGAAGGGCTTATGTCCATAAATCAGTTCATAGGGGGTGAATTTAGTGGTAGTATGGACATTAGTGTTGTAGGCTAGGATAGCGGTATACACATATTTATGCCAGTTGGAATGGGTTTCGTTGACGTAGGATTTAAGGTATTCTTTTAAAGTTGAATGGCTCCTTTCGAGGGCGCCTTGAGTTTGGGGATGGTATGGTGATGACCATAGTTGTTTGATTTTTAGAAAATCACAAGTTTTCTTAAATAACTCTGCGGTGAAATTAGTACCTTGATCTGTTAGAATCATTTTGGGGATGCCGAACAGAGAAATAAAATGAATGAGGCATTCGCAACTTTCTTCTGCCGAGGCGTTTGTTATGGGATAGGCAACTGAGAATTTTGTAAGATCGTCTTGGAGGGTGAGGATGTATCTAAGGTTGATCTGACCGGCTTCCGGAAGTGGTCCCACTATGTCAAGGCTAATTCTTTCAAAAGGAGCTGTTGAGGTGGAAGTTATCTGCATGGGGGCTCTATTTATTTGACGGAGTGCTTTATTAGTTTGGCATTGAGGACATTTCTTTACAAAAGATTCTATTTCGGATTTCATACCCTTCCAGTGATATTTTTCTTTGATGCGGTTGTACATGCGGGATGAGCCCATATGTCCGGGGATAGGATTGTCGTGGTTTTCTCTCAAAATTTTGGAGATTTCGGTTGGAATAGGAAATATTAGTGTATTTCTATATACTTTAAGAGATATGTTAGTGTTCTGAAATAGGAAGGCCAGTATGTTGTATACTTTTGTATAAGAGAGTTTTACAAATGGGTCATTGAAATCGGAGATCGCTATCTCATTAGGAGTAATGTCGCTAGCAACGAGTAGTTCGTTTCTGAGATTTTTCAGGGATTGGAATAGTTCAGGATATTGGACCGAGTCAAAATAATGTACTTTCGTAAAAAGGAAGTAGTATAGTTTGTATTTTATTTTTAGCTTGAGAAATGAATGTAGGGATCTTTCTTGTTCAAGGAATTCAGAGGTGTCGCCGAGAGAGGTCAGGATTTCTTCAACATAAGGATTCGCTTCGTCTAGGTTGATGGAAGTTGGGACAATAATGACTTTAAAGTCTGAGGATAGCAAGGGATTCACATACTCATGAATCACGGTGTTATGCGAGTAGTTTTTATTATTAATTGTTTTCAGGAATTCAGAATAGGAGGTGTCATCAGGTTGAGGGCTAGGTAAGTCGACAGGTAAGTCAACGGGTAAGCTTTCGAAAGTGGTAGGTGGATTAGCTGGTGCATCGGCGGAAATAGCAGGTAAGTCGGTAGGTAAGTTATTAGGGATAACAGGTGAGTTAGTATTTAAGTCATTAGGAATAGCAGGTGAGTTAGTATGTTGCGCGTTGATAAGATCTAGAAAATCAAGGCTAGGATTAGAGATAGGGATTGCGTCTTGATTTTCAGGATTAAAAGGTGAGTTTGGGAGAAAGTCTGCGTTTTGGGGAGGATCTAGAAAAGGTAAGTTATATTCGTCGGAATGGTAAGAGTCAACAGGGAGTTGGAAGTCTGCAGCAGTTGGGTTCAGCGCGGACGGGGACGAAGTAGTAGGGTTCGGTGTAGGGCAAACCGGAGCAGTGTTAGGATTCAGGATATGGACTTTCCTGTCTATTGGACATCGAGATAGAGCGTCAGCTGCAGAGTTGAGTTTACTTTTTCTGTAAATTATTTTGTAATCGTATTCTTCTAGTTTTAACCGCCACCTCTGTAATTTGCTACTAGGATCTTTGTGATTGAATAGCCATTTTAGGGGCCGATGGTCGGTGACGATTTGAAATTTGCGCCCATACAAGTAGGGACGAAATGTTTTGCAACCAAAAATGACAGCTAACAATTCTTTTTCTGTCGTGCTGTAATTGGATTCACTTTTATTGAGTGTGCGTGATGCATATGCAACCGGTTTGTCTTTACCGATAGGTCCCTGAGAAAGGACAGCCGCTATGGCATAGTTAGAGGCATCGCATGTTAACACGAAGGGTTGAGTGAAATCAGGGTAGATAAGCAGTGGAGCAGTGGTTAGTTTATGTTTTAGGGTATCTAGTGCTAGTTGTTGCTGATTTTCCCATTTAAATGGTACATCCTTTTTGAGCAAGGATGTAAGTGGTTTTGCAGTCTTAGAGAAATCAGGGATGAATCTGCGATAGTAGGAAACGAGGCCAAGAAAGGATTTTATGTCCTTTGGAGATTCTGGTGTAGGGAATTTTGTCACGGCATCTATTTTATCAGGATTTGGCCTTACGCCGTCCTCCGATATTGTGTGACCAAGATAGGCGACTTCGCGTCGAAGAAACTCGCACTTGTCGGGTTGTAATTTTAGATTGTATTCCCTCATTCTGTCGAATATAGCTTTCAAGTTTGAGATTTGGCTTGGTAAATCATGGCCGTATGTGACCACATCATCTAGGTATACGAAACAGCGTGTGCCTTGTAGGCCTGTAAGAGCTGTGTTCATCAGCCTTTGGAAAGTAGAAGGGGCGTTTTTAAGGCCAAACGGCATACGTGTGAAGTGGAAATGTCCCTGAGGGACAGAAAACGCGGTTTTGTGGGAATCTTGAGGACACATTTTAATTTGATGAAATCCGGATGCGAGGTCTAGCGTGCAGAAATATTTACTTTGACCTAACTGGTCTAGGATTTCGGAGATGTTTGGTATAGGATATGAGTCTCCTATTGTAACGTCGTTGAGTTTACGGTAGTCTATAACAACACGCCATTTTCTTTGGCCTGATGCGTCTGTCTTTTTGGGTACTACCCATATTGGGGATGACCAAGGTGATTTTGAGGGTTCAATAATACCTTGATCGAGCATTTGATTGATTTGTTTGTTGACTTCAGATTTATGTATCTCAGGAAATCGGTATGTCTTGGTATGGATAGGAATATCGGAAGTAGTTTTAATCTCGTGCATCATAGCGTTAGTATGTGTAAGTGGTTCATCTGGGAGGTGGAAAATGTCTGAGTAGTCTGAACACAGTTGAAGGAGAGCATCGGTCTCTTCACCATTAAGATGTGAAATACGAAGTTGGTTTAGTACATTTTGTGTACGATAGACTGTGTTATTAGAGGATGTAGTATTGATATTATTTACAAGGATCTGATTGTGTAAGTTATTTGAAGAGTCTATGGTTTCCATAGGAGTAATTTTGAGATTGAGTGTAGAGTTTAGATTTATAGATTTTTCAGATGTATTAACTACAGAAATGTTCACCCTGTGGTTATCTTTAACTTTAACGAGGCAGTTGGCAATTAGTAACTCACTAGATAAGCTTTGGTCTAGAATAAGTCCTTCTTTTATCTCTGGGTTTGCAACGGAGCATTCGATCATCATTTCGGTTCTGGCAGGAATAGTATATATTGGGTCGTGGAATTGTAATGGTATAGAAATTGTGTTTATTTTAAGTTTGTTAGTGGTGTAGTCAATTTTGCATTTGAAAGAATTTAAGAGGTCGGTTCCGATTATGCCGTCGTAGGGCAGGTGAATGTTATCAA
Source organism: Cabera pusaria (assembly GCA_954871355.1). Taxonomy (NCBI): domain Eukaryota; kingdom Metazoa; phylum Arthropoda; class Insecta; order Lepidoptera; family Geometridae; genus Cabera; species Cabera pusaria. Next base: position 740,414 of record OX940912.1, read on the forward strand.
TGACATGAAATGTATGACTTATTGTACTTCGTGGAGAATCAGTGAGTTGAAGTCTCAGTGGAAAATGACCTATAGTTTGGGTCGCGCTCTGTTTAGGTTCGATTCCTTTTAGATTTATCGGATCATTTGTGATCTTGGGGGTCTTTTGAATGCAGTTGGATTTGATTAGACTAACTGCAGACCCGGAATCAACGAGGAGACACAGTGGAAATTCTGATATTGTAGAATGAATTTGGACATGGGGAAGTAGCACTTTAGTTGGGTCTGTGGAAATCTCAAACACTCCAGTGTCTTTGACAGTGGTTCTAGTAGGTACAATAGATATGGAAGATTTGGTAGAAACAGTGGATTCAGTCGGTTTGGTAGGCACACGTTTCTCAGATACAGCGGGTCTAGCAGATACAGTGGATTTAGTATATACGGTGGATTTGGTAAGTACACATTTCTCAGATACAGCGGGTTTAGCAGATACAGTGGATTTAGTAGGTACAGTTGATTTAGTAAGTACATTTTTCTCAGATACAGCGGGTTTAGCAGATACAGCGGATTTAGTTGATTCAGTAGGTTTAGTAGATACGGTGGTGGTGTCGGATTTAGAACCTAGTTGGCGTCTCGTATGACACCGGTACGAGTCACCTATTCGTTTTTTGTATCTTCATCGTCAAAGGTGTTTGATTCATTTTCGCTTTCGGGTGTCTCAATGAAATTGACGCGAGGTTGCGGTGGCTTATAGCCGGAAGTAGAAGGCTGCTCGACATTGCGAGCTCGGTTATTGTACTCTCTTTTCCTGCAATTCTCAATTGAGTGACCTGGGAATTTGCAATATCGGCATACAAGAGGCCCTGACGTAGATGTGGTCCAAGTGGAGCCTTGGTTGTTGGACCTGTTCGATGCCGTCGCACCCTGTTGTGGAGGGTTCCGGTTTTGCTGAAATTGCCGTTGGGGCGCGCGCCCATGGTAGGAAGAGCTCGTATTATGAAAAGTAGTAGCGTTTCGTTTAGACGCGGCTGATAGACGTACATTCAATCCACTGATAAATGTATATAAAGCAAGATCTTGCATAGCAGCGACACGGCCAGCCAGTTCGCCCTTCTTCTTTGTGGGGATTGATATATTAATCTCTGTTAGAAGTTTAGCGAGGCACGATTCTACACGTAGTGCGAACTGGTTAACCGTCTCGTTATTTGATTGACGACAATCCTGAAGGTCAGAGAGTAGTGCAGCGTAGTGTTTCCGCTCACCGAATTGTGATTTTAGAAAATCTTCAAGTTGTTGCCAGCTTTCGAATTCTTTTATGGAACACGCACTTTCAGCTGGGCCTTCGAGTTGGCTTAGGATATATTTTAATAAAATATCTTGTTGCGATTGTGAAGCTAAGTTCATAGCATTTCTGCAGTTGTTTAAATATGCATTAAGTTTACTGCGATTACCATCAAATTTATTAACAAATTTTGTTAATACGTTTATGTCTATTTCTTTAGAAGCCATTGTGTTAGACGTGTCTGAACAAATACTATCTTTGGATTCTTTAGGCATTCAGTCAAAACAAAGATAAGGCGCAGTACGCGGCACTAATCTCGAATAGTTGAATGTTGCAACAATGTAATAGAATGTTATTGTTAATTAAACTAAACACTTGTACAGTCTATATGTATATGAAATTGTAATGTTTCAAGGCACTAGTGATTAAATAGAATTGACTTACAGGAACACGACGATAATAGGAGCCATCATTAGTTCTACAGGAACAGCGGCACGGCGTCAAGAGACAGCGGAAGTACACGGCGATGGAATCCAGCAGGTAGGTTTCCAGGAACAGTGGCTCGGCGTCAGGGGACGGCGAGGGGACACGGCGAGAGGATCCAGCAGGTAAGTTTACAGGAACAGCGGCTCGACGTCAGTGGACGACGAGGGGATACGGCGACAGGATCCAGCAGGTGAGTTTACAGGAACAGCGTCTTGGGCAACTCCAAGGAAGAATTTTAGCACGGTATATAGCACGGAATGTAGCACGGGATGTAGCACAGAATGTAGCACGGCATCGAGATAAGTTCACACACTTTGTAGGCCTCCGCAGGCGTACCGAGGATTTTTCTTTTAAATCCCACCGCTGCCACCAATGTTATAATGGACTTTGAAAACTCCTTTTTAAAAAATAAGAATTTATTTGCTTTAATAAAATACAAGGATTAAATTGAAAGAAAATGTGTGACCTCGTTGCTGGTTAAGAATAGAATGAATCACATTCAATATGGAATGAGCCAGTTACTCTGAAAAGTGCGCGTCTGCACTTTTCAGTGCTTATTTTATATATTTCAATACAAGCGAGGGTTATAACAGTGCGCAACATGGGACACGCAAATAACATATGGTGGCGGCGCCCACATCTTAAATAGTTGTTTGGAACGAATATTCCTAAACGAGCTAACACATCCGGATTATTTATTCCGCCCCGTAGTAGTTGCAAATAGTGCAGAACTAAAAGTAATTTCCGCCTAAGCTCCAAAGTTTCTACTCCGATCATACCTGAGACAAACAAGGATGGGAATAAATATGGGTAGTAACCATACTGTCGCTTATATATATATATCTTGCAAATTTGCGCTGCACCCTTTCAATCATAAGAGAGTATTTAGCCTCACGTGGATCCCAGATTGTAGTACTATATTCCAATTTGCTGCGAACAAAGGCGTTGTATAATTTAAGGGCAACACTGACGTCACGGAACTGTGACGCGGTTCTCATGATGAAGCCTAACGTCTTGTTCGTTATTTTACAAAGAGAAATAACATGCTCGCGGAAATCAAGTCGACTGTCCAGGAGAACTCCAAGATCTCGAAGGGTTTCAGCTTTATCAAGTAATGAGCCTTCCAGCACATACGTATGGGGTGATGGAGAGTTTTTCCTCGTGAAGGTCATAACTTTACATTTTGATACATTAAATGTGAGCCTATTTAATCTACTCCAATTGTTTACCGCGTTCAAATCATGCTGTAATTGAGTTATATCGGAGTATTTAGGAATTAGTATTTAGTATTTGTGCTGTAAGACCTTGCTTTTTGCCAAATTCTATGATTCTAGGTCAACGGGAAGTACCCTGTAGGTTTTCGACCCAAAACCTATAGGGTACAGACAGACAGACAGACAGACAGACGGACAAGAAAGTGATCTTATAAGGGTTCCTTTTTTTACCTTTTGAGGTACGGAACCCTAAAAACAATATTTCTTGAAATTTCTACAAAATATCGATATCGATAACTGTGAAAGCACATCCTTAGCCCACTAGTAGCAGTTTAAATATTCCGTGTGGCGGGACAAACTGTTGATTGGATCGTAACAGTAAACTAAGGGCTGGGAACTATTTCTAGTAAAATACTTCTTTTAAACCTAGAATTACGTTACCCATGGATATAAGGCATTGACAATTTCTGTACAGTTTCAAAGCTCAAGTAAAAGGTACTTTAAAAAAAGCTTACTAGTAGTATGGGTAGCACACTGCAAGATTTACACTGGATGCTTTGCCATTCAAACCGAAAAACGTCCTTGCGACTTTGCCGATTGATTCAGCCGTGAAATAGGCTGAATCAATTGGCAAAGTGGTGATACCACCCTAGGCGGAAACACAAAAGGTTCTAGTTCTATCACTACATTATACTTACATTTAAAATTTAAAAACCACCTCCGACTGATTTGTAAATGCATAATTTCTTCATTGAGACCATTTCAATGAGCCTAAACACGACATCTCAGACGAGGAGTTGAGGAGATTTCTGCAGGTTCAAGGAGATGTCTCAGCGTTAGGTCAAGTTTACCATATGCTTGCAATTAATTGAAGTAATTGATGTGGTAACGGGATACTGAATATGATTTGATTTGACTAATGTAATCTACGCTAAACTGATAGCAGCAGAGTGACCTGTAAGTAGTGCGTAGAAGCGCCATTTTGATTTTTTTGACGTCCGCGGTCAAAGGCTACGAAAGTTGCAATCGTAGTCTTATCAATCAATAAAGAGCTGACAATATTTAAACGGCTGAACGGATTTTCATAAAACAAAGCTAAGAACACTCTCGATGAAGACACCTATCAAAGAAAATAAACTAAATCAAGATCGGGTCCTCCGTTTGGGCGCTACGATGCCACAGCAGACACACTCATACACAGATACGCAGACACACAGACACACAGATACACAGATACACACGTCAAACTTTAACACCCCTTCTTTTAGCGTTAAAAAATAACAACATGAATTAAGACTTACGCCTACTAATCTTTAGTGTTTCTATTTTTAGACCAGCAGTAATCTAGTGCCTACCCAACGAAATTGATTGGTAATTTTTTCGGCAGAATCACCATTACACCAAGGTTAGGGAAACAGCCATTCTTCCAAAATTGTCGAGGAGCGTGACTAGACTCAATGTCAGTATAAAACGTAAGATGAGTCGGTGATAATGACTGGATCCAGTCGTATTTAAAGATATAAAGTAAAGTAAGTGAAGGAAAATTCAACTGCAACGACGTGTAAGGGAAAAAGCATCAGACAGAAAAAGTTTTACCTACTGTCCCTGCTACGGCTAGAGAGATCGTAAACTATTTTCTTATTATATACACCTGAGTTAACATCTCTATAAACATTCTTGGCTAGTATAGACTAGCTAATTTTTTTAATAAACAGTAATTACAATCTGTTCGATCCATACATTACAGAAGTTGAGGGTAGTGAATGATTTGCCGCTTCTCCATCTACCCTCGATTTATCGAGGAAAACGGTGATAGGACCGGTACAACGGTCGGTCAGTTTGCTCCGAGCAGTCCCGTGGTGCACTTGATGCTTGAGCTTCCAAGGACGTTCTTTTAATTTTATTTGCTCCGTGAGCTTTGCTAAATAGAATGTATCTATCGTGAAATTTAAATTCTCTATTTGTGCATGTGTTAATCTGTGTACAAACTTTTCCACCAACATTCAGCAGCGCCGAGCTACCAGCCGATCTTGGATTTGGTTGGTGAAAGCATTGAAGGTACGTGGTATACCGAGTTACATTAGGCGATTCTAGTCGTTCAACTGGCTAGGGATGTACTTGTCTTTCGATTCCAAGTACTTTTAGTATCGATACTTTAGAATCGATACTTAGTAAGTACCGGTTATAAGTACTCGTTTCGTTAATCAATTATTTGTTTTGGAAGAACATTAAGGCTGGCATTATCAAGCGCGATTTAATCGATAAAAATATCGATTGGGTATTCTTTGTAACTCGTATCGTACATCCCTAGGAAGTTGAACGGCTAGAATCGCCTGGTCTGAACCTGGTAGTAGATTATTTGCTTCCTGTTTTCTGTGTGTTTTGGATCGTTCGTAGCTTCACATCACATCCTACCTATTCTCTTTTATTCTAGTACAGTCTAGTACAGTCCAGAACGCTTTTTAAAAAGGAGGAGGTTTCTCAATTCGACCGTATATATATTTTTTTTATTTTTTTTTTATGTTTGTTTGCGGATAACTTCGTCGTTTATGAACCGATTTTGATTATTATTTTTTTGTTCGAAAGGAGATATCCCAAGTGTGGTACCATGGAAATTTTATCGAGGTCTGATAAGTATCTCCAGAGATATTGAGATAAACATCTCAAAATTGGTACTGAAAATGAATAGCGCGGCATTGAAGTCGGTTCTTTTTTAGTTTTTAAACGATATTATCTTGAAGTGTTTGGTGAAAAACCGAACAATGATGATCATGGATGACACCGAATAATTAAATGTTTTGGGATTCGAATTTGTACAAAAAATTAACTACATATTTTTTACGTACTACATATTATTTGTTCTTTACTTCGGTGACTGCGATAGCCTAGCTACGATACGACCGCTACACGCTGGTAACTAAATCCAGTTACTGTCATCATGTAAACATACCTTATTATAAAGCACTAACTGTCGGGATCGTCGTGATAAGGAGTGTTCTGATTGCTTCTGGATTTTGGGGAAAATTTATTAGATTTGTTTATTTGATTTGTTTACTTTCAACCTGCGCCTAGAGTTTTGGGTTGCATCGTGTTACAGTTTTAGAGAAGCAAGGTAAATTATATACTTCTAGAATGCTCACTAATACTCTTTCTCTTACTCTTTGTATTGTATTGTATTCATTTATTCATCTTTAGGTGCAACTATACACACTTAGACATGTCCAAAGTGTAACAAAGTGTACAATTGAAGTACTTAATAATTATAATAAGTTACATACTAAAAGTAAATAAACCGTTTCATACGAAATTAGTCTCCCATCAATAAAAATAAAAATATTTCCAAAAGTCATCACAAACAAAGCAAGTCAATTATTAAATACAATCATCTTTATTAAATGTTAAGTCATTTATAGCATAAAGTTCCATTTCAGTCAGTAGTTTCTTTAGTTTAATTTTAAATTGTAGCGGTGAACCCTTGTCATTTCTGCAATTTTTTTTATTAAATAAGTTATAAAAACGAACACTGTTGCAAATAAAACTTTCAGATTTTTTTTGAAGTCTACTACATGGAAAAGAAATTTTGTGTCTGTTTCTTGTATTGTAATTATGCCAGCTTCCGACTAGTGGAGTGTTTTTTATATTAATAGCGGCGTGCATAATATTATGGAAAACATATTCCGAGTAAAATGTCATTATTCCACATTTCTTAAAATTACCTCTACAAGAAGCAAGAGTCGACATTGCAAGAATTGCACGAACAGCTCTTTTTTGCAAAATAAATATTTTATTTACTGTTGCCGCTGAGCCCCACACTTTGATCCCGTAACTCATGATGCTATGAAAATATGCGAAGTACACTTGCCTGGCAGCCGCAATCCCACATAGTGCTCTAATCTTGTTAATTGCATATACTGCCGAAGAAAGCTTGGGAGCTAGGATTTTTATATGGACATCCCACTTTAATTTACTATCCACGTATATTCCAAGAAACTTGATATTGTCAACTAAGTCTACTGTTTTATCATTGTATTTAATAATCAAATTGTCGTTACATTTTTTGGTACTTAGTGAGAATAAGACTGCCTTCGTCTTTTCAACATTAAATATGAGTTTATTAGCACTGAACCAATCGCTTAAAATAGCGACTGATTCGTTTACCAAGATACTGAGCTGACTCATACTTTTGTGTGAGAAGACGACGGAAGTGTCATCTGCATACATTATAACGGTTCCTCTGTCTTTGAGGCAAGATGGCATATCATTGACATAAATATTAAATAAAAAAGGACCCAGTATCGATCCTTGAGGAACACCACACTTAAGAGCTAACTTGTTAGAGTATACACCATTCACCAGCGTTGTATGATATCTATCGCTTAGGTAAGATTTCACCAAACTAAGAGCTCTCTCCGTCAGACCGTTGTGTTTTAGTTTGCTTAGGAGAATTTCGTGATCAACGCAGTCGAATGCCTTGGATAAATCACAGAAAAGTCCTAGCGTTTTCTGTGATTTATCCAGTGACTCAATAACGGTTTGTGTCACCATGGTTACGGCATCAATCGTGCCTCTTTTTTGTCTGAACCCAAACTGACAAGAGTTTAACAGACCATGACTTTCGAAATATGATACCATTTGTTGGAGTATTATTTTTTCGAATATTTTACTTATAACGGGCAATAGTGATATAGGCCTGTAATTATTGAGTTCGCTTTTAGCGCCTCCTTTATGCAGAGGAATTATTTTACTTACTTTCAATAGATCAGGAAATATTCCTTTGTCCATACAATCATTGATAATAATGACTAGATATGGTGCTATATCTTTTATGAAGTTACCAATAAATTTAGTTGAAAGACCAGATATGTCATGCGAGTTTTTAGGTTTGATTTGTCTATATGTTTTTATTATATCGCTATATGTAATTTTAGTGAATGTGAAAGTGTGGTCAGTTTTTTTACTGTGAGAGTTTAAATATTTTTCCGCAGTATGAATACATCCCAGACCGTTGGTCAATTTTTCTGCAATTGTATTAAAATAATTATTAAACTTATTCGGAGATAGGGTATTGTTATTATTATTATTATTATTTCGTTTAGGTGTTTTACCGGTTTCAGCTTTGATAATCTGCCAGGATGTTTTAATTTTGTTACTTGAATCTTTGATTTGTCTTGCTAGAAAATTACGTTTAGCTGTGATACATACATTCTTAAATAGTTTACTGTATGTTCTGACATATTCTCTGCTGCTCTCGTCCATAGCTAGTTCGTTATATAGTTCATAAAGTCGTTTACGTGAAATCCATATTCCTTTGGTAGCCCATTCATTGAAGTTAATCTTCTGCTTTGTCTTGATGGGTATCAAAGGCATATGTTTGTTAACAAATTGTAGCATTACATCGAAAAATTTATTAAATTTATCATTAGGTTCCTTATTATTAATATATTCAATGTCATTCAAATTATTATACATATGCTCATTAATCATTTCAATAGATTTGTTATCAATTTTCCTAATAAATACATTATTGGGCGTTTCAATCGGTTGCTCTGCGTGGGAAAGGTGTATAAACTGCGCCAAGTGATCTGATTTTAAGCATTGTTTGATTTCGATCTTGATGATATTGGTACAATCACTAAATACATTATCGATACAAGTAGCTGTTTCTTTACTTATACGTGTAGGTTGACTAAATATACGTGATAAATTGTAGCATTGTAATAGCTCTTCTAATGAATTTTGTTTTGGAGAGTCTAGCAAAAAGTTGATATTATAGTCACCACAAACAAACACATCTTTATTTGAGCTACACAATTTTTGTAATGAAAGATCTAGCTTTTGTAAGTACTTCTCGAAGTCACCATCAGGTGACCGATAAATAGAAGCTATTATATATTTACTACTTTCAACACAAGCGATTTCAAAGTGTTTGTCTACAGAATTTAATACTACATCTTTCCTTTCCTTTACTTCTATATTTTCTTTTACAATTATCGCTGTTCCTCCTCCTTGATAATTATTTCTAGTATACTGACTAGCACAATAATAACCCTCTAAGACAATAGGTTGACCTTGTTTCATCCATGTTTCAGTTACACAGAAGATGTCTATGTTATGATGTTCTAGTGCAAGATTCATATCTAAAAGCTTTCCATTCAGTCTGGGTACATTTTGATGCGTGATAAGTAAATTATGTTTTATATTATTCGTTTTTCTAGCTGCACATATTTTGTGCTTGTCACTGTTTATGGAAAATCCATAACTACACTTGAGGACACATTTTTGTCAGTACTGTCCATAGATGTTGTTTTTGGTGCATTGACATTTATTGTGTTTGATAAACTAACGTTTATGAGAGTCTTGCTAGACCCAACTGGCTTATTTACATTACATGCTATTGACTGGCACAGCAAGTCAGTCCTTTTATAACTGAACTTATTCACAAAATTATTCTTATTATTATTGAGATCTATTACACTTATATTATCATTATGACATGTCAAATTATATAAATCTAAATTAAGCTTGTATATATGATTATTACGTTTATTATTATTGCTGTAAGGAATCGTACATATAAATATTTTCGATCTCTTACTAGAATCATTTACAATTGCTAAGCAATCCCTAAATTCGTATCGAGATAAGTTTTCAGTTTCTCCTGCCACCAACACGTTGACACAATTCAAATCATTATTAGAGATAATTTCATTATGCAAGCTTTCAGCCAAGTTTTTGTAAGAGCCTCCTGGCCTACAAAAATTCGTCACCGTGTCTGATACATATTTACTAAGACGGCTTCCAACTCCAATTCCTAGCCGATCTGAGAAAATACGAATCTTCCTATTATTATTGTAAACACTTCTGCTCTCCTTCATCTTAATTTCTTCATTAGTTGTATTTGTATTAATGATGTTACTTTCAGCATCAGTAATATGCATTAATTTTCCTTTTCCTAGTTCCTCATCTACTGTTCTCATTAGTTTAACTAACTCATTCTCGACAAAAGTTACCGTTCTTGCTATTTCCTTTTTACTTTCATGTTCGATTGTAATTTTTTCCACCATTTTCAGTATACTATTGTTTTCATCTTGTAATTTCATTATTGTTAGACTTCTGTTATGAATCTCATTTAATAATAATTCATTTTCGTTGTGAAATGCTTCTGCAATTTCAATATTTCGGCTTATACAGTCATTGCAGCTTTTTTTCTTCTTCTGCTCTGTAGAGTTATCTATATTTAGTACACTTTTATGTAACTTTTCATGTTTTTTTTGAAGTTTTGAAATTCTCTTATTTAATCTTTGTTCTGCTTTTCTTCTATTTTGCGGCTTTCTCTTATTTCCATTTCTACGTCTTTTAATTTTTACAATATCTTGTATGGAGCTTTTTGCATATTCCAGTTTCAAATTACTGTGCGCAAATTGTAGTGAGTTATAGTTGTTAGTCAATAGTTCTAGCTCCTGTAGTAGTGGTTTATGTCCAGTCAAATATTGATTTTCTAACTCCTCCTTCTCCTTTATAATGCCAATATATTTCAAATCTATGTCTGTTAATTCCTTGCATAGAGAGTCTCTGGAATTTTCGCAATCAGCTAATTTTTTCTTTAAACTATTATTTTCTAAGCATTTTTCTTCAAAAACTTTGCTGTTGCTTTCTTGTTCTTCAGTTATTAATTTGATGAGCGCATCTTTTTTTTCTGAGCTTGATCTTAACTCTGCTAATGTCAGTTCATATTTTTTGCAGAGTTCTTTGTAGTCTGGTTGCGATTCTTGTAGGCGTTTAAGTTTAGTCCGCGTAGTCATCGTTATGGATAATTTAACTACTCAATTCGATGTCAGAATTGGCTTAATGAGCTATTATACAATTATGATAGATTATAATAAAAATGTATTTGTGTCTGCCAGTACAATCTATTTATTTTTACGTACTGGCTAAATGCATAACACTACATACATATCTCTGTATCGTGTATCCAAACAAAAATTGACTTCATACGTATCTCATGTGTATCATATGTAACTCGAATCTGTATCGTGTATCCAAACAAAAATTGACTTCATCAATCTAATGTTGGCAGTTTAACTTCTGTGGTTGGTGTATCCGAACCAATCGAAGTATTTGAAGAGTTTTTATGAGTGGCATAAGTTAGCAGCTGATAGTTATTCTGTTTTCACTATTATTTGGATCACATAGTAAGGTAATTTGCACTATTTTTTTACTTAATTACGGAGACAAAACAATAACAACTGTCCCTGTTGACAGCTAACCGGAAACATATATAGCAGAGTTGTCATGTTTTTCACTAATATATAGCAGAGTTGTCATGTTAAGGCTCATTGGAATGGTCTCAATAAGCAGATTATACATAGATCAGTCGGGGAATTTCCAATGAAAGTTTTAAATAGCCAAGAACTCCTATGCTAATAGTTTAATCAGTTCATTTTCTCCTGTTGAATATATCAATCAATTAATCAACAGCCTGTGTTAGTCCACTGCTGGACATAGGTCTCTTCTAATGCGCAACACTAAGCCCGGTCTTCTCTTATCATCCATTTGTTGCCAGCTACCTTTCGCAGATGGTCGGTCCATCTAGCCGGGGGTGTCCCACACTACGCTTGCCCAAACGTGGTCTCCACTCCAGAACTTATCTACCCCATTGGTTTTATGTTTTGCGGCTTATGTGACCGGCTCACTTCCACTTCAGCTTGCTTATCCTGTAAGCTATGTCGGTTCTATTCTCTGCCGAATCACCTCGTTACGTATGCGATCTCGCAGAGAAATGCCGAGCATAGCTGGCAACATAGTACCGTCTCTATAATGGGGAATGATCTGAAGAGCTTTTTGACCTAATATCACCGTCGCCTTTTTTCCATCGATCTGCCCGACATCGTCAAAGAGCTCACCCTCACATCTTAGAGAATTGTAAGTCTCGCACCACCCGCTTCAACAGTTGCTTTCTACCTCGGATCTGTAACATGTGGAATGATCTGCCCGCAGCGAAATTTCCCTCTAGCTATAGAATGGAGTCTTTTATAATATCGTTTAAAAACTAAAAAACAACCGACTTCAATGCCGCGCTATTCATTTTCAGTACCAATTTTGAGATGTTTATCTCAATATCTCTGGAGATACTTATCATACCTCGATAAAATTACCATGGTACTACACTTGGGATATCTCCTTTCGAACAAAAAAAGAATAATCGAAATCGGTTCATAAACGACGAAGTTATCCGCGAAGAAACATAAAAAAAAAAAAAAAAAAAAAAAAAAAAATACGGTCGAATTGAGAAACCTCCTCCTTTTTTTGAAGTCGGTTAAAAAAGGGTATCCACAAATTCCTCAAAAGTCGGCAACGCATACAGCGTCAATGGTGTTGCAGATGTCCATAGGTGACGGTACCCGCTTTCCATCAGGCAGGCCGTCTGCTTGTTTGCATAATCTAAAATAAAAATAAAACTTAGCGCGCTGAGCAACTTTCGGACCAGTCACACTGAATATTGTAACCAATAATTCTAGTAACTAAAATATATTATCATAGAGGTTCCTCAATTGCTATTGTATACACAACGCTCGGCGCTGAACAAACAGTGTCATGTTGTCCGAGGTAAGTGTATGAGATTGGTGCCTCCTAAACCAACACGTGCGGATGTGAGGTGTGCCGCTAAATAGCTGGGAAGTCATTCACTTAAATAACTTCACATAAATCCACGCAGGTAGTAGGAGGATGTTATATCGATACTCCGTTTGACACGCTACCAAAAAGTAGCTTATCACTTATCACATCAAGGAGACAACTTGCCGCCATAACCTTATAGTGTTCCGGCAGTACACAGACCTTGAGAGTCAGAGTATTCTAGGCGTAGCGTGTTCACAATCTTCGACCACACCGCTTACCGCCAGGTGAGATAGTGGTTATAAGGTACAAAATAAAATATTAGGACGAATGTATACCATTAACGGCTTAAAAATGGTACATCAGTATGAAACGTATTTTGACTAACCAGTCAAATAAAGAGTGTTCTCATTCAAGAAAAGCTGTTCAGCCACTTGATGAGAGTATAAAAACAATACAAATATATATTAAATAACAATATTAATCAGTGATTAATACAATATAATTAATAACAACCGATTGAAGTATCCTGCAACTTATTTTTTCGGACACGGTCATAGGCTAAATTTCAACAAGCTAGGTCCACCCGTTCCTCAGAAAATCAGTGGTGACACACGGACAGACAGACGGACAGACAGACGGACAGACAGACGGACAGACAGACGGACAGACAGACGGACAGACAGACAGACAGACGGACAGACAGACAGACAGACGGACAGACAGACGGACAGACAGACAGACAGACAGACAGACGGATAAGAAAGTGATCTTATAAGGGTTCCTTTTTTTACCTTTTGAGGTACGGAACCCTAAAAAGCCAATTAACTATTACAAACTTATAATTCACGGTTGGTGCATTAACAGTGTCTAGCTAGGCATCGGTCTGGGAATTGAACTGCAAAGTTAAGTTTGTCTTTTCACCTAATTTGAGAAGTAGGCACGGAAGCCTCGGTGCGCGAGTCCAACACGCACTTGGCCGGTATATGTCATATTGAAGATCTGGTTACAATAACCTACTAAATATAATTGCTTTCTACCTATATTAATCTATTTAATAGGTCCTTTCAATTGTCCCTACTCAAAATCAAATCAGATTCTGTCCACCGGAAATTATGATCCTATCGCTGCGGGGCATTAATTTAATAGGTCCTTCTATGTCCTTTTTCTGTCTCTGTCTACTTCCAGCAACGTCACATATCAAAATGTCGTTAGAGATAATGTTTTAAGGATATTGTGATCCTAGTCTATACAGGCTTCATTTCGCGGTGTTACTTGTATACAAAATTGTGATAATTATAAGCACACAAGCTGAGCTCTGCTGCTTTGCCAACGTTAAAATTGTATGATCTATTTCAATATATTGGCTGTCTTTCGGCAAAATTTCAGCTTAATCGGTCAAGCCATTTGACTGTAAAGAAGTCAAGCTGACTCACATATTTGTGAGAAGCTTTTATTTAACTCGCTGTATTAGAAATAATTAGAAATTATAAAAATCTTTTTTTTTTAAGATTACTCGCAATGTGGCTTCCACATTACTAGTATTCTTGTTAACCCCCCCAACTAAGCTAAATATGCTTGTCTGTGGAGTGGGTTCACGTCAATAGTGCAATGGGTGGGGTGGGGATCGAACTCACGACCTCTCGATCGCCAGTCTGACACCTTATCCATTGGGCTATTGCCGCCTTTTTAGTACTATGGTATGTTTGTGTAGGTCAAATCTTGGAAGATAAATTAGAACAACTTCCTGAAGTTAAGTTATAATATAAGTTCATAATATAAGTTAAATAAGTTTATTAATAATGATAATGATAATGATATTTATTGCCAAAAAGTTTTACAAAATCTTATAAACTAACATAGGCTCAGAAAGAGCGTTAACTTGTAATATTACATTGTGAGTATCAGTGAGCCCCAAACTAAGCACGAGGCTTGTAACTTGAGGCTCGGGTGTGGTTTTACAAAAGGTTTTTGAAAATGATTTATACATGAGATATTCTGATGGCAATAATAAGTGTGTGCCTGTGTGTATGTGTGTGTTTGTGTATGTGTGTGTTTGTATATGTGGTATTTGTGGTATCATTGGACTCAAATTATATTTACGTATTTTCGGTGACAATGCAATAATTTTATTGATTGAAAATGAGAGACATTTTCTACATAGATAAAATGATTTTATTGATAAATGTGGCAATAGCCCAATGGATAAGGTGTCGAACTGGCGATCGAGAGGTCGTAAGTTCGATCCCCACCCCACCCATTGCACTATTGACGTGAACCCACTCCAGACACAAGCATATTTAGCTTAGTTGGAGGGGTTAACAAGAATACTAGTAATGTGCAACCCACATTGCGACTAATATTTTTATTTAAAAAAAAAGTTTAGATCTGATGAGTAGGTCCAGAAAAAATTATAGTGGAACCAAAAGAGAACCAAACTCTCTCAAACAAAATAATAATTTTCCAAATCGGTTTATAAATGACGTTGTTCTGATGTAACAAACAACGGGTTGCACTCCGGGAGTGCCGGCAGAAGTGAAAACTTAAACATTAACGTTGTGCATTTGGTCTACTCTCTGAATTACTCCGTCTTACGATTTTTCGATCAGGTCACGTGTCTTGACGCGATGTCCTGACGCGAGTTTAACATTTCTTACCCATCCCAAAAAATTTCACAAAGCCGCTTACGAAGTTTTCACTTCAAGAAAAAAATTAAGAAAAACGATTGAATCTAAAATCTCTCCGTTTTTTGTGAAGTCGGTTAATAGAACATGTCGTTCTTCGTTTCTCAGTCAGTAAAGACGTAGGCTCCGATATTAATCAAGCTGTCCCACCATTTGTTCTCAAATCCCTTGGGGTCACAATAAACGCCTCCCCCGCTCCTTCATATTTCTTTGTCGGAGTGTTTCAGTTTTTGGGGTCCCTTTTTGGGATGAATGGTTTCAAGTAAAGTAAAAAAAACAAACAGTATGGTTTATGCAGTAACTGTTATATAATCTGTGGTATGGGATCTTATGAACGACTCCGATGAACGAATTCATGTGAATTTTGCTTTTAAACACGCTTAATGAAACCGGTTTGGGACACATCACAACACACATTATGAGGGCCTAGTGACGTAATCGGGAGAACGGTTGGCTTTGATCCCAGAGGTAACAAGTTCAAACCACCGTGCACCAATGGATTTTTTTATCGAAAAATGTATGTGCGCTTTTCACAGTGGCCCTCTGGTGATGAGTGAGTGTGAGTGCATACGTGCATGTTTTTGTGGTTTAGTTATTTTATGATATATGTTATGAATATAGAACATTTGTACTTCTTTGTATCGATCAATTTCGATATTATAATATTTTTGATGAATTAATGATTTTTATTTTAAATAACTTAACCAGGGTATTTTGTAAAATTATTTGTGAAAAAAATTAAGTTCCTACTGTATAACAACTGAAAGACTTCCCGAGTTCCTGTGTAACGTGTTAATGAGAAGCAAAGGATCTGAAATATTCGGTTGTATTGTGAATATCTGCCCGCACATTTATTTGTTCGTCGGATCACTTGATGGGCTCATTTGTTTGTTTGGCAAGAAATGTTGGACACAATTATATGCTTGCTAAATGCCTGAATGCTGTGTTTATTGTAAGCTATTTTCTAAAGTGGGAATGAACTAGAGATATATGCAAAGTAGAATAAATGGACCACAAAACATGGACCACAATAAATAGACCACAAAAGCATTGCGGTTATCACCCGACTTCCAAAAAGGAGGAGGTTCTCAATTCAACTGTATGTTTTTTTTTTTGTATGTTTGTTACGCGATCACTCCGTCAACTGTGAACCGATTCGAATTCTTTTTGTAATCGGTAGGGTACATTTCCGAAGTTGTCCCATTAATCGTAATTTTATCGAGATCTGATAAGTATCACCGATATATGACGATAAATGTCTCAAACTTGCTATTGAAATTTACTCGCGGGGCGTGGAAGTCGGTTGTTTTAGTTTTTAAACTATCTTAATTATATTAAAAAGTAACAAATAAGCTTATGACAAATAATCCCATAAAAAACTAAAAGAACCGACTTCAAATACCGGGCTATTAATGATCCGTTCCAAGTTTGAGGTGTTTATCTCCATATGTTTACATATATACTCGTCAGATCCCAATGTAGTTTAAATATGACAATCTAGAAAGTATACAGTTTCAAGCGAAAGAACAATTTTCAACTTACATGAAAAACAATACAAAATATATAACGGAAAATAGACCCTCCTTCTTTTTTGAAGTCGGTTAAAAAGGGAAAAAAATCAAGGCGACATTAGATATTGATTAAGATTTCATATCATGGAAAACTAAAACCCGATTACGGGAAATAAAATCTTGTCACGTGGACCATACTTTTCTAACCACAACCTTACGGTGTTCCGGCAGCACACAGCCCTTGAGAGTCAGAGTATTCTAGGCCTAGCGTGTTCACTATCTTCGACCACATCATCGCTTACCACCAGGCCAGAAAGTGGTCAAACGCTAGCCGATATTATATAAAATAAACTGGCCAAGTGCAAGTCGGACTCGCACTCGTAGGGTTCCGTAACACAGTAGAGTATATTCTATAACTATGATTTTTCGCAACTACAAAAAGAACTTTATTTTCATAGTGTTTGTATGAAAAACAAAGTTATCTTTGCGGTCAATATATCTCAAAAACTGCTGACTGTATCTCGTTTAAACCAATTTTCGTTGAAAGTTTTTATTGAGATCTACAGAATATATTTTTTCTAGATTTTCCACTCCCTTACTTAAAAAATTAGAGGGGTGGGGGGGGGGGGGGACACACATTTTAGCACTTTAGACGCGCCTATCTTTTAAATGATTGACTTTGAGAAAAAAATATTTTATAAACCTCAATGTCATTTTTAAAGACCTATTCATAGACACCCCAAACGTATAGTAGGTTTGAACAAAAATTTTTTTTCGTTTCAGTTCTATGTATGGGATGCCCCCCCTTAAACTTTTATATTTTTTATTTTTGTATAAAAATCGGAAAGTGGTTTACAGAATACATCTACCTACTAAGTTTCAATTCTGTAGTCCTAATAGTTTCGGAATAAATGGCTGTGACATACGGACGGACAGACAGATAGACAGACATGGCCAATTGCCATTCGGCTACGGAACCCTAAAAAGAATACGGAATAGGCAAGGCTTTAAAATGATTTTTCATCGTAAACATTTTTGACAGATCTCACATAGTTTTCGACTTATTCTGACTGATTGGTCTAAATTTAGTGAAGCCACTAGAGGCGCTGTACTGTTTTTCATACAAAATTTGTTCGATATACGATATCGAGTGTGGTATGAAAACTCTGCGATTAGATAGCGCAGTATTTGTACCGACTGGTTCACACCAAACGTGATCAGAAAACAATTGAAAGGTACTAAGATCGCACTCGCAGATCGCAGGACGCCGCGGTGTGGCCGTACCTTTACTAAGGGTATTGGGTGGCAGCTTTACTCATTTGTCAAAACTTTTCTGTTAAACTCCTGTTTAGCAAACTTCATTTGTTCGCCAAATTGCCCGCGAATATTTGCAAAGGCTCTCATCGATCGGTTGGCACACAGTTGTTTCCCGTCTTTGTATCCAACACAAAGGGAATAGGAGGCTTTGTTACAGTTGAACATTAATAATTATTTTGTAAAAGGACCTCGTTAATAGAGACCTTTTTCATGACCTTTGAAAAAGAATAAAAGATGATTTTTTGTCGCCCTATATTGTAGGTTTTTATAATTAAACTAGAAGTGCCCCGCGGCTTCGCCCGCTTTAAAAACTCCTTTTATATACTTAAAACTTTTTTTTTGTAAAAACGATTCTATCATTAAAGACATCAAATATGAATTAGCCAAATCGGTTCACCCGTTTTCATGTTATCGCGTGACTAAGGCAAATCGGGATTCATATTTATAAAACCCGAAAAACCCAAATTTTCGTACTTTGTTACCTACCCCATTTCGAAAAATCCTACAACACGTACTTACTTATTTATTTACAAAAGTACTTATGTGTAAAGTTTTGAATAAAACAGACTATCTCATTTTGTTTCTACATACAAACTTTTAACCCCCGTTTCATCCCCTTCAGGGGTGAATTTCGGAAAATCCTTTCTCAGAGGGAACTAACGTCGTAATATCTATCTGCATGCCAAATTTCAGTGCAATCCGAAACAATATTGATTTTCACCCTTTGTTACCCCATTTCTTCATCACCCTCTTAGGAGTGGAATTCCAAAAAAACATGATACACGTATTTACTTATTTTTTTACTGGAGCACTTATATGAAGTTTCGAATAGAAAATACTATCTAATCTCGTTTTTCCATACAAACTTTGAACCCCGTTTCATCCGCTTAAGGGGTGAATTTTACAAAATTCTTTCTCAGAGGGAACTAACGTCGTAATAACTATCTGCATGCCAAATTTCAGCGCAATCCGAAACAATATTGATTTTCACACTTTGTTACCCCATTTCACCCTCTTAGGGGTAGAATTTCATAAACGCCTGAAACACGTATTTAATAATTTTTTTAATGAAGCACTTGTGTGAAGTTTCGGATAGAAATGACTATCTAATTTTGTTTCTCCATACAAACTTTGAACCCCCATTTCATCCCCTTAAGGGGTAAATTTTGGAAAATCCTTTTTTAATACACCCTTACGTACTAAGACAAATATACCCTCCAAATTTCAAGTATCTACGACCTGCGGTTTAGGCTGTGCCTTGTCTGTCAGTCAGTCAGTTAGTATTTAAGGACTAATATTCTTATGGTATTAGATTTTACATAATATGCCATCCAGTATGTATGTTTGAGTGGGTCAAATCTTGGAAGTTAAACCACTTTCTGACAATCGATTGGACTCAAATTTGATAGACGTCTTTGCTTATGTATGACAAAGCTATCAACTTTTAATTAATTTAACTCGCAACTTTTGTAGATAAATGTCCGTGAAATGGCCGTCTCCAACTCACACAGATGATACGTAAATATTTGACATCTTGACATTAAACTAAATAAAACAAAAAACTGAAAAGGAATGCAATATGAAACAGACCAGTCTCAGCACAAATGTCTAGATTGTCCCAAAAATTCAGTAATTTTCAAAATGGCCTGAGAGCGAGAATTAAACTAACACTGATAGCAATATCTTATATTTAACAATAACATATAAGATATTGATATATATATATATAAATCAATAAATAATGGGAATATCTGTAGATTTACACATATAATTAAAAATATCAACATACAATTAAATTGTTGAAACTAAATACATGGAATATGAATGTAAATAAAAAAAAGGTTGAAATGATTTAGATATTTATATTTTTATTTTATTGGATTATAACTACAGAGCATTTAATGTATACTCAGTTTCTCAAATAGTCAGTGACAAAAAATATACATAAAACCCCTAAAAACATCATCCTCATTTCAAGTCAGTCGGATAAAAAAAGCTATATTTTTCAAGTCGTAATGTTGAACCATTTATTACAAGTGACATTTTGCACAAAATGATAAAATATTTCACAATGAACGTGCTACGTAGCGCGTAGCTCGTAGATAAGGCTACGGGCTCGTAGCTGTTATGTTTTACGATATTTGTTTTGTGTTACTCATTAACATGCTACGTCCTGACGATTTTGTCGTATTTTTTGGGTTTTAAAAAACTTTATGATAACACTCAAATATGGCAAACTTAGTGACTGTCTGAAAATTTCATCAAAGCGTTTATCGGATCTGCTTAATAAATCAAAATATTTGTTAGTTAAATTCAAGAGTTAGATTGTTAGTTTTTTTCGTTTTATCGGCTTGAATGATTTGTCTGAAATTTTACTCAGTGCGATAAAAAGTTTTTTGTGTAAACTAGCTATAGTTATAGATTTAGACACAATAATCTTTTCAACGCGAGAAAAGCTACGACCACAGCTATTGCAAAAGAAATGCCTTGAATTTGACTTTTTAATTTTTGTTTATTCAGCAAGCAGTAAAAGCCCAATTGCTAAGGCGTTGGCCTGGCGATCGAGAAGTCGTGAGTTCGATCCCCACCCATTGCACCTGTTGTTAAGTGATGATGCGGTTGAGGATCGATTAATTGCCGTTTTATAATATTTTGTATTTATAAAAATATATATATTCGGTCGAATTAAGAGAACTCCTCCTTTTTTTGAAGTCGTTTAAAAACGGGAATAAGCCATACATGGAAAAGAAATCGTTCAAACAATTACTTAGCCCAAACATTTACTAACATTTTTTTTTACATATTATAGGCTAGCGTTCGATCACTATCTCACCTGTTGCTAAGTGATGATGCGGTCGAGGATGGTAGCACGCTAGGCCTAGAATGGGAACTGGCTCTCAAGGATAGCTCCGGAACACATTAGATGTTTGGTGACAGATTTTCTAACTTGAAGGTGGTAGCTGGCCGGGAGGACACTATATAGTGTCTTACCACCGTGCGGGGTTATGAGTTTCTCAACAATGTTTTTCCGTCACCGGAGGGAAAAGCCCAAATTCACTTTTCGATGTCAAAATCCATTGGTACACGGCGGGTTGAACTCTGGAGTCAAAGCCGACTATTCTCCCACTACACCAAAAGTCAAGAGAACTAAACTCCAAAGTACGGAGAACTCAATATCTCACAACCAATCTCTTAAGTATTTAGTAGTATTATAACAATATACAAGCAAACCCTGGATCAGTATGATTGCGGGTAAAACCGCAGGCGGTCACAAGTTACTAAGTTTTGTTTGTCTTTAACCACCGTGTCTATGATATTTTAGTGGTAGATACGCCACTCGTGTACATTTGCAATCGACTTGCAGTAATATAATTTAACATCGTTTTAAAGAACAGACAAAACTCAAACGTAACGCTAGTCATTTTTAACCGACTTCACAAAAAAGGAGGAGGTTCTCAATTCGTCTGTATGTTTTTTTGTGTGTGTATGTTACGCGATTTCTCCATCAATTGTGAACGGATTCAAATGATTCTTTTTTTAATTGGTAGGATACGTTTCCGAGGTGGTCCCATTTTAATTTTATCGAGATCTGATTAGTATCACCAGAGATATGGAGATAAATACCCCAAACATAGGAGATTGTACTAGTTTTAGTAGAAGAGTCCCAAGAAGATTATACACAACGGAGGTTGCTATTGCATATAAGATATTCTTACGGTAACTGTGAGCGAGATAGAAATAAAGGTGGGGAAATTTTTTTTGTAACATCTTATAGGCAAGCGTTTGACCACTATCTCACCTGTTGCTAAGTGATGATGCGGTCGAAGATAGAGAAGTGGACTAGAATGGGAACTGGCTCTCAAGGATAGCTGCCGGAACACATTAGATGTTTGGCGACAAATTTTCTGACTTGAGGGTGGTAGCTGGCCAGGCGGACACTAGATATATTCTACCACCAGCCGGGGTTATTGGTTTCTTAACGATGTTTTCCTTCACCGGAGGGCCACTGTGAGAAGCGCACATATATTTTTCGATAGAAAAATTCATTGGTGCACGGCGGTTTGAACTCGGTACCACTGCATCAAAGCCGACTGTTCTCCTAATTACGCCACCGGGCCCTCAATAAATAATTATATATTAATAATTATAATAAATAATTATGTATAAATATAAATAATTTGTCTTCACAGGAATGTTCTACCGGGCAAAGTCATTGTTAGAGTGCAAACTTTTTTAAACATACCTAATATTTTTTGACATGACATGACATTTGGCGAAGATGGCGGCCATTTCAGTCCCGCGACACTGCATACATAATTAAATAACTCAGAATCATGAACGTACTTTGTACCAATCAACACAGCATAAAAAAATTATAAGCATAAAACCACAAATTATATAATAGTTACTACGTAAATAATACTTTCCGTTGTTAGGTTGGCTACACAGTGCTTACATAATTCGGGTATCCACAATATAGGGAAGTGCCTCTTATAACGTAGTAGAGTGATTCAGTACCCTGTTGGCCATATGGCGGCAATTAATTTTAATAATCGCAAATAATACTTTTTTATATTCATTTTGGAATACAACTAGTCCGTGTTATAAAAGTATTTGGAATTATTGTAATAAAATAGACAATTAATTATCGTGTGTCAGATGCTTTTATTGCACAGGGCCATTTTGGACATTGTCCTATGAGACCTTGATGACATCATTATTACTAGTGAATATTTTCACTTTAGCGCGGCATTTAAAGTCAATTTTTTTAGGGTTCCGAACCCAAAGGCTACCAAATGAACACTTTCTGAGACTTTGTTGTCTGTTCGTCCGTCCGTCCGTCCGTCCGTCCGTGTGTCTATATGTGCGCACTTTACAGATCTGTATCTTCTTAACCGTTATAGGTACACACTTGAAATTTTCAAAAAGTATATATCCGTCAGTGTATAACGGCCCAGACACGAAATTTAATAGATGCATGTAATTTCATTAAAACTTTTTTTGCACTAAAAAGGGTAAAATAAGTTATTTTTCAAAAAAAATAAAACCGACTTCATAACCACAAAAAGGCACTCAAAAGCGAAAAATAATTTACTTAAAATTATTATAAGCGTTACCCACGTCTCTATTTGAAGTCGGTGCCAGCCAAGTCTATTGGATATTAGATAGATGCTATGTATGTAGTAGTAGTAAGTAGGTACATGTAGGTTAGTAAGTAGGTAGATACATGTACTCGTAGGTATTATCTATCTACTACCTATTAGACTTGGCTGGCACCGACTTCAAATAGAGACGTGGGTAACGCTTATAATAATTTTAAGTAAATTATTTTTCGCTTTTGAGTGCCTTTTTGTGGTTATGAAGTCGGTTTTATTTTTTTTTGAAAAATAACTTATTAGTACTCAGTTTGAGGTGTTTATCTCCATATCTCCGGAGATACTAATCATATCTCAATGAAATTGAAATAAAGTAAAACTGGAAAGTATACTCTTTCAAACAAAGAAATAATTATCCAAATCGTTTCAGGCGTCTTTGAGTAATCGGTAAACACACATATACATAACTAGCAGCCCGCCCTCGCTTCGCACGGGTAGAACATATATGCCTACAAAATTTGCATCTGTTTGTTGCATCAAATATAAAATATTAACATATTTAACAATCATCGTCATATTTCAACCAATTTACACAAAACCTTAACGAATTATGCACCTAAGCCTTCCTCATAAACACTCTGGCTATTGGTAAAAAGCGCGTGATGATCCGTTCAGTAGCTATTGAGATTATTGCGAACAGACAGACAGACGCAGTGATGGCCTTTGATTTATAATACTTACGTAGTGATATTGGACGGCTCTATGGCATAAAGGATAGTCACCCTGATTCTGACCCGACGGTCGTTGGTTCTAATCCTAGCTATATACCTACCAATGAAAGATTTATGTGCATTCATGAATCATGGGTTTTCGTACAGAGGTAGTGGGATCATTGAATCAAAATCAATCAAATCATGGGATCAAAGAAGGAGTATTATACGTTTAACGTGTGTATCTGTGTCTGTCTGTAGCATCTTAGCACCCAACCGGATAAACCGATTTTGATGTTATTATTGATATTTATTTTTTGTTTGATAGATGTCTTCATCGAGAGTGTTCTAGTAGTAGCTTTGATTCATGAAAATTCGTTCAATCGTTATAAAACTATGAGCTTTTTTCTAGTTAAATGCGCTATGAAATCAACTTTCATAGCTCTGATCAATTCGAAAATCTTCTTCTTCAACGATATTGTAAGAACATGGAAGCATTGACCTGATGCTGGGACATCTCCTGTACTCTACAGAATACTCAAATCCACACCAACTTACAGCTCAGATATTAAATATCGTGTTTAGAGTCATTGGAATGCTTTTATTGAAAAGATTATACATAGATCAGACGGGGTGGTTTATACATAGATCATAACTATATTATACAATAGAATTTTATACAGTAAAAATATATTATTACACTATATTGACTTCAAATTAATTTAGATCGGTGGGGATCTACAGCATCGCTAAGCTTATAATAATATTTTCGCAGTAACTATGACCTAATCTGTGGTTTCACTGCAGATATTTTATCAATTTTGCGATGCGTGTATGTGAAGTCCGTGATATTTTCTAGAGTTTTCATTTGAATTATATACTGTAAAGGACAATCTTAATCTATAATATGTGGCCAAGCTAAATAACGTAATTATTTGGATAAGGATTAATACTGTATACTTGAAAATAGCCATGGAAGCTATGTAATATTTTTTAACAAAAAATTAAAGATTGAAATGGTTACTGTGAGTCAACCTAAGAGATAGACATATGCTGTCGCGGACTTCTTTGTAGGTCTTATTAAGTTGTAAAACTCTTCCATAGAAAATATTCTTCTATCTATTTTCAATTGAGCAGCGTTCGTAAGAAACGTGTTTTTTCGACCGTTTTTTAGTCGACTTAGGTTGCAAATTAGGTCTCCACGAATGTACCTTTGATTTAAACGGGATAATATATAGCCTATTTTCATTCCTAAAGTCCATTCTATATATTAGTGAAAGAATTTTTTAAATCAGTCCAGTAGTTTTTGAGCCAAATCATTACAAACATACAAAAATACAAAAATACAAATGTTCTCTCTTTATAATATTAGTATAGAGTATAGATTGAAGATCATTAAAAACTAAAATAACCGACTTCGAACGTCGCGCTAGTTAAAGTAGCCAGTAGACGTAGTAACTATTAAATAATCTGTGCCAGTAGTTAATAGTACGAGTAAGTCGTCGAGATAAGTAAATGCATCGTAATACAAATGTTAATATATTAAAAACGGCTCGGCCGATTTCGTTAATATTATTTAAATGGGACCACCTGGTAAGGGTACCCTATGAAACAAAACAAAACAGAATTTTCCAAATCGATTCAGGCATTTTTGAGTAATCGGTGAACATACATAAAAAAAAAGAATTAAAAAAAAAGAATCCGACGAATTGAGAACCTCCTCCTTTTTTTGTGAAGTCGGTTAAATAAAACTGGCCAAGTGCGAGTCAGCATCGCGTCTCTTATCGCACACTTAGGGAGGGTTCCGTACAATACGAAACATAACAGAGTTTCAACCTCATATATTTGATTAATTGATATTACCAAGAATATTTGGTTTGGTCGCGATCTAGGAAAACGGGGCTCGTTTACTAGCGCCATCTATGTCATTTTGCCGAAACTAATTAGATAGATGGCGTTTAAAAACACGTTTTTTGTATGGGGACCCCCTTTAATTTTCAACTTTATTTTGTTTTTAGTATTTGTTGTTCTAGCGGCAACAGATATACACCATCTGTGAACATTTCAACTGTCTAACTATCACGGTTAATGAGCTATAGCCTGGTGACAGACGGACAGACAGACAGACAGACAGACAGACAGACAGACAGAAAGACGGACAGCGGAGTCTTAGTAATAGGGTCCCGTTTTACCCTTTGGGTACGGAACCCTAAAAAAGATTCCGACGAATTGAGAACCTCCTCCTTTTTTGTGAAGCGCTTAAAAAATGATTCCGACGAATTTAGGAACCTCCTCTTTTTTTGTGAAGTCGGTTAAAAATACGTTTGTGGTTATGCCACTTCTGCGTTTATTAAAGTTGTGATAAAAAACTTGCGGGGCACACAGTATA
Source organism: Cabera pusaria (assembly GCA_954871355.1). NCBI lineage: Eukaryota > Metazoa > Arthropoda > Insecta > Lepidoptera > Geometridae > Cabera > Cabera pusaria. The sequence continues at coordinate 766,697 of OX940912.1, forward strand.
CATATAGCTCATGAGAAGCGTTCGGTGACGATGACGCGAGTTCTATGATTTATGTTCACCCAAGAAGTTCTCAACGCGCCTAAAGAAGTGTTCCAAGTTTGTAATAGTTTTCAAACACTAGCTCTTTGTAAAAATGTACTCATGTAAAATGAAACATACTATTGTTAACAACACACACTAGCACAAAATCCACTGTCCTACCATTTACCATTACGTAGTTCCAGTCCCTGCAGCCCGGCTACATCATCAGGTCAGCTGGATGGTACCATTTTATTGTATTGTCATAGAAGATACACAAGTATACCAAAAACGTCAGGAAGTGGTTCTAATTTAACTTCCAAGTTTAATTAAAGCTTGTACAATTGTAATTTATACCTTGGTAGACATCTCATTTTTTTATTTGAAAAATTGCATGGAGGTAGGACACTATCTAGTGTCCGCCTGGCCAGCTACCACCCTCAAGTTAGAAAATCTGTCGCCAAACATCTAATGTGTTCCGGAGCTATCCTTGAGAGCCAGTTCCCATTCTAGGCCTAGCGTGCTACCATCTTCTACCGCATCGTCACTTAGCAACAGGTGAGATAGTGATCGAACGCTAGCCTATAATATGTAAAAAAAAAATGTTAGTAAATGTTTGGGCTAAGTAATTGTTTGAACGATTTCTTTTCCATGTATGGCTTATTCCCGTTTTTAAACGACTTCAAAAAAGGAGGAGTTCAATTCAACCGAATATATATATTTTTATAAATACAAAATATTATAAAACGGCAATTAATAATTTATGACCGTTTATTAAAATTGCATTTTGCTTTAACTACAATTTTCTTAAATACAATTTTAGGAAATATTGAAAACAGTAACAAAGCCGTTTGACCGTGAAGAAGTTCCAAATAAAATATATTCGAACTGACTTTCGCATTTGTAACATTTTTGTAAGTTTACTATTAATGTGGGTTGCACATACATGGTCGTTTTGTTAATCCCACTAATTATTAAACTAAATATGCATTAATAATAATAATGTTTGATATTGATTTACATTAATTTAATTTTGTATAATTTTAAATTCAATGTTTATTCCATCATGTTACATTATGCACACCTGTTATGGTAAACTGTTGCGTTCTTTTATAATTTACTATAATGCCATCTATAACTATGTACTAACAGTTAAGTAATGAATATTTACTTTACTTTACTATTAATCCTGAGCTTTTGTCTACGCCGTAGCTTCGTAGCACATCTACGCAAAGTTTGTTTACGGCTACCTCTAAGGTCGCGGTTATTTTGATCTCAACTTGGATTAAAGTCTTAGTTAAGTTTCTAAATACTTTACTGACTATCTGTGGGGATCTTTGGGGGACAGTGTCACTCACGAGAGTGTCTTTGTTAAGTACCGGCGTCCGTAGACATTTACCAATGTCTACGGACACCTTTTTTGATAAACCCCCGATGCAAAAAGAATGGGTGTTATAAGTTTGACAAGTGTATCTGTGTATTTTTGTGTGTCTGTCCGCGGGATCGTAGCGCTCAAACGGAAGAAACGATTTTGATTTGGTTTTTTTTTGTTTGATAGGTGTCTTAATTGAGAGTTTGAATTGTTTTTAGCTTTGATGCATGAAAATTCGTTCAGCCGTTTTAAGACGATGAGCTTTTTTCTAGTAGATGACGCTATGAAAATTACTTCTCAGCACATTTGCTCAAAAAATGCATTTACGAAGCCTGTATACATTGTTCTAAAGTTAAACATTACGCACTATACAGCGGAGCGTGCAGAAGGAAGGAAGGAAGGAATGAAGGAAGCGTGCGGTAAGTACTTACCACACGCTTCCTTGTATGGCACCGTGCGTATCCTTCACGGATTTTTTTTTTAATTTCCGTAAAACATACATAAGAATTCCACCAAAGAGTTTCATATTGCGAATATAAATTAGCTGAATGTTAGCACTTACTTGATAGCGCTTTTACTTGATACATTTGTCTCACTTTAAATCTAAAGAGTAAATGAGACGAAAGTTGTAGTTCTAATTTTTAATACACGTGGCGCCATTTGCAAAATCGCGCCATTTTCATATTAGAAACGTCAAGATTGTTTCGGCTTTTTGATTATTTCATTTATGTTTGTTTTATTACCAATTATAGTGTTTTCTCGCAAATTTACTGAAAAACGTTGTATGACACACGTGCGGATATTGGTTTTATTATAGTTATATACCGGCTGTAATTCACGTACTTTTAGTCGAAACCTAGGTCGAGAAAATTCGACTAAAGGTACGTGAATTACGGCCGGTATATAACAATAATAATGTTACAAATTCACGATATTTTAAAATAAAAATATTGGTTTTAACAAACTCGTGCAGAAAACTGAACTCCTTACTAACAGCAGAGATGTTAAGTTTGTGGAATAATATCAAAGAACAATACATGAATCAGTCGCGGATTGTTTCATATTTTGAATTTAATCATTATGTAAAGCTAGCAACCAATTATAACGAACTTCAAACATAAATAATAATGTCAGGACAACGCTCCTACTGTTCCCAGTCAGGACCTACTATTTACACTGAAAGTCACTAGATGGCGCCAGTAGAAAAATTAAAACTCACAAGCGTTTCATTTTCAATAAATTGGGCCCTACCGGCCCTACCGCTTCTCATATATCGTTAATCATACTGGCGGCGTGATACATTAAAATCATCACTGCGCACCGGCATGTACTGGGTAAAACTCCGGACAACAAGTTGGGTGTTTGTTTTTAAGTTGCATATAATAATATAACTAATAGAACATGGGTGCCGTTGTTAGTGTAAGCTACGTTACACTAACAACGTTCATATATTATAATAGCGATCTGTTTAGGCTTCGCACGGGTAAGAGCATATAGGTATATGCTTACATTTTTAACCGACTTCACAAAAAAGGAGGAGGTTCTCAATTCGTCGGTATGTTTTTTTTTTTTTTTTTTTGTGTATGTTACACGATTTCTCCGTCAATTGTGAACGGATTCAAATGATTCTTTTTTTAATAGGTAGGATACGTTTCCGAGGTGGTCCCATTTTAATTTTATCGAGATCTGATAAGTATCTCCAGAAATATGGAGATAAATACTTCAAACATAGGAGAATGTACTGGTTTGCTGGAGGTTGCTATTGCATATATTTTTGAAGACTAAAAAATATGACCTTGAATAATGTTTTTACATCTTTCTTCTCGTTGATTTTGGTTTTTGACAGATATTCTTACGGTAACTGTGAGCGAGATAGAAATAAAGGTGGGGATAATTAATATTTTTTATTTTTTTTTATATCTTATAGGCTAGCGTTTGACCACTATCTCACCTGTTGCTCAGTGATGATGCGGTCGAAGATAGAGAAGTGGACTAGAATGGGAACTGGCTCTCAAGGATAGTTGCTTGAACACATTAGATGTTTGGCGACAGATTTTCTAACTTGAGGGTGGTAGCTGGCCAGGCGGATACTAGAAATGTCATGCGGGGGTTGTTGGTTTCTTAACGATGTTTTCCTTTACCGGAGGGCAACTGTGAGAAGCGCACATATATTTTTCGATAGAAAAATTCATTGGTGCACGGCGGTTTGAACTCGGTACCACGGCATCAAAGCCGACTGTTCTCCCAATTACGCCACCGGGCCCTCAATAAATAATTATATATTAATAGTTATAACAAATAATTATATATAAATATAAATAATCTGTCTTCACAGGAATGTTCTACCGGGCAAAGTCTTGTTAGGGTGCAAACTTTTTTAAACATACCTAAGATTTTTTGACATGACATGACGTTTGGCAAAGATGGCGGCCATTTCAGTCCCGCGACACTGCATACATTATTAAATAACTCAGAATTATGAACGTACTTTGTACCAACCAACACTGCTAAAAAATAATTTATAAGCATAATACCACAGATTATATAATAGTTACTACGTAAATAATATTTCCGTTGTTAGGTTGGCTACACAGTGCTTTCATAATTCGGGTTTCAACAATATAGGGAAGTGCCTCTCATAACGTAGTCGAGTGATTCAGTACTCTGTTGGCCATATGGCGGCAATTAATGTTAATAATCGCAAATAATACTTTTTAATATTCATTTTGGAATACAACTAGTCCGTGTTATAAAAGTATTTGGAATTATTGTAATAAAATAGACAATTAATTATCGTGTGTGTAAGATGCTTTAATTGCACAGGGCCATTTTGAACATTGTCCTTTGATACCTTGATGACATCATTATTACTAGTGAATATTTTCACTTTAGCGCGGCATTTAAAGTCAATTTTTTTTAGGGTTCCGAACCCAAAGGGTACCAAATGAACACTTTTTGAGATTTTGTTGTCCGTTCGTCCGTCCGTCCGTCCATCCGTCCGTGTGTCTATACATATGTGCGCACTTTACAGATCCTTATATTTTTAACCGTTATAGGTAAATACTTGAAATTTTCAAAAAGTATATATCCGTCAGTGTATAACGGCCCAGACACGAAATTTAATAGATGCATGTAATTTAATTAAAACTTGTTTTGCACTAAAAAGGGTAAAATAAGTTATTTTTCAAAAAAAATAAAACCGACTTCATAACCACAAACAGGCACTCAATAGCGAAAAATAAATTACTTAAAATTATTATAAGCGCTACCCACTTATCTATTTGAAGTCGGTGCCAGCCAAGTCTATTGGATAGTAGATAGATACTATGCGTGTAGTAGTAGTAAGTAGGTACATGTAGGTTAGTAAGTAGGTAGATACATGTAGGGATTTATCTATCTACTACCTATTAGACTTGGCTGGCACCGACTTCAAATAGATAAGTGGGTAGCGCTTATAATAATTTTAAGTAATTTATTTTTCGCTTTTGAGTGCCTGTTTGTGGTTATGACGTCGGTTTTTTTTTTTTTTGAAAAATATCTTATTGCATTAGCATGTTGCGTCGATTGTGAATCAACATCTTTAACAATCATCGTCATATTTCAATAAATATACACAAAATCTTAAAAAATTATACATTAAAACCTTTCTTGTGAATCACACTTTATCTCTTCACTCATCTCTTCAGGTAAACCTGTTTTTACCTAACCATTAGTACCTTACAATATGATTAGGGCCAAGAGAAGTCATTTGCTACGCCATTATTTTCTTTTCTTACCCCTGACGCAAAAGAAGGGGTGTTATAAGTTTGTTAATAATAATCTTTCTAGCCGTTTTATGACCATAAGGTTTTTTTCAATTCGAATTCGAATTTTCATATTTGCTCAATTCGAAATTCGGTATTCTCTTACTTCAACGATATCGTAGTATTGAACAACATGGTAGTATTGACCTGGTAAATAAAAACACAAACGCACACACACACCCACACCCACACACACACATACTCATACATACACACAACATACATGTAAATTTAAATTAATTCCATACAAACAATGTCAATATGGGCAAATAGTCAATAATTAATGTCCCCTTGGAGTACGGAACCCTAAAAAGCTCACTAAACTATAAATAGTTACCACCACCATCTGGCACCAACTGTACTGTTGGCAACAATAACAATAGAACGAACACAACATGAACAATGAGTGGTGTGGTGACGTCATTATGTTGGCAAGTGTTGTACTGCGTCTAATTATACTGTGGCTCTAATGAGAATTAAGATGTGTGGCATAGTGTAAATGCTGCAGTAAGTTAGTTATGAAATGTCTACTACGTAGTATTTTTATGTTAAAAAACGTTCCTAACTGTACACGACAACAAAATAGTGCATAAGTTTTTCGCCTTGTTGTTAACCGACTGCCAAAAAAAGGTTTATTTAAGTTATTATTGGAGAATTCTAGGCCTAGCGTGTTCGCCATCTTTGACCGCATTATCGCTTACCACCAATTGATATAGTGGTCAAACGCTAGCCTATCAGCTATCAAACAATGTTATATTAACTTTGTAAACGTTTTTTGCGCCAATCGTTTAGCGATATAACATTTTTTGTTTTATTTTGTGACTATATTAAACTGTTTCAATATAGTAATATTTATTCATGAGTAGGTAAAATCTTAGGATAGATACTTTAATACACTTCATCAATATCTGATGCGTATCTTTAGAGATATGGAGATAGGCTTTCGAGCTTGCTACTGAAGTAATTCGAGCATGTGAAGTTATTATATTTTCTCAACCATATTAATTCATAGCATTTAGGCTAATGTTTGAACTAGTCCTACTTACACTTGACAATTAGAATTCTTGTGACACTTCTACGACTTGACCAACTGATATGTACTGTGTACAGTGCAGTTCAAATAAATACAACATTTCTGTTGCGTTAGTGTCATAGTAACTATACATATACTGTGGCTTCAGTCTCATTGTCTCTATATTCTGTAAAGTGGTTATGTTATTGCATTGCTTCAGTCTCCAACAGAATGGTTTTGTAATTTGAAATTGTGGAAGAAGCTTTAAAATATTTTAGATACTTTATTAGTTTACTTAAAATAACTTTTTTTTATATATATCTTATACGCTAGCCTTTGACCACTATCTCACCTAGTTGGTAAAAGTGACGATAGAATGGGAACTAGCTCTCAAGGATAGCTGCCGAAACACATTTGATGTTTGGCGACAGATTTTCTAACCCAAGGGTGGTAGCTGGCCAGGCGGACACTTGACAATGTCCTACCATCATTCGGGGGTAAGGGGTTTTTTAACGATGTTTTGCCTTCACTGGAGAGCCACTGTGAAAAGCACACATAATTTTTTTGATAGAAAAATCTACTGGTGCACGGCGGGATTGAACTCTGGCGTCAAAGCCGACCATTTTCCCACTAGACGACTAACCTTTTAACCGTTCGAATTAGTGTAGTGATTAGTGGAATATAGTATGAGAAGGTACTATATACAGGGTTACAGGAGAAGTCGTGCTAGATCCGTGAAGGGCGTGAAGTACCCGTCATTTCTGACTTATTTCTCTATGAAACACCCCACCCTAAACTGAACCCTTTTCGAGATATACGACTTTTTTTTTTTGAAAATTGCCGATTTTTAGGCTACTACATTGATTTGTGTTTTTTTTACGTGTCTTGTTATTATTATTGCTGCATTTTTACTTGTGTGATAAGATGCTTTAACGCGTTAATAATCAAAATAGTGCATAAGTTAGTTGAATAGACCGTAGTAGACAAGTGAAAGTTAAAAAATAAAAAAAAATATTAGCAAGTTTATTTTTCTCTAAGGAATATCTAAATAAAATATTATGGCACTTGTTCGGCAGATGTTTTTTAAAATATCTACGGTTCATCAGCTATCCAACGAGGTATAACAATCTAGGGTTTGAAATTCATTTCGTGGAAAAAAGTAGTTTTATAGGCGACAGTGTAGAAGTAGACATTTATGTTTGTTTTATTACCAATTATAGTGTTTTCTCGCAAATTTACTGAAAAACGTTGTATGACACACGTGCGGATATTGGTTTTATTATAGTTATATACCGGCTGTAATTCACGTACTTTTAGTCGAAACCTAGGTCGAGAAAATTCGACTAAAGGTACGTGAATTACGGCCGGTATATAACAATAATAATGTTACAAATTCACGATATTTTAAAATAAAAATATTGGTTTTAACAAACTCGTGCAGAAAACTGAACTCCTTACTAACAGCAGAGATGTTAAGTTTGTGGAGTAATATCAAAGAACAATACATGAATCAGTCGCGGATTGTTTCATATTTTGAATTTAATCATTATGTAAAGCTAGCAACCAATTATAACGAACTTCAAACATAAATAATAATGTCAGGACAACGCTCCTACTGTTCCCAGTCAGGACCTACTATTTACACTGAAAGTCACTAGATGGCGCCAGTAGAAAAATTAAAACTCACAAGCGTTTCATTTTCAATAAATTGGGCCCTACCGGCCCTACCGCTTCTCATATATCGTTAATCATACTGGCGGCGTGATACATTAAAATCATCACTGCGCACCGGCATGTACTGGGTAAAACTCCGGACAACAAGTTGGGTGTTTGTTTTTAAGTTGCATATAATAATATAACTAATAGAACATGGGTGCCGTTGTTAGTGTAAGCTACGTTACACTAACAACGTTCATATATTATAATAGCGATCTGTTTAGGCTTCGCACGGGTAAGAGCATATAGGTATATGCTTACATTTTTAACCGACTTCACAAAAAAGGAGGAGGTTCTCAATTCGTCGGTATGTTTTTTTTTTTTTTTTTTTGTGTGTATGTTACACGATTTCTCCGTCAATTGTGAACGGATTCAAATGATTCTTTTTTTAATAGGTAGGATACGTTTCCGAGGTGGTCCCATTTTAATTTTATCGAGATCTGATAAGTATCTCCAGAAATATGGAGATAAATACTTCAAACATAGGAGAATGTACTGGTTTGCTGGAGGTTGCTATTGCATATATTTTTGAAGACTAAAAAATATGACCTTGAATAATGTTTTTACATCTTTCTTCTCGTTGATTTTGGTTTTTGACAGATATTCTTACGGTAACTGTGAGCGAGATAGAAATAAAGGTGGGGATAATTAATATTTTTTATTTTTTTTTATATCTTATAGGCTAGCGTTTGACCACTATCTCACCTGTTGCTCAGTGATGATGCGGTCGAAGATAGAGAAGTGGACTAGAATGGGAACTGGCTCTCAAGGATAGTTGCTTGAACACATTAGATGTTTGGCGACAGATTTTCTAACTTGAGGGTGGTAGCTGGCCAGGCGGATACTAGAAATGTCATGCGGGGGTTGTTGGTTTCTTAACGATGTTTTCCTTTACCGGAGGGCAACTGTGAGAAGCGCACATATATTTTTCGATAGAAAAATTCATTGGTGCACGGCGGTTTGAACTCGGTACCACGGCATCAAAGCCGACTGTTCTCCCAATTACGCCACCGGGCCCTCAATAAATAATTATATATTAATAGTTATAACAAATAATTATATATAAATATAAATAATCTGTCTTCACAGGAATGTTCTACCGGGCAAAGTCTTGTTAGGGTGCAAACTTTTTTAAACATACCTAAGATTTTTTGACATGACATGACGTTTGGCAAAGATGGCGGCCATTTCAGTCCCGCGACACTGCATACATTATTAAATAACTCAGAATTATGAACGTACTTTGTACCAACCAACACTGCTAAAAAATAATTTATAAGCATAATACCACAGATTATATAATAGTTACTACGTAAATAATATTTCCGTTGTTAGGTTGGCTACACAGTGCTTTCATAATTCGGGTTTCAACAATATAGGGAAGTGCCTCTCATAACGTAGTCGAGTGATTCAGTACTCTGTTGGCCATATGGCGGCAATTAATGTTAATAATCGCAAATAATACTTTTTAATATTCATTTTGGAATACAACTAGTCCGTGTTATAAAAGTATTTGGAATTATTGTAATAAAATAGACAATTAATTATCGTGTGTGTAAGATGCTTTAATTGCACAGGGCCATTTTGAACATTGTCCTTTGATACCTTGATGACATCATTATTACTAGTGAATATTTTCACTTTAGCGCGGCATTTAAAGTCAATTTTTTTTAGGGTTCCGAACCCAAAGGGTACCAAATGAACACTTTTTGAGATTTTGTTGTCCGTTCGTCCGTCCGTCCGTCCATCCGTCCGTGTGTCTATACATATGTGCGCACTTTACAGATCCTTATATTTTTAACCGTTATAGGTAAATACTTGAAATTTTCAAAAAGTATATATCCGTCAGTGTATAACGGCCCAGACACGAAATTTAATAGATGCATGTAATTTAATTAAAACTTGTTTTGCACTAAAAAGGGTAAAATAAGTTATTTTTCAAAAAAAATAAAACCGACTTCATAACCACAAACAGGCACTCAATAGCGAAAAATAAATTACTTAAAATTATTATAAGCGCTACCCACTTATCTATTTGAAGTCGGTGCCAGCCAAGTCTATTGGATAGTAGATAGATACTATGCGTGTAGTAGTAGTAAGTAGGTACATGTAGGTTAGTAAGTAGGTAGATACATGTAGGGATTTATCTATCTACTACCTATTAGACTTGGCTGGCACCGACTTCAAATAGATAAGTGGGTAGCGCTTATAATAATTTTAAGTAATTTATTTTTCGCTTTTGAGTGCCTGTTTGTGGTTATGACGTCGGTTTTTTTTTTTTTTGAAAAATATCTTATTGCATTAGCATGTTGCGTCGATTGTGAATCAACATCTTTAACAATCATCGTCATATTTCAATAAATATACACAAAATCTTAAAAAATTATACATTAAAACCTTTCTTGTGAATCACACTTTATCTCTTCACTCATCTCTTCAGGTAAACCTGTTTTTACCTAACCATTAGTACCTTACAATATGATTAGGGCCAAGAGAAGTCATTTGCTACGCCATTATTTTCTTTTCTTACCCCTGACGCAAAAGAAGGGGTGTTATAAGTTTGTTAATAATAATCTTTCTAGCCGTTTTATGACCATAAGGTTTTTTTCAATTCGAATTCGAATTTTCATATTTGCTCAATTCGAAATTCGGTATTCTCTTACTTCAACGATATCGTAGTATTGAACAACATGGTAGTATTGACCTGGTAAATAAAAACACAAACGCACACACACACCCACACCCACACACACACATACTCATACATACACACAACATACATGTAAATTTAAATTAATTCCATACAAACAATGTCAATATGGGCAAATAGTCAATAATTAATGTCCCCTTGGAGTACGGAACCCTAAAAAGCTCACTAAACTATAAATAGTTACCACCACCATCTGGCACCAACTGTACTGTTGGCAACAATAACAATAGAACGAACACAACATGAACAATGAGTGGTGTGGTGACGTCATTATGTTGGCAAGTGTTGTACTGCGTCTAATTATACTGTGGCTCTAATGAGAATTAAGATGTGTGGCATAGTGTAAATGCTGCAGTAAGTTAGTTATGAAATGTCTACTACGTAGTATTTTTATGTTAAAAAACGTTCCTAACTGTACACGACAACAAAATAGTGCATAAGTTTTTCGCCTTGTTGTTAACCGACTGCCAAAAAAAGGTTTATTTAAGTTATTATTGGAGAATTCTAGGCCTAGCGTGTTCGCCATCTTTGACCGCATTATCGCTTACCACCAATTGATATAGTGGTCAAACGCTAGCCTATCAGCTATCAAACAATGTTATATTAACTTTGTAAACGTTTTTTGCGCCAATCGTTTAGCGATATAACATTTTTTGTTTTATTTTGTGACTATATTAAACTGTTTCAATATAGTAATATTTATTCATGAGTAGGTAAAATCTTAGGATAGATACTTTAATACACTTCATCAATATCTGATGCGTATCTTTAGAGATATGGAGATAGGCTTTCGAGCTTGCTACTGAAGTAATTCGAGCATGTGAAGTTATTATATTTTCTCAACCATATTATTTCATAGCATTTAGGCTAATGTTTGAACTAGTCCTACTTACACTTGACAATTAGAATTCTTGTGACACTTCTACGACTTGACCAACTGATATGTACTGTGTACAGTGCAGTTCAAATAAATACAACATTTCTGTTGCGTTAGTGTCATAGTAACTATACATATACTGTGGCTTCAGTCTCATTGTCTCTATATTCTGTAAAGTGGTTATGTTATTGCATTGCTTCAGTCTCCAACAGAATGGTTTTGTAATTTGAAATTGTGGAAGAAGCTTTAAAATATTTTAGATACTTTATTAGTTTACTTAAAATAACTTTTTTTTATATATATCTTATACGCTAGCCTTTGACCACTATCTCACCTAGTTGGTAAAAGTGACGATAGAATGGGAACTAGCTCTCAAGGATAGCTGCCGAAACACATTTGATGTTTGGCGACAGATTTTCTAACCCAAGGGTGGTAGCTGGCCAGGCGGACACTTGACAATGTCCTACCATCATTCGGGGGTAAGGGGTTTTTTAACGATGTTTTGCCTTCACTGGAGAGCCACTGTGAAAAGCACACATAATTTTTTTGATAGAAAAATCTACTGGTGCACGGCGGGATTGAACTCTGGCGTCAAAGCCGACCATTTTCCCACTAGACGACTAACCTTTTAACCGTTCGAATTAGTGTAGTGATTAGTGGAATATAGTATGAGAAGGTACTATATACAGGGTTACAGGAGAAGTCGTGCTAGATCCGTGAAGGGCGTGAAGTACCCGTCATTTCTGACTTATTTCTCTATGAAACACCCCACCCTAAACTGAACCCTTTTCGAGATATACGACTTTTTTTTTTTGAAAATTGCCGATTTTTAGGCTACTACATTGATTTGTGTTTTTTTTACGTGTCTTGTTATTATTATTGCTGCATTTTTACTTGTGTGATAAGATGCTTTAACGCGTTAATAATCAAAATAGTGCATAAGTTAGTTGAATAGACCGTAGTAGACAAGTGAAAGTTAAAAAATAAAAAAAAATATTAGCAAGTTTATTTTTCTCTAAGGAATATCTAAATAAAATATTATGGCACTTGTTCGGCAGATGTTTTTTAAAATATCTACGGTTCATCAGCTATCCAACGAGGTATAACAATCTAGGGTTTGAATTACATTTCGTGGAAAAAGTAGTTTTATAGGCGACAGTGTAGAAGATAATCCCTACTTATATTTATATATTTATATAATATTATAAATGCGAAAGTAACTCTGTCTGTCTGTCTGTTACGCTTTCCCGCTTAAACCTCTCAACCAATATTGATGAAATTTGGCACAGACAATCTTTAGACCCTGAGAAAGGACATAGGCTACCTTTTTTTGTGAAAAAAATGGATGAAGAGGTTGAAATAGAGGTTGAGAGTTTGTATGGGATTTTTAATTTTAAAAGATAAAACCATGAAACTTTATATATTAGCACTTGATAAGAAATAATTAAAAATTTGTTCTAGCGTTTTTGAAATTTCGACCTGTGAGGGGATGATATAGGGGTTGAAAGTTTGTATGAAGTTCGTCAATTTTGAAGATAAAAACATAACATTTTGTATTTAGGCACTAAATAAGAAACTAAAAATTGTTTGTTCTAGCATTTTGAAATTTTTACCACTATGGGGGTGAAATAGGGGTTGAAAGTTTGTATGGGTGTTCGTCATTTTTGACAATTAAACCATGAAACTTGGTACGTAGGTCTCTTAGGATGTGCAGGGTTTTTCTACAAACGGAATTCCCTAAATTCGAACGGAACGGAACGGATTCGGAAAGGGAACTACGAAGCCAAACTTTTTGTATACAAAATCTTAACCACTGAACTTAGGAACATGATATTTAGAAGTTTTGGGTGTATCAAGTAAAAAAAAAATTTGGCTTTTGAAGTTAAAGTTCCTTTTAACGAATACTCTGCATCGCCGCCGCTGCCGTCGGTCGTCGGTCGTCGTTGCGCACATTCGCCGAAGTGTGGCGGCAGGCAACGGCGCTGTCGTGTGGTAGGGGAGCGCACGAATCTGACTATGCCAGACGTCATTGTCGGACGCATGCGATTAGAGACATTTGCGCTACAGAGAATTAAATTTTTCGATCCAGTAAAGTTATTTTATTGTTTCGTATTTTTTTCGTATTTAAGTAAGTATTTTTTATTAGTTAGGTCCTGTAAATTAATTTTGTACATCCTAATCCTATCCTAATTCTAACTAATTGTACGGTCCGCACACCCTGGCTAGTTGATAATACGTAATCTAACTGTATCAGTAAAACTCAGTAATATAAATTTTAACTGACATATTGTAGAAAACTTATGATATTGATGATATGACAATGAGCCGCGAAGTGGGATTGATTACCGAACGCGAACTGATTCGCTGCTAATGATTGCTGGCACAAGACGGGATCAAAGTGCTTGGCTGACACTAATTAAGTGGGACAATGTACGTTCTCGTACACTAATATTATAAATGCGAAAGTAACTCTGTCTGTCTGTCTGTGTCACTGTCACGCCAAAACCACTGAATCGATTTAAATGAAATTTGGTACACAGATAGTCTAGAGCCTGAGAACGGACATAGGCTACTTTTTAATGCGAAAACAGGGTTGTGAGGGGTTGAAAGGGGGATGAAAAGTTGTATGGAAGTATCGTCATTTTTAGAGCTAGAAGTTTGAAACCTATTTTTTAGGCTGTTAATTTGATATAAATAAATATGACATTCAAATTTTGTAAGAGTTTTACCCTCAAGGGTGTAAAAATAACTAAAGGGAATAAGGGATGAAAGTTTGTATGGAAATCTGTAAGATTTAAGTGAATGTTCTACTGAACGGATTTAAATGAAATTTGGTACACATATAGTCTAGAGCCTGAGAAAAGACATAGGCTTACTTTTATTGCGAAAAGAGGGTTAAAAGGGGGATCAAAAGTTGTATGGAAGGATTTTTAAAGCTAGAAGCTTGAAACTTATTGTTTAGGCTGTTGATTCGATATAAATTAATATGTCATTCAAAGTTTGTGAGGGGGAAGGGGGAGGGAGAACGGGAAGGGGGAATGAGGGGAGGGGAGGGAGGGTGGAAGTGAGGGGAAGGGGAAAGGGGATAGGGATTGGAGGTGAGGGAAAGGGGAGGGAAGAGAGGGGGAGGGTAAATGGGGGGGGGAGAGATAGGGAGGGGAGGAAAGGGGAGGGGCAGGGAGAGGGGGGGATTTGCACGGCGTGGTACGGTGCGGTGTAGGTGGGATACGCATGTGTCTTATTTGTAAAATTATTAGCCTAAATATTTAAAAATGCTACCCAAAGACACTACTACTATTCCACGCGGACGAAGTCGCGGGTACAGCTAGTTTACAATAAAAAGTAAAATAAAACAATAGGTAAAGCATGAAATGTCATTTGTTAAATGTTTTCACACAACTTTTCCTTATTTTACAGTTCATGTTCAACATTGGCGTCTCTATTTCGGATACATTGTCGCATCCCGATGACATTTCATGCTTTACCTATTGTTTTATTTTACTTTTTATTGTAAATTATCTTCTACACTGTCGCCTATAAAACTACTTTTTTCCACGAAATGTAATACAAACCCTAGATTGTTATACCTCGTTAGATAGCTGATGAACCGTAGATATTTTAAAAAACATCTGCCGAACAAGTGCCATAATATTTTTTTTTGATATTCCTTAGAGAAAAATAAACTTGCTAATATTTTTTAAATTTCTTAACATTCACTTGTCTACTACGGTCTATTCAACTAACTTATGCACTATTTTGATTATTAACGCGTTAAAGCATCTTATTACACAAGTAAAAATGCTACAACAATAATAATAAGACACGTAAAAAAAAACACAAATCAATGTAGTAGCCTAAAATTCGGCAATTTTCAAAAAAAAAATAAAAGTAGTATATCTCGAAAAGGGTTAAGTTTAGGGTGGGGTGTTTCATAGAGAAATAAGTCAGAAATGACGGGTACTTCACGCCCTTCACGGATCTAGCACGAATTCTCCTGTAACCCTGTACAAAGAACACTGTAACAATCAAAAGAGAGAATAATATTTTAATTTAGAATTTAAAACCACCCCCGACTGATTTGTATATTATAATTTGTTCATTGAGATCATTTCAATGCGCCTAAACACGACATCTCAGACAGAGTTGAAGAGGTTTCTGCAGATTCAAGGAGATGCCTCATCATTAAGTCAAGTTTAGGTACCATATTTTTGTAATATCATTGATGTAACAGCATACTGAATTTCAAAATTAATACATTTGATTTGTCTAATGTAATCTACGCTAAACAGACTGCAGCAAAGTTACGGGTATGTAGCGCGCAGAAGCGCCATTTAAGTTATGGCCACACCGTAGCGTCCTGCGATCTGCGGGCGCGATCTCAGTACTATCCCATTGTTTTCTGATCGTGTTTGGTGTGAACCAGTTGGTACAAATACTACTGCGCTATCTGATCGTCGCCTAGATTGCGCACGCAGGACGCTGCAGTGTGTCCGTACCTTTAGATTTCCTCGAGGTCCGCGGTCAAGGCTACGAAAGTTGCTATCGTAGACTCATCAAACAAAACATTCTGGATGTCCAGAATGTTGCATGCTGCTGTATCTGTAATAGGTAGACGTCATCGCTTACGATCAGGCGAGTGTCGTGCTTGTCCTGTTTGCTTTTACCTCAGACTATCATTAAAAAGGCAGACAGATTCGTGCTGAAGACCCGAGTGACCGCAAGTTCAGTAATACTACATTCTAGAGTAATAAGTTTCCGCGCTCAGTCCGGCATAGTGAATAGGTACGGCATGATTACTACGTAAGCAACGCTGCGAAGTAATACTGCACGGAAGCGTCCGACCCTGCTGCCGCTTGGTAGCAAACGTGCGTTCACTCGGGTGTTCGGCACGAATCTGTCTGCCTTTTTATGATAGTTTGAGCCTTTTACCTTAAAAAATCTATTTCGCCTAGTGGTAAGCGTTGATTCGATCGAAGGTGGTAAACATGCTGGTCCTAGAATACTTTAACGATCAAGGGCTGTGTGCTACCGGAACTCTCTAAGGTTATGGTGGCATATTTTCTCCTTGATGTACCACCATCGGTAGGAGTATTATATCGATGTTTCACCTGACTTAATACCAAAAAATCAAGAAAAAATCTGCCACGATAGCATTACGATGATAATGTTCAAACGCTAGCCTATAATATATTAATAACGTAAGATCGTTTAAAAAACTAAAAGAACCGACTTCAATACCACTTTAGTAATTTTCAGTAACATGTTTTTCTCCATATCTCTGGAGATACTAGACATATCGCGATGAAATTTGAATGGGGAGTATGTTTCAAACAAAAAATAATTTTCGAAATTGGTTTAGGCGTCTTTGAGTAATCGGTGAACATACATTAAAAAATGCCGACGAATTGAAAACCGTCTTGTTTTTTGTGAAATCGGTTGAAAAAAACTTCAAAAATATTAATTTCTGAAGTTTTACAGTCCATTCTTCTTCTCTATTATAACTTAGTAAGTCCCGCGTTAATTAGTTTAGCAACACCAGGCGTTTGATTTAGTAACTATTAGACGCAGACGGCGCAGAAATGTTCCCCTCCATTACTGCAGGACTTAGGTACGGTGAGGTACTTTAACTAAATTAACAAATAAAGTTTACTTATACAGAATTTAGGGTCAATTCATAAAAGCGCAAAATCGAAGCGCATCGATGTATCAAATTCTTTACAAGTAAAGCGAAGTTCCACGAATGCAGGCGTATTCGAGAGAATTCGCGCACATTCGCGTCTTTTTTTATCGTAGAAGAAATATGTGCATTATATTGTGGAGATAAGTGTGAATTTGCTATGTTAAGTTTCAGATTGACGATTCGAGGCGCTTTTAGTCTACTCTAGTATTAATTGACCCTTATTCTGTATCAGCTGACTCAATAGACGTTGTCCTATTATAATTTAACATCATTATAATTAAGATAGTTTAAAAACTAAAACAACCATGACTTCCATGCCCCATTTCAATGGCAAGTTTGAGACGTTTATCGTCATATCTCTGGAGATACTTATCAGATCTTAATGAATTGCATAATGAAAACTACGTGAATATGTACCCTAACCATGAAAATAACAAGAAAATTGGTGTTGCTGTATGGCGTCGACATTATATTATTATGCAGACCGTTATGTCATTATTACTAACCCTTCTGCAAGCGTCTCTCTTGGTATCTTTTATATCATCATCATCATCAGCCGGTGTCAGTCCACTGCTGGACGTAGGCCTCTACCAAGATGCACCACTGAGCCCGATCTTCGGCTCTTTTTTTCCAGTCACTGCCTTGGGGCCTTCGCTTTGTATGGGACGTTCCATCTTTGGGAGGAATATGCCCTAATCGCACTCTGGGCAGGCGGGTTGGCGATCGCAGGACGTAGCTCCTCGCACTGGTGACATTGCTGACATTGCGTCAACAGCCTGTTGTATTTAGCTACGCCATAATTTTGAAATGGTTATACCGCCATTTGTCGGTCGCCAAAACCTCGTTCGTTGGTCAGCAGGATGCACCATGGGTAGGAGAGGTTGGCTGGGAGCACTGAGGTGGTATTTTTGCTCCCCTACATCCCTTTTATGTACTCTAATATAAAATATATAAATGAAATCAAACCTAAAGTAATCTAAATATACTTATGTATTATAAAAGGAGTAATATATGTATTATTTATCTATTCAGGCCGCGGAAGAAGCTTTCAAATCATCCCATTCAACGAGATCCATTAGAAATCCTTTAACGGAATGAAATATTGAGAAGCGGACAGAATATTTTGCTTAGAAAATATATGCTTTTTTGTGGTTAAACAGAACATACAAGCTTTAGACTGCCATTTTATTAACCGACTTTACAAAAAAGGAGGAAGTTCTCAATTTGTCGGCATCTTTTTGAAGTGATAACTTCTTTACCGGCGTTGTGAACTTTTTAGGATGGATTAAAAATGTTAAACTCGCGTCAGGACACGTGACCTGATCGAAAATTCGAAGACGGAGGGAGAGTAGAAACATTTTTTGGGATGGGTAAAAAATGTTAAACTCGCGTCAGGACAAGTGATCTGATCGAAAATTCGAGGACGGAGGGAGAGTAGAAACATTTTTTGGGATGGGTAAAAAATGTTAAACTCGCGTCAGGACAAGTGATCTGATCGAAAATTCGAGGACGAAGGGAGAGTAGAAACATTTTTTGGGATGGGTAAAACATGTTAAACTTGGGTCAAGACAAGTGACGTGATCGAAAATTTGAGGACGGAGGGAGAGTAGAAACATTTTTTGGGATGGGTAAAAAATGTTAAACTTGCGTCAGGACAAGTGATCTGATCGAAAATTCGAGGACGAAGGGAGAGTAGAAACATTTTTTGGGATGGGTAAAAAATGTTAAACTTGCGTCAGGACAAGTGATCTGATCGAAAATTCGAGGACGGAGGGAGAGTAGAAACATTTTTTGGGATGGGTAAAAAATGTTAAACTCGCGTCAGGACAAGTGATCTGATCGAAAATTCGTAAAACGGAGGGAGAGTAGACCAATGCACAACGTTAATGTTCAAGTTTTCACTTCTGCCGGCACTCCCGGAGTACAACCCATTGCTTTTTATTATGTATATTCACCGATTACTCGAAGATGCCTGAACCGATTTGAATTTTCTTAAGGTTTGCTTTCCAGGTGGTTCCACTTAAATTTAAGGGAGATATGTTCAGTATCTCCAGCAATATGGAGATACACACCACAAACTTGGTACTGAAAATGTCTAGCGCGACGTTTGAATTCGATGATTCTTTAAGTTTTTTTTAAATAATCTTACATTATTTTAAGTTAAGAGGATGATATTGTGCTTATCAGCACCTACATTTTGAATTTAAGCATTATGCATGCTTAAATTTCAAATGTAAAACCACCCCTAAATAGTCTATGTAAAATCTTTTAATTAAGACCATTTCAATGAGCCCAAACACAACATATCTACTGTGGGTTGGTAAGGAACAGAGTATTCTGCAGATTCCAGCCGACGCTCCAGCATCAGGTCAATGTTGTTACAATGTCATTGATGTAAGATGATACCGAATTTTGAATTGATCAAACCTATGAAAGTTTATTCCACAGTAAACTGGAAGAAAGCCCATAATTCAAAAACGGCTGTACGGATTTTTTTGAATTAAAGCAAAAATACTATCGATAAAGACTTTTAAGATTGATTTATTTCGAATCTTGTTTCTAACAGAGTCCAACAGATTTTTTTCCTTCACTGCATATGCACTGTGAAAAGCGCACATACAAGTTAAAAAGGTAGAAAATATGTCACTTAGCTTCTAATGTGTTCCGGCAGCTATCCTTGAGAGCCCATTCTTTGCCTAGCGTGCTACCATCCTCGACCGCATCATCACTTTCCAACAAGTGAGATAGTGGTCAAACGCTAGCCTTTAAGATATATTTAAAAAAAACATATTTCTATAGAATTATCCATTGGTGCACGGCGGGGATTGAACTCGGTACCTGCCATGGCGTCAAAGCCAACCTTTCTCCCACTACACCACTGGGCCCTCTAATGTATGTTTGTTTCTTTTCCTATTTAAATTGTTGTCAATAAAGAGTTACTGTATTATATTCTACTTCTTGTGATGTTTCTGTATTCACAAACACAAGTCTTCTTTTTCACAGGTCGGTTAAAGCAAACCCTTAAGTCCATTCAAAAGAGATCTTTGTAAGCTTTTAAAGCCAAAACTGGCCGCATTCATCCGCTGCAGTCTTTTCATACGGATAACGTGGGGCCTTTATATGCAGCGATAAGGCAGCGATTATTATGGTGCCACTATCAATTTTATTGTCTTAGTGTAAGAACTTTCGAGATGATATAGAGATTATTTGACTTCTTACTACAGCTTTGGCTGTGTCTTTTGTAATTACTGTTTTAAAATTTTAACAGTCATAGTAGTAAGGAATTAACTTGTTAGGGTTCCGTACCCAAAGGGTGAAATGGGACCCTATTACTAAGACTCCGCTTTCCGTCTGTCTGTCTGTCTGTCTGTCCGTCTGTCACCAGGCTATAGCTCATTAATCGTGATAGTTAGACAGTTGAAATTTTCACAGATGGTGTATTTCTGTTGCCGCTAGAACAACAAATACTAAAAATAAAATAAAGTTAAAAATTAAAGGGTGTCCCCGTACAAAAAACGTGTTTTTAAACGCCATCTATATAATTAGTTTCGGCAAAATGACATAGATGGCGCTAGTAAACGAGCCTCGTCTTTCTAGATCGCGACCAAACCAAATATTCTTGGTGATATCAATTAATCAAATATATGAGGTTGAAACTCTGTTATGTTTCGTATTGTACGGAACTCTCTAAGTGTGCGATAAGAGACGCGATGCTGACTCGCACTTGGCCAGTTTTATTTTTATAAATACTAACAAAAATGAAGTCTGTTAGAAAAGTTTGCTTTGTTTTTATCATTGCTGAAATTGTTTTTGACATACATAGTCTATTCTACAACACTAAAATTATTATTTTACACTGCTGTTGCCTTACTTTATACCCTTAAATTTAAAATAAACTCCCCCGACTGATCTATGTATAATCGGTTCATTGAGATCATTCCAATGAGCCTAAACTCGATATAAATTATCTGCTGTCGTTTGGTGAGAATTAGGTATCCTGCAGATTTCACAATACGTTCCAGTATTACCAGGTTCCGATGTTCTGGCAATATAATAGAATTTCTAATCTATCAGACCAGTAGGAGATGCGAGAAAATGATCTCATATCCAGACCTAAAAAAGACTTAATAGTCTTCAAACGGCTCCACAGATTTACCTCAGAATCATAACACTTAATACCTATAATAATCAACTCACTAATCAAATAAACAAAAGCGGGTGCGTAGAAAGCTACGCGTCAAAAGTGAAACGTCCAAGTTCATTCTATTTATTTCTCAACATCACTAATCTGTTGCACTTAGCGAGACGAACGCGAATAGCGAATATATCTGTGTAGTTACGACATTCTACAATAGAGGGCGTTTATATATATAAAATATAACATGACGCTTAGGTCACGTCCATAACATTTTACTCCAGTGCGCTTAAAGAAATTCACTTAAAAAAAATAAACTGGCCAAGTGCAAGTCGGACTCGCACTTGTAGGGTTCCGTACCACACTACAGTATTTTATAAGATCGAGCAAAAAATACCACCATCATTTTTTGCCAGCAAAAAAATGTAATTAATAAACATTTTATTTTTATAACGCCATCTACCGTCTAACTAAGGAGTTAGGGATCGGCATTTCAATATAACGCCATTGATGGACATTATCTTGAAATGACAGACAGACAGACAGACAGACAGACAGACAGACAGACAGACAGACAGCCAGACGGACAGCGGAGTCTTAGTAATAGGGTCCCGTTTTACCCTTTGGGTACGGAACCCTAAAAACTAGATGGAATTGGTTCATCAATATGGGCACTACGATGCCTCAGAGACATTACAGAATACACAAATGCACACATAGATGTCTTTTACGTCGCGGTTAAAAATACACTGTCATTAAAAAGTTACCTCGTGTAAAGGAGGCGACTCAAATAGTTCCGTTGTATGAACAGGTCGGTGCAGCCTGCTCATCAGTTTTGGGCGGCGTGTTAGATGAGCGTTTATTTTGTAACCTCTACGGTTATACCGCATTTTTGTCGTCTTTTACTGGAGCAAGTATAATTGCTTGAAAACTCAAAGCTTATTATTAAGGTAGTATTCTCGGACCATTACTCTTCCTTTTGTACATAAACGATCTTCCCGATATTATGACTAACCACAAATGTGTCCTATACGCCGATGACACCACCCTTCTAATAGAAGGCAATAATGACATTAAGAAATCTGAAAACGACATAAATGTTGCATTAACCTCAGTAATCTCTTGGCTTAAACACAATGACTTACAGATTAATATTGACAAGACTAAAATTATTCAGTTTCAAACCTATAACAGCCGTCCTGATCACCTCATCATCACCCATAATAATAATGTGTTAGAAATAGTAGATTCAACCACTTTCCTAGGTATAGTTATAGATAAACATTGCAACTGGAAAGAACATATCAATATGCTTTGCACAAAACTGGACCGGTTTGTATATGTTCTAAGACGTCTTCGCAATATTGCAACTATGCAAGCGACACTCAGTGCTTATCACGGTTATGTGTCATCTTCGTTGCGATATGGTTTGATAATGTGGGGTAACTCAGTAGATTCGATATCAGCTTTCAGAGCACAAAAAAATGCTTGAGGTCACTTTGTGCAGCTGATTATCTAGATAGTTGTAAACCTCTATTTAAAAAACACAATATATTACCTTTGTTTTGCCTATACATTTTTGAACTACCTATATGTATTTTTGTTCATAGCCATAGCTCTTTATTTGAGCTGCGTAATGATGTCGTTAGTAGACAGAACAATCGAAAAAAATTTAAATTGTATATACCACATCAGCGAATTCAAATGTATAGTAAAAATGTAAATTGTATGGCTATTAATGTGTATAATAAGTTGCCAGATGTATTTAAGGATATAAGTGTTTCTAAATTCAAAACAAAATTATTCAATCTGCTAATTGAAAAATGTTATTATTCTATTAAAGAATTTCTTGATGACAATATTAAGGCCCATAGCACACGGCGTATTTTAAACGCGCAGACGACGCGCAGATTACGCGCGTATACGCGATTCAAACGGGATTCGATCGCAACCTTGTAACTTAAGCACACGGGGCGATCGTGAAACGCGCCTCTACTGCGCGTATACGTGCAGATACAGCGATACAGACGCGCTGTAGTCGCCCCCCCTGCCTGTAGTTCCCCCCCCTGCCCCTACTCCGCTCCTTTGTACGCGCGTTTGTATCGCTTCAAACGCGCGTATACGCGCTTCATGCGCGCGCTTGTATCATCAATGCAAACGCAACAATCAGCGTCTACGGCGCCGAAGACGCGCGTTCCTGAAACGCGCGTCGTCTGCGCGCTTAAAATACGCCGTGTGCTTACGGCCTAATCGATATTTTGTACAATAATATTAATTTAATTTTTTTTATTGACATCCAACTTTGTATTTTGACATTTAATTTAACAATATTTTTTATAAATTGACATGGTATCACTAGGTTAACGTTTATCTGACATACAATGTCTCTCTTGACAATGACATTTGAGCAATATTCGATTATTTTGACCTTATTAGTTTACTATGTATCACACTTCACAAAGTACTTTTCTGTTATGCTAATCAATTTGTAGAAAATGTAGTTAAATAATTAATAAATCTGACTAAACAATCATAAATAATACTAATATTATATCGATAAATTTGTACGCCGGTGACGGCAGAATATGCGGGTTCAGAATGTATTATAGATCTTAGGTATTACCATATTCTGATAAATTGAATAAATGAATAAATCACCGTAAATCACTTACAAAAAAAGAAGGTGCGTAGAAAGCTACGAGTTAGAAGTAAAACTTCCTTCACAGCTTTAGATTTTTTGTACAAATCCATTTGTTGAACGTAGCGGGACGAATGCCCGAATGATAGCGAAAACCCCTTCGTAGTTATGCCGTTCTTCAATAGAGGGCGCTTATATATATAAAATATAACATGATGCTTATGTTACTTCCGTTGCATTCGGACCGTGACGCTACGTCACTTCATGTATATTTTACCTTAGTGCACCTAAAGAAGTGTCATTTCAAATACAACTTGACTTACTGCCGCCTTACTTGAGTGTTGGTGCAGACTAACGAACGTAGAATAATGCTTTTTAGGGTTCCGTAGCCGAATGGCAAACAACGGAACCCATATAGATTCGTCATGTCTATCTGTCTGTCTGTCTGTCTATCCATCCGTATGTCACAGCCACTAAATTCTGAAACTATTAGAACTACATAGTTGAAAATTGGTAGGTAAGTAGGTAGGTAGGTGTATTCTGTGAACCGCTATACGATTTTTATACAAAATTAAAATATTCTTCTTTTTTCATAAAATTCAAAAGGGGCGTTAAAAGAATGTTGACAGGTCGGCAACGCATAAGTGACACCTCTAGTGTTGCAAGTGTTCATAGGCGACGGTGACCACTGTCCATCAGGTGGGCCGTCTGCTTGTTTGCTACCTATATCCTTAAAAAAAAAATACTTGCGGAGTGTCTATAGATAGATCTTTAAAAATGACATTGAGGTTCCAAAAACCGTTTTTTCTCAAAGTCGATTATTTGAAAGATAGGCACGTCTAAGGTAGTAAAATGTGTCCCCCCCCCTCTCCCTTCTAACTTTTAAAGTAGGTAAGGGAGTGAATAATAAAAAAAATATATATGTTATAAAAAAATATATAAAAAATATGATCTCAATAAAAACTTTCAACGAAAATTGGTTTAATCGATATACATTCAGCAGTTTTTGAGATTTAGCGACCGCAACTATAACTTTGTTTTTCATGCAAACACTTTAAAAGACAATGTAAATTTTTGGTGGTGAAAAATTTTAGTTATTAAATACTGTATTGTGGTACGGAACCTAGTTCGACTTGTACTGGGCAGTTTATTTATGATATAAGATAACAAGACAAGCATGACGCTCGCCTGATGGTAAACGATGAGACGATGACGTCTACCTATTACAGATACAGCGGCATGCAAAGTTATTGTATGTATTAGTGATGGTAAGCCAACACTTTGCTAATATCTAGCTAAAGTTACTATACTGCGCCTGTTACCTTGACACGTAAAGGTGTAAAAAACAGCCAAACCGATGCAATCTGCGGGTGCAGCGCGGGCGCTATCAGATCCCACAGGCTACGAGGTTCTATCTACGAATAGTACCATTGCTCTACGACAGTAATTGCCATTAGCTGCCTCCCGTGACAGCGCATTGAAGTATTTCAAACAAACATGGTCTCAATAAAATCAAGCTCACAGCGAGAAGTGTGAGAACCGTGTCACGTCACGACACGACACGACGCGTCATGTCTCGTGTCAGACCTCGCTTTCAACTCAGACTGTTTCCCGACGGACAGCTTCTGTGCAATCACTTTTGTAGAAGCTATGGTTTTACAATTCCATTGTTTTTGTGTTAGTACGCTATCGCTTTATGTATTGTGGACAAGCTACATCCCGCGGCTTCAAAGGTACTCTATGTCCATTCCCCCTAATTGTCTTTGAATGTACTTTCAACAGTCCCTGATGTATTTTACGTATGTTGTAATTTTGGTAAATTAACTTTCAATCAATTCATTATATTCCAGATGACAAAGCATTTTCCGTAGTCATGTTTGAATTATAGTTTATATATAACTTGAGTTTCTTAAGTTAAGAGTGAACCGCTATATTCCTGTACGTAGTACTATTATTTATTCTGCTATTCCAGGTATATGCTGACGGCCGAAAGATCACATTGACAATTATTTTTTTTTTTTTTTGATGAATTTGAATATCAATGCATCCCGTCACGAATGTATGCCGTAATGTTAAGAATTCACGATATTTTTAACCGACTTCAAAAAAAGGAGGAGGTTTCTCAATTCGACCGTATTTTTTTTTTTTTTTTTTTTTTTTTTTTTTTTATGTTTGTTCGCGGATAACTTCGTCGTTTATGAACCGATTTCGATTATTCTTTTTTTGTTCGAAAGGAGATATCCCAAGTGTGGTACCATGGTAATTTTATCGAGGTATGATAAGTATCTCCAAAGATATTGAGATAAACATCTCAAAATTGGTACTGAAAATGAATAGCGCGGCATTGAAGTCGGTTGTTTTTTAGTTTTTAAACGATATTATTAAATATATGTTTTGAATTCGTTTCGTTTTTATCTTATATATTTTTTATATGTTATAGGCTAGCGTTTGACCACTATCTCACCTGTTGGTTAGTGATGGTGCAGTCGAAGATGATAAGCACGCTAGGCCTAGAATGGGAACTGGCTCTCAAGGATAGCTGCCAGAAAACATTACATGTTTTGGCGACAGATTTTCTAACTTGAGGGTGGTAGCTGGCCAGGCGGACACTAGATAGTGTCGTACCACCATGCGGGATTTGTTGGTTTTTTAACAATGTTTATCCTTCACCGGAGGGCCACTGTGAAAAGCGCACATACATTTTTCGACAGAAAAATCCATTGGTGAACGGCGGTTTCGAACACGGTGCCACGGCATCAAAGCCGACCGTTCTTCCGATTACGCCACCGGGCCCTCAAAATACGTTATTTATTCGTAGTATGTTATTCATATAATAGTTTATACATTAATGTATATTTTTAAAACAACCGAACACCCTATTGCCTAATATCTATCTACCTATTGCCTAATATCTATTTTCAACAGACTTCGAAAAAGAAGGTTCTCAATTCGACTGTATGTTTTTTTTCTTGTGTGTATGTTACGTGATAACTCCGTCAATTGTGAACCGATTTGAATGATTCTTTTTTTAATCGGTAGGGTACATTTTCGAAGTGGTCCCATTGCAATTTCATCGAAATCTGATAAGTGTCTTCAGAGATATGAAGATAAACGTCTCAAACTTGCTACTGAAATTTACTCGCGGGAAATGGAAGTCGGTTGTTTTAGTTTTTAAACAATCCTAATTATTAAATAAAAAAATGTTGATATGACCTGATGGAAAGTGGCGATGTAATCAAGGGTGTAGCATACTTGCCTAGAAGATGCATGCCAACATGTTCACTCTAGACTTGAAAAAACTCAAGTTATAGCTTAGTTATAAATATTAAAATACGGGACTTATCGCGCCTATAAACATAATTTTTTATTTAACTCGACGTTTCGACCAAGTTGCATTGATCGTGGTCACGAGACGACAAGTTAAGCAACTCAAGTTATAGCTACTTGGAAACAAGTCAGCCAGGCGGCCTTAGCGGTACTACAACGGCAGGTATATGACCAAACCATCAGAATACTCTCCGATAGTGCAGCTGTGCTACGAGCCTTGCAAAGGCACAATTACTCATCAGGGCTAACTATGCAGTGCCACCAACTACTAGAAGAGGTATGTAAACATAATCGCATTATTCTTCAGTGGATCAAAGGTCACAGCGGATCGAGAGGTAATGATGCGGCTGATGAATTGGCAAGGAGAGGATCTAACCTGCACCCCGCAGGAGTAGAACCAATGATACCTATACCATTCAGCCAAATCAGAGCTTGGATCCGTGTATACATCAGGAAACAACATCAGGACTACTGGGCAGGCCTAAAGGAATGTAGGCAGTCGAAGGATGCTTTCCCGGAATTAAATTCCAGATACTCCCGAAAACTGCTTAACCTTAAACGTGACAAACTCCGACAAATAGTCGGAGTAATCACGGGTCACTGCTCACTAAACAAACACCTATTTACTATAGGTGTCACCGACAGCCCTCTGTGCAGAGGATGCATGGAGGCTGAGGAGACGGCCGCGCACGTGCTCTCGAGTGCAATAGCGTGGATGCACAACGTCGGACGCTCCTCGGGTCCCCGACGACAATGCGAGAGGCCTGCGCCGGCACCAGCGAGTTGCTGGCCTTCCTCGCAGACGTCGGATGGCTGGACTGATGCGCCACCGACCACACGCAAAAAGGGCCGACATACGGCCTAGTTGCGGAGAAGAGCCCGCGCACCAAGTACCAAGTACCAAGTACCAAGTACCATGTACCATGTACCATGTACCATGTACCAAGTACCAAGTACTAGTATCAAGTACCAAGTACCAAGTACCAAGTACCAAGTACCAAGTACCAAGTACTAGTATCAAGTACCAAGTACCAAGTACCAAGTACCAAGTACCAAGTACCAAGTACCAAGTACCAAGTACCAAGTACCACGTCAGCCAGCAAAGTGTTCCATTCTTTTGCGGTTCGATGATAAGCGTAGAACCAAAACATTTAGTGCAGATTGTTGAATCATCGACCAATAGCTATGCCCCGCGGCTTCGCCCGCGTTAAAAAGTATCCTATAGCCTAATCCATAGTACTGGCTATCCCTGCACAAAAATTCAGCTAAATCAGTTCAGCCGTTTGATCGTGAAGAAGTCCCAAACAAACAAATAAACAAACTGACTTTCGCATTTATAATATTGATGATGATGAGATGATGTTGATTGGTGTTGATGATGTATGGATGCCGTTTATCAACCGACTTCCAAAAAGGAGGAGGTTATCAATATGGCTGTATGTTTTTTTTGTGTGTATGTTACGCGATTACTCCGTCAATTGTGAACCGAATCGAATAATTATTTTTTTAATCGGTAGGGGGTATATTTTTGCGGTGGTCCCATCCAATTTCATTGAGATCTGATAAGTATCTCCAGAGATATGACGATAAACGTATCAAACTTGCTACTGAAATTGACTCGCGGGGCATGGAAGTCGGTTGTTTTAGTTTTTAAACTATCTTAATTATTTGTTTGGCTTGTTTTCTGATTGTAGAACTGGGAAGAAAGAATCAGATTGCGTAATTCAATCGCTCACTCACCCACATGTATTAACACTATGTATGTGTATGCGCGCATATTGATGGTTATGAGCAACACTCAATTTTAATTTCAATTATTTATATCAATGTCTAATTGATGTCTCCCACGACCAGAGCTGGCGCTTACCTCGGGCAACGCATTAGTTTCGCGATTCAAAGAGGTAATGTCGCCAGCTTTTTGGGTACTGTACCAACAGACAGCGACCTAAATTCCATTTATTATTTGTAGTTTTTATTTTAATTATTAGTCATAGTTAATATATTAGTTTAATTAGTTTTTCAAATTGTTTTGACTATTGCGTTATGTTAATAAATAAATAAATAATTAATAGAATTAGTAATTACGATTAATATTATTATAGAACTCCAAACTCCATTTAAGTAAGCTTAATAATGTGTTACTTCTATAAAGGTACGACCACACCGCGGCGTCCTGTGTGCGCAATCTAGGCGGCGATCATATAGCGCAGTAGTATATGTACCGGCTGGTTCACACCAAACGCGATCTACGGCGATCAGAAAACGATTGACAATCAGATTGCGAACCCGCACGCGGACGCAGGACGCCGCGGTGTTGTCGTGCCTTTACATAAAATATTTGAATTATTTAAATCTGAATCTCCATTATGAACATAATATTGAAATACTGGAATATGTTAAATTATTTTCATTACTTTTGTAAATTTATATTATATAAATAATGCCAAGCAATAAAATTATTATAAGCAGAGAGTCATGGTGTCCTGGTTTATATTTTTTTATAAGTTTTACTGTAAAACCTACCACAGGCATCAGTCTCGGATTATTTATATCGGAAAGATTGTATATTAGAGAAAATAAAGAACATTATTATTTATCAAGTAATATATTGTTACAGAAGAGGAGTGCGACGATACGTCCCTCTCACCGCCCACCCGACACCGCCCCGAGCCGCTGTCAGCACTCGCACAGTCCACGCGCTTCACTCCTCATGAGATCAAACTCATGTACCGCGGGTTTAAACAGGTTCATGTCTTATACACTCCATTGCCTCCATAAACATTCATATGCCTTTATTTTAAGTGTCTTAAGTTAATACATTAACAATGTCGGTAATGGCTTTATTTGCATTTTCTGATATCTTACCTATATTTTAGGAGAACTCTTACATACTATTATTACGTTCTTTGTCGACAATGATGTTAGGCGTTAACTATTATTTAATTCATGTTCCAGGAATGTCCAACTGGCGAAGTAGATGAAGACGCTTTCAAACATATCTTCTGTCAGTTCTTTCCTCTCGGAGGTGAGTTTAAGAGAGAGTGAGTGGCAAAGCTAGCAAAAGGTCTTAGAGGGAACGCGGGGTGCAGTCTTCCATACAAATGTATTCCCCTGTTTCCTCCCTGGACAAAGCTTCTAGAGCAAATTTGTTTTCTAAAGAAAACCAAAGTCTGCTGTAGCTCCGCCCCTGTCATTTGTTTTTGGGACCAACCAATTGCAAAAAGAAATATGACCCTGCAAATACCTGAAAAATGCCCTATTTTACTGCCATTATCTAGACGGCTACCAAATAAAATTGAAAGGGTTTTAAGACAAAAAAATAATAATATAAGCACTAATGCAATCATCTGCTAAAATGTTGTGCAAACAATAATTTGATCGGATCATCTGTCGAGGAGAAAACAGGGGAATACGAAACCTTATTTTATTCAACACTAGCTGACCCGGCAAACGTTGTTTTGCCATATAAATAAATGGCTATTAAAAAATAAGGGTTGATCGTAGAAGGGTGAAAATTGAGGATTTTTTTTTATATTTTATGTTTTTTTGTATGTTGTATCATAAAAAAATAGAAATTAAAAATTTTGTCTAAAAAATAAAAAAAAAATTTAGGGGTGGACTACCCCTAACATTTAGGGGGATGAAAAATAGATGTTGGCTGATTCTCATAGATACCGGATAAGCACAAAAAATTTTATCAAAATCGGTCAAGCCGTTTCGGAGGAGTATGGCAACGAAAACTGTGACACGAGAATTTTATATATTAGATTTTGTATTTAAATTGGGTCTGAGTTGCAGTTGTTCGTATCGCAGTCTTGTTCGTTGTTCAAACACTGCCCGACGGCAATAGCTTCTTTAATATACTTATAATTTGTCGCACATCGCGTTGCCTCTTAATAATTCACTCGGACTTGAAAGACTTTACTCTGTAGTTATAATATGAATCTCATAAGATAGAGTGTTACTGTCGTTCCTACCTTTCTGTCTAAACTTGGTTCTGAGTCTGATGTTGCCAGTAAGCTGAACTGAACAAAATCATGTTGTCGATCGGATTGTAGAGTTCCAGCATGTACCAGTTTATTTTCAACTTCCATGTCCAGCAGTGGACTGATGAGATACATTGAAATGATTTTATTTTGTTTTCAGATGCGTCACAATATGCACACTACGTTTTCAATACCATCAAGCATAAACAAAGTGGCAAAGTGAATTTTGAGGTAAGTTTAATTTCAAGTGACTTTCTTCAAGAGGCTACTAATTTATTCATTTAAAAAATTGTCACTCAAAGTTTTTGCTGCAGTTGACATTATAAGTAGACATTATCACTTACCATCAAGCAAACGGCTTGCTTGTGAAAACAAGAAATTAGTAGTAGCCTTATAAAGGAAATAAAAAAAAACTTTTAAAGGGCCGTAGAGTAATCAATATTAATATCAAAAGTAAATAAGAATATCAAAGCGGCAGTAGCCCATAGCTAAGGTGTCGGCCTGGCCGCATTGCTAGTAAGTTTTTTTATTAAAAAAAAATGTTTTTATGATACTAGTACGGTAAGGTGGTTTTTACAAATGAGTAGACGATTGTAAGCCCGAGACGAAGTCGAGGGTTTACCATAGTCACGAGTTTGTTCCCGTTGTACGAGTTGTACGAGTTTGTATCCGCACGTGTGTCATACAACGATT
This sequence comes from Cabera pusaria, assembly GCA_954871355.1. NCBI lineage: Eukaryota > Metazoa > Arthropoda > Insecta > Lepidoptera > Geometridae > Cabera > Cabera pusaria. Next base: position 798,664 of record OX940912.1, read on the forward strand.
TTCAACAAATATGCAAAAAAACACTTCTTTTGGTTATAAAACAAACATAAATGAAATAATTCAAAAGTTGAAATAAGCTTTGACGTTTCTAATATGAAAATGCCGATAATATGCAAATGGTGCCACGTGTATTAAAAATTATGACTACAATAAAAAAAAACTTTCGTCTCATTTACTCTTTAGTATTAAAGTGAGACAAAAGTATTATGCAAAAGCGCTATCAAGGAGGTTTTAACATTCAGCTTATTTATTCTCGCAATATAAAACTTTTTGGTGCAATTCTTATGTAGGTTTTACGGAAATTGAATGAAAAAAAAAAAACAAAGGATACATGTTACGGAGCGTGCGGTAAGTACTTACCGCACGCTCCGTTGTATGGTGTGTAATTTTTAACTTTCACATTGAAAGTTAAAAATTACATACAGGCTTCGTAAATGCATTTATCGAGCAAGTGTGCTGAAAACAAAATTTAACGGCCATAGGGGGAATCTTTATTTTATAGAAGCAATGTAATTTATTTCATCGGACGCACATCAATCCGCTCTGTAGACAGTTGACGGGAAGAGGAACGGTCTCGATACCCTGCGCTATATCGTGACCAAACACTGGACTTGCATTAATCCTGTCTTGACACTGTACTGCCGCTATTGCTGTCTTGACATAGGATATACATTATAAGCTTACGTGTTAACAAAACTGCAGTCTTGACATAGGATGGCGTTGTTACCTGGGGAAATGGCAGCGTATGTCAATGTCGTAAAAATGATTTTTCAATTGATAGCCCGAGAAATAAGTTTGTACAGCTCTGGAAGAGACGAAAGTGCGTGGACGAGGGGCCGCAAGCGCGGGCACGGCTACGACACACCCCGGACACTCGCTAAATCTCCATACAATCTAGCGTTTTAACGACCGACACTGTGACACCGACACAGACACTACACACGGGTCGTTTTTCTATCGTCGTGTAATAAAGTGTTTATCTATCTATCTACGTAATAAGAACCTACGTAAATTTGAACCTCCAGTGTCTACTGGTCCCAACATAAATGTATGAAGTTGATGTTCTTCTCTCCGTGAGTAGTAATTGTTCTATAGTCGTACGTGTGTGGCGTCCTTGCTCAGCGCAGCTCCTCGACAGCTCCAGAGCGGTGGCGGGGTGAGGAAGCCCGGAATTGGTGGGGGGAACAGAGTGTCCGTTCTATACGTAGTATTATTATCTTTTCTATGGCTACGAGCTAATTTGAAACAACCCTTAATATAACAAAACAGTACGCGTTTGAATGAATGACAAAGTGTATTTATTTTGAACCGACTTCCAAAAAAAAAGGTAGTTCTCAATTCGTCTGTAGATTTTTTTTTGTATGTATGTTATGCAATTACTCCGACGATTCTCTTTTTAATCGATAGGGTACATTTTTGAGATTCACAATGAAACCACATTGTAATTTCATTGAGATCTGATAAATATCTTTAGAGATATGATGATAAAGTCTCAAACTTGCTACTGACACCCACTTGCAGGGCATGGAAGTCAGTTGTTTTAGTTATTACACTATCTTAATTATATTTTAATAATTCCAGGAATTCCTGGAGATACTCTCCCGCGTGGCTCGAGGCAGCGTGCAGGACAAACTAGCCTGGGTGTTCACGTTATACGACGTGGACGGAGATGGTCGGATCTCTCGCGCTGAGATGGTGCAGGTATGATTGTAAATATTGATAAATCTAACTGTGCCCCGTGACTTTGCCCGCGTTAAAGTATCCTATAGCCTAACCCACCGTATTGGCTATCTGTGTACACATTTTCAGCGAAATCGATCCAGCCGTTTGAGCGTGAAGAAGTCCCAAACAAACTAATAAGCAAACTGACTTTCCCATTTATAATATTGGTATTGATAAAAGTACGGCCACACCGTGGCGTCCTGCGTCCGTGTGCGGGTACGCGATCTGATTTTCAATCGTTTTCTGATCGCCATAGATCGCGTTTGGTGTGAACCAGTCGGTACAAATACTAATACTGCGCTATCTGATCGCCGCCTAGATCGCGCAGCAGGACGCCTTTCTTCAAACTTCTTCCCAACTATGCGTCCCTGGGAATCAGAATCAGAAATCATTTATTGATGCTGACTATGTAATAATGATGCTGGGTCACATTGCAATCGTTGGTAATGTCAGTCTACCCACATCGAGCATTCAATATAAGTACAATATTTGTTATTGGTACATTGTAATAGATAGGCCTTCTGAGAAAACATGTGTGACATTATAAAACTCTTAGAATCGATGTCAAATTAAATTCAATATAGGTACACAAAATATCCGAATGTCAAAAACTAACCACTACTTATTATAATTATTTGTCATTAGCTGATTTATTTTTTAACATAAATTCCTTCAAATCATTAAATACATTTTTATTTAGCCACCGTTTGAGTTTTGTCTTAAATATATGATTACTAGTCACATCCTTGATGTTTTTCGGTACTGAATTGTATATATGAATTACACTAATGTATGCACTTTTCTGAAAAATCATTGAATTAATCGAAGGGAGATGTAAATAGTCATAGCCTCTGAGTGGAGCAGTTCTTACTCGCACTTACGACCGCTTTTTAAAAAGTTGCAAAATGAAAAATGAGTTACCACTGGTAGTAGACTTCGGCTGTGAACCATCGCCCGGATAAAGACATGCCACGAATCAGTTCACCGAATTCCGGCGAGATTTTCAGTACCAGCCAGCTTGGAAAGCGAGTTGTGATAGTTTAGCTGTATGGTGCGGACTGAAAATTATCGTTGTCCAGCACCTCAGTACCCTTTTTCAATTTCAGGCAAACACGATTCCATCTTAGAGCACCTCTTCACTTAACACCAGGTGAAATAGCGGTAAAGTTCTTGCCTAGACAAATAGATCGCAAGCTAAAATAACTATGTTTTGACTGTTTACAATTACTGATGTTTGTTGGTATGTTCTACCGTAGCCTAAACTACTATTCGAAATGAATTAGAATTCATGGCCCAAGCCTCAGGGTTCGTAAGTTATAAGACCACTAATATCACTGTTTCAGGTGGTCCAAGCTATTTACGAGCTGTTGGGGCGAGCTGCAGCGCCACCTGTCGGTCAGGGTGCTGCTAAGGACCACGTCGATAAGATATTCCATGTAAGCTGTTGTCGATATGAATTGAACAACCCTCTTCAATAAAACTGGCCAAGTGCGAGTCAGCATCGCGTCTCTTATCGCACACTTAGGGAGGGTTCCGTACAATACGAAACATAACAGAGTTTATAACAGAGTTTCAACCTCATATATTTGATTAATTGATATTACCAAGATTATTTGGTTTGGTCGCGATCTAGAAAGACGGGGCTCGTTTACTAGCGCCATCTATGTCATTTTGCCGAAACTAATTGATAGATGGCGTTTAAAAACACGTTTTTTGTATGGGGACCCCCTTTAATTTTTAACTTTATTTTGTTTTTAGTAATTGTTGTTCTAGCGGCAACAGAAATACACCATCTGTGAAAATTTCAACTGTCTAACTATCACGGTTAATGAGCTATATCCTGGTGACAGACGGACAGACAGACAGACAGAGAGACAGACAGACAGACGGACAGCGGAGTCTTAGTAATAGGGTCCCGTTTTATCCTTTGGGTACGGAACCCTAAAAATCACATCCAGACAACCTTAGGACAGAAATAAAAACCGGTCAAGTGCGTGTCGGGCCACGTGCAGTTTAGGGTTTCGTAGTAGTATAATATTTAACATTATTTTTTAAATTATTCAACACCCAAGTTCAACGACTATTACTGCCAAACTGATAAAGTTATCTTAAGCGCCATAATTATCTTTTAAAGGTCATGAAATGCACTTTCATTATGAATTTTTCCAGATTTTTAAAGCTAGCAGTTTAGCTTTTAGAGGAGGGAAGACGCCCTACTGGAACAAAAATGTGTACTTTAAAGTTTAATATTTCGTAAATGGATTATTAAATCGAAAAATAATATTAGCAACCCCAAAGTCATTTTAAAAGAGTTATTCAACAATATCCCACACGATGGGATAGATCACAAAAAAAAAATCATCCCTACTTCACGAGTAGCGCTACCATAAGAAAAATATTTTCCAATATTTTATTTTACCACTTTGTCGGCGTAATTGAACTTGTAAATTATACAATATAAAATGTCGTCCGTAGCTAAGTTGTTTACAGCGCTTGGGCATGTTACCCAAGAGGCGCGGGTTCGAGTCACGAAATTATGGATTGTATATCATAATATACAATTTATTTTGCATATATTAGTGTAGAAATATATAAAACTGTAGACATACCATATAAATTAGTGGTCAAGTGAACATTATCATTATAACTTGATGTTATTAGCCGTTACAAGCTTAAGTATGTGTTACTCTCACGATAGTTGTAACTGTCACTTCCCCGCACTGTGGTAGGACACTATCTAGAGTCCGTCTTGCCAGCTACCACACTCAAGTTAGAAAATCTGTCAACAAAGTATCTAATGTGTTCCAGCAGCTATCCTTGAGGGCCAGTTACCATTCTGGACCTAGCGTGCTACCATCCTCGACCGCATCGTCGCACCAACAGGGGAGATAGTGGTCAAACGCTAGCCTATATGATATATAAAAAAATAAATATAGTACCAATATTTCTATGTAAGAACTGTTCGATCCATTCCAGTTAATAGACGCGAACTCCGACGGAGTAGTGACCCCTGATGAGCTCGCGGTGTGGTGCGCGCGCTCCCCTGGTCTTCTACGTTCCCTGGACTCATTGGACACCGTGCTGTGATCTCAAGGTCGCGCGCCTTGCACGTATGTATACGTCTAAGGGTCACCTAAGACCATGGCACGACGCGACGCGGCGCGCACTTATTAAGAAAGTGATACAAAAATAACTTTATTTACTACACAAAAAGATACACATTTCATTGTGTTCGTTCGGTGGCTTCTGGCTGCGCCGTGCGGCTTTTGGCTGCGCCGTGCGGCGTCTCGCTACACTGCGCGGCGCTGCGGAAAGCCGCGTGATAAACAAATACCGACTCATGGTTTTTTAGGGCTGACTATTGACCTAAATATCGGTTTCTTTGCCCATTATTGTATAAAAATACGAACTATCTAAAGATGTTTGAAGATTATTAACAATAGTTATTTTTTTACAGAAGCGAGTCCGCGCGAGCGTCATGCTCCACAGCAGTGGAGGATGCACCTAATTCTCTCCCTTCCCCTTCCACCCCTGACAGCGCGTTTCCCACCCCCCCTTCAAGTCAACTGACCGAGCTACCTTCAGCTCACATCGACTACACTTCCACTCATTTCGACTACTCTAGCAGTGGCATCGGATCACAATGCAATGACTCCCAAACTGAACCCAAAAGAAAGTCCTCGAAGAAAAATAAACCATTAGATTCAGTATCAGATTTAGCAGAAGCTTTGCCAAGCGTGACTTGTGTAACTCATGTGAGTGAAAGAACAAGTAAGATTACCACTGACTTTCCTTGCTCACCTGATTGTCCTCGAGCATTGCATACGAAAACAACCACTAGCAATAGAGCATTGCCAACTATGACAGCACATTATTACACTCAAGAGTCGTCAAGGACAGAGTTGCCGAGTGTAACCCGAGTGTACCCAAATGTGATGTCAACACGACCGATGACGTCACGGAGTCGCGGGTCATTGCCCCCAGTGACGAGTGTGATCGCTACTGTCTCGTCGGCACCACCACCCGTGCCAGCCCGAGTTGTTGCAACTGTAAGTTACAAATTTATATTCTATTTGGTGATCATTTACCTTAGTATTTACATAATTAGTCCCGGAGTCTCCTTCCATTTTAAATAAATTACCTATAATTGATAGATAGCTACATCACATGATTATTTTTCTGTTGTGTATTTTTCAATAATCATCATGTTCATCAGTCTTTTTCTGTCCACTGTTGAACATTAGCTTCTTCCAAAAGACGCCACTTTACGTGGTCCTAACCCATCCTCTGCCAAGTTGTGATTGCGGTTTTCATCAATTTATTCATCCATCTAGTCGATAGTGTTCCTCTAGGTCTTTATTATTCTCTGGACACACCTTTACCGTTTTTGTCCACATGTTGTCCCTAAGTCTGGCCAAGAGTCATGTCCATCTCCTCTATAGTTTTGTTTTTCTTTTACCGACGTGGAATACAAGCGTTGATTGCCTAAATTATGTCTGTGAATACAGCAAAATTTTTTGAAAAGGAATATGCTAGGCTTATTACCAAAACAACTAATAGAGTGTTCTGAGAGCAGCGTTTAAGAACCAATTCCTATTCAAGACCTAGCGATCTACTACCATCGATCACATCACTTACCAACAGATGAAAATAGTGGCCAAAAGCTAAATAAGTCATCGAAAAAGAAGACAACTAATTCAAAATTTATAATTTTTCAGATAACAGAAGAATCGTCTCATCGCAAACCCAAACGCAGAGGTCGACGCCCATCACCACCACCACGGCGGTGAATTAACGATCTTACTACTTTAGACATAAGATCTAATCTTCTCTACACTTCCCTAAGCTAACGTCTGCTTTTCAGAGTCAATAGATTTAAGCTCCAAATGGTCCTTTAAATTAACACGTCAGACAACAATGTCATCCAAATATAATTAAGATATCATAATATTTGAAATTATATATGAATTATTTTAAGCAATACATATATTAATAAAATTGGGTCTTTCCAAGTCCAAAAACCTTATGATATTATAAATAAAAATATTTTAATAATTAAGTAATCAAATTATATTTACAAATATTTCTAATTGCATCTGTCAATATTATGTTTTTACATCAAGAGTAGTAATTTATTAGAATAAGTGAAGCAGTATTTACTAGATTCCCCAAGTCTTCTAGATTAGTAGTGTTAGCTCTTTTAATGGTAGAAATGGTAGAAATCGAATATCAATACAGTACCCTACAAACTGCATTGATTTTACCCTCTTTACAAGTTTTGACTCAGCTTTGGCTTGGCTTGAACTTCATTTTCACAAATCAAAATATGATGAAAAATTAATGTATGTGGCTCCTTGTTTCAATTATTTTTTTAGATACAGGTTAAGAAAAAGCTTTAAGATGGATAATGTATATGACCTAACCGCATTTTTTATACTCTACCAAAAAATAAATCGTTTTTATCTAAGCCTACAACTATAATTTTGACAGCAAAAAGCCCCAAGTATCAATAATTGTTATAATTTAATATTAAGATCTTTTAAAATTTAATATAGTAACTATTTTAAAAATAATTCTTATAATAAACAATACTCAGTATTATATGAGCACGAATTCTTCCACTAATTAACTATTTGTAAGCTAGAGAGTTATTCATGTACCTTCATTTGTTCCTTCTCTTCTCTTCGCTTAGAATCTCTATTTAAGTAAAGATTGTAAATCCTGATGTTGTGAGAATGACACCTACACATAAATAAGTGAATGAATCTTATTTCACCTCGCTAGAGGATAAATCTTAGCTTATATAACATAAATATTATACAAAACTTGTCTATATCCGTCAACGGATGTCAGCGTTCAATGTTAACATTCATAATAATAGTTACTTTCACATCAATTGATTGAGTGCATTCTTCTTTTATAAAGTACATCAAGAACGTGAGGTTGGATTACGTTATTTTATTAATAAAAAATCTAAGATGTTGAAAGATCTTTAACGAAGAATTCAGAAAGAAAAACTTAAGAAAGAAAGAAAATCTAGGTCAGTCATCTCACAACATAAGGAAAGATACGGGTAGACTGGATCCAAGGGAACATACTGGGATCAGCGACGTAACTTGTGATTACTATGTACTAAACATAAGATTTACTGCTACACATACACAAACATTCACAAGAAATCTTCTATATAATATTCAATGCTGGTTGTTGGTTAGGACAAGACTTGAGAAAGGCTTGCTGGATTTGTTTTTGTTATTTGTAATCGTCGTAATAGGGATGTTGCCTGGGTAAAAAAATAGTAATTTTAATTAGTCCGTCAGTTCGATTATCGTAAAATATTGGACACGTATTTTTTATTTTACAAATCAATAGAAATTGACAAAGATAAAAAGCGTCAAAGTTCGGTAGTGGGGGCTCATGACGTCACTAACCGCTATACCGCATGACGCTCTATATCTTCGTCATTTTTTGTTTAATTGAAAAATTAAAAATACGTATCCAATATTTTTTGATAATGTAAATGATGAACTAAAAAATATTTTAGTACACTAGCCTATTAGATATTCAGAAAAAAATTGAGTTTTTTATGCTTATAGTAGAGTCAATTTAATAGATCACATTTGACACTTCATCAAAATTCAACAACGTAACCTTGTAATGAAGGGCACATAAAATTATTAATTATTTCAAAGTCAGAACTGCATAATTACTTAACATTTTTCAGTTATAAATACATATTTATTCTAATAACTAGCAGCCCGCCCCGGCTTCGCACGGGTAGAACATATATGCCTACAAAATTTGCATCAGTTTGTTGCATCAAATATAAAATTTTAACATATTTAACAATCATCGTCATATTTCAACCAATTTACACAAAACCCTAACGAATTATGCACTTAAACCTTCCTCATAAACACTCTGGCTATTGGTGAAAACCGCATGATAATCCGTTCAGTAGCTATTGAGATTATTGCGAACAGACAGACAGACGCAGTGATGAACTTTGTTTTATAATACTTACGTAGTGATATTGGACGGCCCTTTGGCGTAACGGATAGTTACCCTGATTCTGACCCGACGGTAGTTGGTTCTAATCCTAGCTATATACCTACCAAATACCAATGAAAGTTGTATGTAAGTTGTATGTATGTTGCAAAGTATGTGCATTCATGAATCATGGGTTTTCGTACAGAGGTAGTGGGATCATTAAATCTACCAATAATTAAGATAGTTTAACTAAAACGACCGACTTCAATGCCCCGCGAGTCAACTTCAGTAGCAAGTTTGAGACGTTTATCGTCATATCTCTGGAGATACTTATCACATCTCGATGAAATTACAATGGGACCACCTCGAAAACGTACCCTACCGTTACAAAAAGAATCATTTGAATCGGTACACAATTGACGGAGTAATCACGTAACATACACACACAAAAAAAACATACAGACGAATTGAGAACCTCCTTATTTTTGGAAGTCTTTGAAAAATAGCTTACCACCAAGGAGAACATCTGCCGCCGTAACCTTAACGTAACGAAAAAAGTAGGGGTTTATACGTTTAACGTGTGTATCTGTGTGTCTGTCTGTAGCATCTTAGCACCCAACCGGATGAACCGATTTTAATTTTCCTATTCATAATTTTTTTTGTTTGATAGATATCTTCATCGAGAGTGTTCTTAGCTTTGATTTATGAAAATTCGTTCAATCGTTATAACACTATGAGCTTTTTTCTAGTTAATTGCGCTATGAAATCAAATTTCATAGGTCTGATCAATTCGAAAATCTTCTTCTTCAACGATATTGTAAGAACATGGAAGCATTGACATTATGCTGGGACATCTCCTGGACTCTACAGAATACTCAAATCCTCACAAACTTACAGCTCAGATTCTAAATGACGTGTTTGGAGTCATTGGAACGCTTTTAATGAAAATATTATACATAGATCAGTCGGGGTTGAAAAAATTATATTATTATATAGGTATATAGATAATTATTATTTTATACAATAGATCATATTATTATACTATTTTGACTTCAAATTGATTGTGATCGGTGGGGATCTACAGAATAGCTAAGCTTTTATGAATATTTTCGTAGTAACTATGAACTAATCTGTGGTTTCACTGCAAATATTTTATTAATTTTGCGATGCGTGTATGTGAAATTCGTGATATATTCTAGAGTTTTCATTTGAATTATATACTGTAAAGGACAATTTTATATGTGTCTAATACGTCTAATATGTATATCTATAATATGTGGCCAAGCTAATTAACGTAATTATTTGGATAAGGATTAATACTATATACTTGAAAATAGCCTTGGAAGTTATGTAATATTTTTTAACAAACAATTAAAAATTAAAATAGTTACTGTGAGTCAACCCTCAGAGATAGACATATGCTGTCGTGGACTTTTTCTAGGTCTTATTAAGTTGTACAACTCTTCCATAGAAAATATTCTTCTATCTATTTTCAATTGAGCAGCGTTCGTAAGAAACGTGTTTTTGCGACCGTTTTTTTGTCGACTTAGGTTGCAAATTAGGTCTCCACGAATGTACCTTTAATTACAACGGGATAATATATAGCCTATTTTCATTTCGAAAGTCTATTCTATATATAAATGAAAGAATTTTTTAAATCGGTCCAGTTTTTTAAACAGCAAAAACTACTGAGTTTTTGAGCCAAATCTTTACAAACATACAAAAATACAAAAATGCAAATGTTTTTTCTTTATAATATTAGTATAGATTACAAAAGAAAGCGTTTTTACGATTTACTTTGACTAATAGTTAATTTTAAAGATAATACACAATTTTTGTTCTAATAAACTAAACGTCAGTACAAGGTTACGTCAGTGAACACTTTTACTTTATAAACACTAGGGAATAGGGATGCTACCCAAAAAATCAAAAGATTGATCAGTCGATAGGTTGAATCGAATGCAATGATTACTTGTGAAGGATGTTTAACTATAAAAATAACTTCACTGTGATTGTAATTAACACATAATATTATTCTTTGACTAAAAAATAGAAAAATAATTGAATAGGAACTAAAATCAATAATAATTTGGGTTAAAAAACTAACGATAAAATACTAAACGTTAGATCCAACATCCAATAATCCAACATTTGAGCATGCTTTTTATTTTATTGGATCATTTTCTATGGAGCTAAATTCTAATCCATAAATACATATAAAATCGTTTAAATATGTACAATATCCGATTTGTATAATTTGTATTAACGTGTCTTATCAATTTCATATTAACGTAAAACAAACAAGTAAATAACACTGAATAATGTCAATACTGATTGTATTTCTCATTTAGAGCTGCCGAAAAATTGGTTATTTCGAATAACATCAAACTAGTTACATCATTCTTGTTTGTGTTGATGCGTATCGATTCATCGATTGAATCGATGATTTTAAGCAAGTCCCCTTACTATGAAGCTAAGACTGACAGATGTCAAATGTGATCTATAAAATTGACCCTACTATAGTTGGCAAATTATTGACCATTGTCCCACGTCACACCTTACGTTAAGTAACAACGTGAACTAAGGTGTTACATGCTTGCCTAGAAGATACCTAATTGACTCGCTACTTGGAGATGACCACCAAATAGTAGTAATCGGAAAACTCAAACTCATAGAGGGAATTTTTAGCATTGTGTATAATGAACTGTTCGTGTGTATTGATGGAATTTCCACCATGTAGTGGTCTCGCATACCAGTTTAAATGTCTGTTCTATAGAAAAATAGTGTATGTTTGTCGGCAAATTGAAACATTGATAACGCAAAAACAATTTGATCAACGAAACCAAATCCAGCATATTAGTCTCAAATGACCAAGGCATTTAATATTTAATTATCGTAGACTTGATTTTACTCTAAAAATAACATCATTTGTTAATGTGTGTGTATGTGTTGGCGGTGGTAGTGATAATATTAAAGGTCTATTTACACTAGTAGTATATCTTGTCTCAACGATTTCTTCAGACCTATTACGCCATGTGTCATAACAATTTAATGTCAATCATACGTCATATATTAATTACGAGACGTTTTATTTTTAACCGACTTCGCAAAAAAGGAGGAGGTTCTCAATTCGTCGGAATCTTTTTTTTTAAATGTATGTTCACCGATTACTCGAGATGCCTGAATCGATTTGGAAAGTTCTTTTTTGTTTCAAAGGGTACCCTTGGCAGGTGGTCCCATTTAAATTTTAACGAAATCGGCCGAGCCGTTTTTAATATTTCAACATTTGTATTACGACGCATTTACTTATCTCGACGACTTACTACTTACTAGTACTGGCACAGATTATGTAATAGTTACTGCGTTTACTGGCTACTTTGACGAGCGCGATGTTTAAAGTCGGTTCTTTTTGTTTTTTAAATTATATTTTAAACCTTTAAACGTATCAAACAGACTTCAGATTGCACTACTTTTGGAATCTAAAGTCTGTGATATCAAATATTTTTTTTAAATGTAGTACTGACAATCACTTGACACTATCTCACCCGGTGATAAATCTCATACCTGCTAGGCTATTCTGTAAGCTATCTCGACAGCGGAATCCACGGTGAGATTCGAATTTCGTACTTTCAAATTCAATCGTATCACGTTCGCAATACGGTTGAATTTCGTAATACGAAATTTAAATCTGACCGCGGATTCCGTCGTCGAGATAGCTTACAAAATAGCCTTGCTGGGGCGGAAGTCTCTACATTGATAGCGATGCGTCCTGTCATCGCAAACGTCTGCTAGAAGGAGATGCAGCTAGACTGTTATATATTTGCATCTCTTTTCTTAGCAACGATCATCGTATCGACGATCATCGATCATCATATTCGTGATGGATTTCGACCGATAATCGTCGATATGAAAAGAGATGCAGATAACAACTGTCTAGCTGCATCTCCTTCTACTAAACGTTTGCGATGACAAGCCGCATCGCTATCGATGTAGAGACTTCCACCCCTGGAATTACCATCTTAGATCCGCATCGTTTATAGACATCACATGAGAAAGTGGTCAATACTCTTTGAAGGGAAGCTTCTTTAGTCCACACTGGGGTAACATTTAACTTAGCGTCACGGATGAATGCAACGGAACTGCCCATGGAGAATAGACTTTTATTCTCCATGGAAGTGACGTACGCGAGATGACGCATTCGAAATGAGTCATACCGCGGATGTCACTTCCGTTGGAGTCGTCAAACGGTTTGTTAATAATTTAGTTAGTTTTAAAACTAAAACAACCGACTTCCATGCCCCGCGAGTCAGTTTCAGTAGCAAGTTTGAGACGTTTATCGTCATATCTTTGGAGCTACTAATCAGATCTTAATAAAATTACAATAGTACCCCCTCGAAAATGTACCCTACCGATTAAAATAAGAATCATTCGAATCGGTTTACAATTGACGAAGTACTCGCATAACATACATACAAAAAAAACATACAGATGAGTTGAGAACCTCCTTCTTTTTGGAAGTCGGTTGAAAAGTTAAGGAAGTTTCACTTCTAACGCGTACGCTTTCTACGCACTTTGTTTTATTTCTACTCAAACATTTTTGTAGCATAAGTTACATTATTATCTCGTTAAAACAATATCATAAGTTACATTATTATCTTGTTAAAACAATGTCATAAATTACATTATTATCTCGTTAAAACAATATCATAAGTTACATTATTATCTTGTCCAAACAATGTCATAAATTACATTATTATCTCGTTAAAACAATATCATAAGTTACATTATTATCTCGTTAAAACAATGTCATAATAGAAGATATCAATTAAACATTTAAATAAATAAAAAATGTGGATCACTTTCAAGGCAATACTAAGTCATAAGTCTTTCTTCTACACTTTAAATCTATTTAACTAGTGATTCTATATTTGAGCCTTACTATCTACTAACATTAGAGTCTAATATTGAATGTAGCTGACTTAACTGCTATTTATTGTCAAATATATTCTCCTTTTACTTACCTTCGACACAAATCGAGGGGTGTTATAAGTTAAGTTTTACGTGTGTCTATTAGGAATGTTACGGAGGTGGTATTATCAGAACTGAAGACGAAACCGGAGATTTAAAATTTATTTTTTTATCAGAACCGTAATCGGAACCGAAGGTGAACCATGGAGTGTTGGGGACAAATGAGAACCTATGTTAAGACCGGGTCAGATAAATAAATAAAATAATACTTTAATTATTCGGTATGACCTCCGCTTCAAATTAATCGAAAACGAAGCCGAATCCGGAGGTGTGAAATCAACCGAAAGATTCGGTATATCGGAACCAAAGCCGGAACTCCGTAACATCTCTAGTATCTATGTATCAGTGATGTGAGTCTATCTGTAACCTTACTGTTCCCAAACGGTTGAACCGATTAATTTTTAAAATTAAACCTCTTTAGGCACAGTGGGGTAAAATATAAGTTAGCGTCACGGTCCGAATGCAACGGAAGTGACGTAGAGTCTGTTCAAAAAGAGAACCATCGTGGCGTTACGATGAACTAACATTCTAAAGTTTGGAAGGAAGGTACATATACCTACCTAGTAGCACACGATAATGATTGGAGTAGGTATCTACCAAGTATCAATCATTTTAAGGGTTCCGTAGCCGAATGGCAAAAAACGGAACCCTTATAGATTCGTCATGTCTGTCTGTCTGTCTGTCCGTCCGTATGTCACAGCCATTTTATTCCGAAACTGTTTGGACTACAGAATTGAAACTTGGTAGGTAGAAGTATTCTGTGAACCGCTTTCCGATTTTTATACAAAAATAAAAAATATAAAAGTTTAAGGGGGGGGGGGCATCCCATACATGGAACTAAAACAAAAAAAAAATGTTTTCTTCAATCCTATACAAATAACAATTTTCAAAAATGACATTTAGGTTTGTAAAATCATCTTTTCTCAAAGTCAATCATTTGAAAGATAGGCGCGTCTAAAGTGGTAAAATGTGTGTCCCCCCCCCCCCCCTCTAACTTTTAAAGTATGAGAATGAAACATCTAAAAAAAATATATGCTGTAGATCTCAATAAAAACTAACATCGAAAATTGGTTTTAACGAGATACAGTCAGCAGTTTTAGAGTTATGGTGAGCGCAAAGATAACTTTGTTTTTCATACAAACACTATGAAAAACAAATTTAATTTTGTAGTTGCGAAAAATCATAGTTATGGAATACTTACGAGTAACTGTGTTACGGAACCCTACGAGTGCGAGTCCGACTTGCACTTGGCCAGTTTATTAGTCTTATTAGTAATGACAGCAGTGTTGTCAATGCAAGAAAAACAGTAAATTAAAACGACCGATGACTGACGTGACCTTAATTTGACGACGGTCTCTATTTGCACAGATTCTGCGCGTAAATCTAAATAGTCAATATTTCTTTGTGAAGGAATTTTCACTTCTAACGCGTAGCTTTCTACGCGCTTCCGGTTTTTTAGGGTTCCGTAGTCCTGACAAGGAACCCTTATAGTTTCGTCATGTCCGTCTGTCTGTCTGTCTTTGTGTCTGTCTGTCTGTCTGTCCGAGGTTTTTCTAAGAGACCGTTAATACTAGAAAGCTGTAATTTTGTAGGAAAATGTATATAAATTACGCCGACAAAGTGGTAAAAAATAAAATTTTGAAAAATATTTTTTTATGGTAGCTCCCATACATGACAAGTGGGCATGATTTTTTTTTCATCGTCTAGACCATCGTGTGGGGTATTGTTGAATAGGTCTTTTAAAATGACTTAAGGGTTGCTAATACAATTTTTCGATAAATTATACAATTACTAATGATACAATTCTAAAAGCTAAACTACTGGCTTGAAAAATCTTTTCATTTCATGAACTTTAAAGGATAACTAAAGCGGTTAAGATTACTTTGTTTAGCAGTAATAGTCGTTGAACTTGGGTATTGGATAATTTCGTACCAAATAAAAAATCTTTAGGCTGAGTTGCACCATCTTACTTAACTTAACTATACCAAAAGTCAAAAATCTGTCAAAATCCATATAAAAACACCGGTTAACAGTTATAGTTACGGTTAAAGTAAGATGGTGCAAATCAGCCTTAGAATATATCCTTTAAAGTGACAAAGACGAAGTACCTAGTTGCTTGTTTATAACGGGCAAAGACTTCCATTGAATAACGGGCTACTACGGAACCCTACACTGTGTGTGGCTCGACACGCACTTGGCCGGTTATTCTAATTGATGATACTATGAGATCAACTTTCGTAGATCTGATAAATTTTAAATTCGGCATCCTCTTACTTCAATGATGTTGCACGAACATGGTGACCGTTATCTGATGCTGGGGCATCTCCTGGAATCTGCAGAATACTCAACTCCTCACCAACTTCAGGTACGACCACACCGCGGCATCCTGCGTGCGCGATCTAGGCGGCGATCAGATAGCGTAGCAGTATTTGTACCGACTGGTTTACACCAAATGCAATCTACGGCGATCAGAAAACGATTGAAAATCAGATCGCAAACGCACACGTGGACATAGGACGCCGCGGTGTGGTCGTACCTTTACAGGCATAATATGTTTGGCTCATTGGAATGCTCTCAATGAACAGATTATTTTTAAATAAGTCGGGGTGGTTTTAAATGTTATATTTAAGTATTATTAAAGCCTGCGATAAATGATTTTTCAATATTTTATATATATTTCAATGTTTGGCCTGACTTGCTACAAAAATGTAGCTTACCATCATCAACGAGAAAATGTGCCACCAAAACCTAACGTTGTTTCGGCAGCACAACCATAGAGAACCAGACCATTCTAGTAGTAGCGTGTTCACCATCCTTGACCATAACATCACTTACCACCAGGTAGGTGGGTAGTATACACATAGTTATAGCTCCAACAAATCTATAAATAAATCAAAAATAAAAGGGAATTTCAAGACATAATTACTTTTTATTCTGTTTTTGCTTGCGACGTTTTACTGTTTAGTTAAAATAATAATAATATAAATATTTTAAAATGTATAGCGTTTATCTCGCCATCCCCTAATCATTTGTAAAGGACCTTTTGATGTTGGCTTCGGCTCCGTCAATGCCTTCCAAAGGACCGGGCAATTTACGACGAATATTACTGCGAAATCATTAATTTTCATTCATAATTTATAAGTATTATTTGTCATAATTATTCGTATGTAGACAAATTTGTACGATGGCCTCACTGTAATATCTAGTTTAATATTTCAAAAGTTTTCAAAATGACGCTAAAATTGAAAATGTGTTTATTGTTTTGGTTTTTTGTCAGCAATTTAAATAAAATTCTTTATTTATTGAAGAATGTGGAATTGTTTCATTTTATCTGTCGGCATTTAGTGTGATTTATAATTTTTAACCCAATGATATTATTTATATTTTGGCAGCTAGTGAAAAGTTTATAAGTGACACTTAGAATAAAATAGTACAAAATAAAAATAATTAAAGTAGGAAATCCTTATGATTTTTATACTCTTATATAGCCTCACGGTGTTCCAGCAGCACACAACTCTTGAGAGTCAGGGTATTTTAGGTCTAGCGTGTTTCACCATCTTTAACCACATCATCGTTTATCACCTGGCGAGATAGTGGAGGGAAAGAAAAAAATAGAGTCATTTGTTAACGCAGAAAACTCCGCAGTTGCAGCAAGTTTTTCTTATAAATAACTATTATCAAGTGTCAAGAATATCCGACAAAATTATTTTATAATAGTATTTGTATCTAATCAAATTTTAAAGAATGGCCAAGTCATCAGTACCTACAGTCCGGCAAGTATAACTTGGCGTGCCTGTGCGCCACTGTGCTTTTACTTTGTACTTTGATAACAGTTTCTCTTAAACCACTTTTAATTACTTTTGGCATAATTGAACTATTTTAATGTAGCAGATTTATCAACAATAATGTCGCGGTAATCTCTCAAACGTCAAACTCACAGTTTCAATTAAAAGAATTAGTTCCAAAAACCACCACCGCCAAGTTATACTTGTGGCACTGTACACATGTAAACTGTTTTTTGCCGCCATTCTTCCAAGATGGCGGCGCGAGCGGCAAAAATACAAGGTGGCAAAATACAGATTCAAAAAGAGCACGTCGAACTCTATAAAATCAATCTTTCACTTTCAAACTTTTCACTTTCACTTTCACTTTCAAAATCACCAATTTTCAAAACTCCCGGAAAACTTTCCAGGTAATCTACTATTTTGAGCACCAAATTACTGGACTACTACGCCAACGGGAAAAAGGCGTGAGACTTCGCTGTCCGTCCGTCTGTCACAGTGTTGTATCTTGGTAAAGATGGGTCGTTTACAAAACGAAAAAATACCTAGCACTCCGCCCAAATTAAATGGCGCGCTAGTAATTACAAGTACTACCGAGCTCGAGGTGTTTATCTCTATATCTCCGGGGATACTTACCAGATCTCTTCTCTCTAAAAAAAGAATTGGTTTCCGAATTGGTTAATATCGACGGAGTTATGATAACAATAAACCTTATAATATCGTTTAATAAACTAAAAACAACCGACTTCAATGCCGCGCTATTAAATTTTAGTACCAATTTTGAGGTATTTATCTCCATATCTCTGGAGATACTCATCAGACCTCGATAAAATTACCATGGTACTTCACTTGGAATATCTCCTTTCCAACAAAAATAGAATAATTAAAATCGGCTTATAAACGACGAAGTTATCCGCGAACAAACATAAAAAAAAAAAACATATATACGGTCGAATTGAGAATCCTCCTCCTTTTTATGAAGTCGGTTAAAAATAAAAATACTCGTAAACGTACAGGTGAATTGACAACCTTCTCCTTTTCTATGAAGTTTATTAAAACCATATAAAGTTTAAGTTAAAGGGGGTTATTATTAAAATAAGAGATAAAAATAAAGTTTAAAAAACGGTTGTTGTCGGATAAGTACGTGGTAGTACGACCGACACGCACTTGGCCAGTTTATACCTTCTTAGCGTCGATAATACGACTGCATGCGAAGTAATAAGAAATAATTGCATTTAATTATTTAAAAGTAAATAGTTATTCTTTTTTTTTATAGTATAGGTTAGCGTTTGACCACTATCTCATCTGTTGGTAAATGACGATGCGGTCGAGGATGGTAGCACACTAGACCTAGAATGGGAACTAGCTCTCAAGGATTGCTGCCGGCACACATTAGATGTTTGGCGACAGATTTTCTAACTTGCGGGTGGTAGCTGGCCGGCGGACACTGGATAGTGTCCTACCACCATGCGGGGGTTTAGGGTTTCTTAACGATGTTTTCCTTTACCGGAGGGCCACTGTGATTTTTTTGTGAAGGATTGAACTCGGTACCTCTGACATCAAAGCGACCAATCTTCCACTACACCACCGGGCCCTCTAAGAATTTACTATAAACTATTTATTAATTACTATTTAGAAATAATTCATTTAAGAGACGAATACCTAAATAGCACCCCGCCATGCACCAATAGATTTTTCTATCGATAAAAATATGTGCGCTTTTCACTGTGACCCTCCCGTTAAGGAAAAACATCGTTAAGAGACCAATTACCCGCTATTCGTCGGAATCTTTTTTAGGGTTCCGAACCCAACCCACCAACGGAACCCTATTACTGAGACTCCGCTGTCCGTCTGTCTGTCTGTCTGTCTATCTGTCTGTCTGTCTGTCTGTCTGTCTGTCTGTCCGTCTGTCACCAGGCTGTATCTCATGAACCGTGATAGTTAGACAGTTGAAATTTTCACAGATGATGTATTTCTGTTGCCGCTATAACAACAAATACTAAGAACAGAACAAAGTTAAAAATTAAAGGGTTTAAAACAAAAAACGTGTTTTTTACGATACGATACCATACGAAATTAATTCACCTCGACGCAGCTAGATGGCAGCACAGGAAAAATTAGCACGCGCAAGCGATTCATTTGTTAAATTTGTGGGCCTCGGTGGATTAGTTTTCTTAGTTATGATTTACTATTAAATATGTAGTGTACAGTATTGAATAATATATCTTCAATTTTAAAATGTTTATACTTAAAGTGCTACAATTAGCTAGAAACGAACTCTCGGTCTTTCAGATATATAATTATATTAAATACATTGTGTTATTATTTACTTAGTTGGTGATGAAATTCGTGGCGTTCGGAAATTCGGAACCCTCCGTGTGCGGGACAAAAGTCTGACTCGCACTTGGGCAGTTTTATTTTAAATTAATGTATGTTCATCGATTACTTGAATATGCCTAAACCGATTTGAAAAATTCTTTTTTTGTTTCAAAGAACACTTTTCCCAGGTGTTCCCATTTAAATTGTAACGAAATTCGCCGAGCCCTTTTGAATATATCAACATGTATTACGATGCATTTGCATCGTAATACAAATGTGTTGTGTCGTTAAGGTATATAAATATATACCTTAACGACATGCTACTAACTACTGGAACAGATTATATAATAGTTACTACGTCTTTAGGCTACTTTGACTAGCGCGAATATTAAAGTCGGTTTTTTAGTTTGTTAAACGATCTTAAATTATTATCTAAGAATTACACGATCGCCCATAAAGTAATCGATAAGGCGACAATTGTAAGCAAAATAATACCTCCAATTAATCAAAGATAATCGTAGATAACGCTAAGGAATACACTATCAGTAATCATTTATCATGAAACACTCAATTTGAAGTGTTTGTGCAAATACGTAGCTGCCAATTAAGTCCTTTTTCACTTTTGTACAATGCCTTAAGCACTTCTGATTCTTTGGAACGTTCAAAGTAGGAATGTTTTACGGAGGTGGTTTTATGGGAACCGAAGACGAAACCAGAGATTGGAACTGAAACCGGAACCGGTACCGAAACTGAAATCGGAACCGGAGGTAAACCATGGAGTGTTGGGGACAAATGAGAACGTAAGTTAAGGCCGGGTCAGATAAATGAATAAAACAATGCTATAATTAATCGGTATAACCTCCGGTTTAAATCAATCGGAACCGAAGTCGAAACCGGAGGTGTGAAATCAACCGAAAGTTTCGGTATATCGGAACCGAAGCCGGAACTCCGTAACATCATCAAGTAACATCATTATCAACCCGTATTAGTCCACTATATGCCGGACATAGGCCTCCTACGGCACGCCACTGAGCTCGATCTTCAGCTGTCCTTTTCCAACCGCTACCAGCTACCCGGCGAATATCGTCACTCCATCTAGTCGGAGGACGTCCTACACTGCGTTTGCCGAATCGTGGTCTCTACTCTAGGACACGCTTACTCCAACGCTTATCGGTTCTGCGGCATATGTGTTTCATTTACTAATCAATATTATGATTTTTTTTGAGTGAATAATTCCTCCCATTTGGTCTCATTGTAATTTTATCAAATAAATATCTTCATAAGTATGAATGGAGATAAATATCTCAAACTTATTACTGATAGTATTGTTTAAAAACTAAAAAACAACCGACTTCAATGCCGCGCTATTCATTTTCAGTACCAATTTTGAGATGTTTATCTCAATATCTCTGGAGATACTTATCATACCTCGATAAAATTACCATGGTACCATTTCCTTTCGAACAAAAAAAGAATAATCGAAAACGGTTCATAAACGACGAAGTTATCCGCGAACAAACATAAAAAAAAAATAAAAAAAAAAAAATATATACGGTTGAATTGAGAAACCTCCTCCTTTTTTTGAAGTCGGTTAAAAATGAATGGCGCGGCATTTGAAGTCGGTATCTGTTTCTTTACTCATGTGGTAGTCACTTGACGTCACATCGCCTTCTTTGTGAGCTACAATCTTAAGATATAAATATTAGTTAGTCTCACATCATCTGTTCCTCAACACCAATATTATAAAATGCGAAAGTCAGTTTGTATATTTCTATGTTTGGGACCTCTTCACGGTCAAACGGCTGGACCAATATAGCTTAAATTTTAAACAGTGATAGCTAGTAATATGGATTAGGCTATAGGATACTTTTTAATGCGGGCGAAGCCACGGGGAACAGCTAGTATTACAAATGCGAAAGTCAGTTTGTTTGTTTGGGACTTTTTCGCGGCCAAACGGCTGGACCGATTTAGCTGAAATTTTGAAGAAAAAAGCCTCACCCATGATGCGCCACTGAGCCCAATCTTCGGCTCTTATTTTTCAGACACTGCCCACCGCTTTGCGTATGTCGTCGCTCCACCTAGTCACAGGCCGTCCTACGCTACGTTTGCCGATTCGCGGTCTCCACTCTAGGACAAGTCTACCCCAACGGTTATCAGTCCTGTGGCAGATATGATCAGCCCACTGCCACTTCAGCTTGCTAATCCGTTGAACTATGTTAACTTTAGTTCTCTGGCGAATTACTTCGTTCCAGATTAAATCCCGCAGAGAAATACCGAGCAAAGCTCTCTCCATAGCTCGCTGAGCGACATCTTGCTTTACCGTTAGTTTTCTCATCATTCGACAAAGTAAACGTACACTTCTTCGAAGCCGACAACACCGCTCCCATCCAGCAAAACATTTCCATTAAAATGTACGACTACTGTATGACTGTAGTACTATGACGTCTACTGTAGATAGACTTTACGTTGACAACATTGACAAAAATGAGCAAAACTCGCAGGGAGCTGTCTGCTCATTTGTGTCGTCATAAAGGGCTCCACAGATTATCAGTTCACAGCAGTCCCTGGTCATAGCAAGCAGCCGGCCGTCCAATGTCCGTCGAGTTAGACGTCAGATGGTCGTCAGTCCGAAACCTGAAGCAAAACTGAGTGAGTGAGTGAGTGTGTGGCCTGTTGTGATTACTGACAGGCTGTTATCATCCGGGGAACTGATAGTGTGTGGAGCCCTTAAGGTTTATATTATAATGAACTTTTTTGCCTGGTCGCAGCGGTGTTGTATAAGTCGGCTACGACCTTTAAAGTTATAGTCGTCTAATAGTCATGAGTGTTTCAAGAACTACAATCTTGAGTGTACTTAGGGAACTGTCCAATGACACTTACACAGGTTCCTTATATTATGTGGATGTCGTCTGTACCCTTTAGTAAATAAATCAGTCCAGCAGTGAGTGTTTGAGGTAAGATTTATTGTTGATTGTTGACTTAAGTAAGTTCAGGCAGTGGTAGTAATTTTTTTTCAACCTGCTTCCAAAAAGAAGGAGGTTGTCAATTTGTCTGTATATTTTTTGGGAGTGTATGTTACGCGATTACTCCGTCAATTGTTAACCCATTTAACTGATACTTTGTTTAATAGGAAGGGTACATTTCCGAGGTGGTCTTTTTGTAATTTCATCGAGATCTGACAAGTATCTCCAGAGATATGACGATAAACTTCTCAAACTTGCTACTTAAATTGACTCGCAGGGCATGGAAGTCTGTTGTTAACCGACTTCACAAAAAATGTAGAGGTTCTCAATTCGTCTGTATGTTTTTTTTTATCTTTTAAACTATCTTAATTATTATTTAAATGTTGTGTTTCTTTAAGTGTTACACACTTTATTTTTGCGTCATATTGATAGGATCGTACTGTGGCTTAGTTGGTTACAGCGCCTGGGCATGTTGCTCAGGAAGCGTGGGTTCGAATCCCGTCGGCACGATGAAATTTTGGATTGTGAGTAACGAATTTATTTTTAGTTTGAAGCAAGTGTGGTCGAACAAAACATGCAGACGATTGAGAACCTCCTTCTTTTTGGTAAGTCGGTTGAAAATAAAATTACGCAGCATTAGAAAATGTACCTAGGTACTTTTAACAAATGGTGCTTCCAATAACATTCTATGTTTCTCCAAGCGTTTGATCAACGTCTGCGTGAAAACTAAAATTCTACTTCCTACTATTATTATAAAGGCGAATGTTTGTTACTTCTTCACGGTTAATAGTAGTTTATGCAACTGTCATATAATGAAGGGTATTAAAACACGAGTGTGAGTTTATGAAACGAGCGCAACGAGTGTCATAATAGTAACGAGTGTTTTAATACCCGTGTTATATGCAGTTGCATACACTACTTTATCTTCACTAATGCAATTAATCAAACAACAAGAGTAAAAGCTGACAATAGTTCATTTATAATAATTGTTCAAATTTTGGATGGTACAATTTTCAAAGTTAATATTAATTATTGATCCAGCAGCTGTAGCGGCCGCGGGGCAAGCAGTAGAGCTCGTAGACGGAGTCGGAATATTTATAATTACTTCATTCGTCTTGTTTTCTATACTGTTCAAGATCGTATTTGAGACTTGAATTTTATTCATTAAAGACTCATCAATGTAGCTTTCAGCCACAGTAGAAGACTTCCACCCCCCGTGTCGTTTCAGTGCGGTCAAATCACCACCGCTATCTATGAGAAGGGTCGCCGAGGTGCGCCGGAAGCAATGCCCCGTGTACAACGCTGGGTTAGGCAGATTCAAAAAACTTGCGATAGTTTTTCCCAGAGCACCAAATTTATTAATACCAGTTCTTTGATCGACGCACTTCCCCGATCTATAGCTCAAGAAAAAGGCAGGGTTTCGACAGGGGGTGGGTCGAAGTTCCATGTATTTTTTACATACGGCATAGCAGTTGCCCGTCACAACGAAAGAACGATCTATTTTCGTTTTTGTTTTCGAAACTTTCACCATGATTGTAATGTCGTCTATGTTAGAGAGACTTCATCGAACTGGATGTTGTATAGCTCTTGCCTTCGGCATGCCCCCATTATGCCGAAGATTAGTGCAACCTGTAACAATAAACGACATAATAAGCTTGAGGTACATAGCCAAGGCAAAAACTATGATTTATGAATTAATAAAGTGTAGGTACCTACTACCAAATTTATACACAAAGCGCTTAAACGGAGTGTCTAGATAACTTGCGTGTGTAGTACGTAAGTACTAGGTAGATTAAATAACAGAACTAAAATACACTTACCTTTTCAAAAAGATACAAAATATCTGGTGAATCTTCCAGGAACATCTTTATTTGACCTGATGTAAACGTCAAGGACTTTTTTTCCTTGTGTCCTTCTGAACTGCGTTTCAGGAACGCTATGACTTTTGAATACTTCGTGATATCAATATTGTTGTAGATACTCAGTGTGGACTTGAGCATAGAATATTTAGCCCACATAGAAGATGGCTTGAATTTGTCGGAGAGGTCTTTGAGATACGCAAGAATGACATTTTCAGAAAATGATGTAGTTTTCTTTTCGATCTTCCATGCCAAAAAGTTATTATATTCTTTTTCATATAATTTTCTAGATTTTTCTGGCAAAAGATTGTTAGTTACTTTTGTTGCCAATTCTAGAATATCCGGAGGCGTACAAATATCATCGTCGCTATCCATTTTTAACTTTTAATTTGTATTTTAAAAACAAAACACATTGCGAAACATTAAATTCACGCGTACGTGTATTGTCAGTGAACTTGCCGCCATTAAAATCTAACCAATGAGAGCGCAGCTGCGCGCGCAGGGCCAATCAGGAGCGAGCGCGCGCTGTTCTTTTTTATTTAATTGGCACAAGATCTTACCAAAGAGTTTTGTGTATGTAAGTTTAGTAGTTTCGACGAAGTTTTCACGTATAACCCAACTGTTTTCAAAAGCCAGCCTAATATCAAAATTTTATACAACTTGTATGAGGATTTTGACATAAGGCTCGCCAGGTTAATTGGTCGCGTTTTATTGATGTTATAATGAGATTTTACGATATCGATGTGGATATTATACCATCATGTGAAATTGCTTAAATTGAGTGTTTTGTTATCTGCGCTATAACAGTAGTAATTATAAGTCAAGTATTGGAAACATAAGTAGAATGTAATAACATTAGTGTAGATAAACGACTAAAAGGATTATTAAGCTGAAGCTAAATTTTGTATGTGGATAGCTAGACCCTGGAATAACATATGGGATACTTTTTATTCCGATATTCCCAAGGAAACGATGTCTACGCGGGTAAAACCGCGGGGCGAGCTAGTGACCGAATAAATATTATATCTTTGTGGGTCGTTCAATTTTGCTTCAATTTTTATATCCTCAGTAAAGCCAACAACAAAGTCAGGAGAAGAGACGATGTATCTAGTAACATTGGTGGTGCTGTGCGCATGTGCGCTGGCATGCGCATCTGATGTAGTGCCGGTACAACTGGCGCAACCACTTCCAGCAATGGATACTGTAAGTATAATACTTTTGGTAGTTTTGTGGTAATCTTATTTTATCATCCGGCTACCAAAAAGAAAAAGGGTTTAAATTCTTCTGTTTTTTTTGTTATGATATAAGATAACTGGTCAAGAACGACGCTCGTCTGACGGTAAGCGAAGACGTCTACCTATTGCACATACAGCGGCATGTCACTTCTATCAGCTGTGGTAAACAGAGAACTGAAAAACTCTTTATTTCTCCTAAGTTGCACATCTTTAAACAGCAAAATATGTGTGTAACTTGAACGATATTTAGAATTTTGCAAGCTTGCTTATAATTTCTACATGGTTGTGGTAAATTTCTGTTTATCTTTATCTCCTATTTTTCAGTTTGCGAGCAGTGGCTTGGAGTCTGTCAACACTTACCATATCCCAGTGGGAGTGGCAGAGGCAGCCCGTATCGCTCAACATGAGAGTCTGATCCCAGAAGATGGGAAAGAGAGTGAGAAACCGAGCGTTCTGATTGTTGGAGGTCTGGCGTCCTTTCTGGGAGAACATAAGTTTATGGTAAGAAACCGAGCGTTCTGATTGTTGGAGGTCTGGCGTCCTTTCTGGGAGAACATAAGGTTATGGTAAGAAACCGAGCGTTCTGATTGTTGGAGGTCTGGCGTCCTTTCTGGGAGAACATAAGTTTATGGTAAGAAACCGAGCGTTCTGATTGTTGGAGGTCTGGCGTCCTTTCTGGGAGAACATAAGGTTATGGTAAGAAACCGAGCGTTCTGATTGTTGGAGGTCTGGCGTCCTTTCTGGGAGAACATAAGTTTATGGTAAGAAACCGAGCGTTCTGATTGTTGGAGGTCTGGCGTCCTTTCTGGGAGAGCATAAGGTTATGGTAAAAGAGCAAAAGCTATATGCATGTGAGATATTTTCTGACAGACAGATAGACAGACAGGCGGACAACGGAGTCTTAGTAATAGGGTCCCGTTTTACCCTTTGGGTACGGAACCCTAAAAATAATAAATATATATATATATATATACTAATAATTATATATATATATGTATATATATATATATATTATTTTTATATATAGATAAGTAAGTACATATGTATATAATAAACAATCTATTACCCAGCATATTCGAAACCAAGATCCTTATAATGATTGCCCTCAGCGATTGTTAATGTTTTGTGCTCTAAAAACCGGTCATGTCGAGTTGAACTCGCCCACCGAAGCTTCCGTACCAACGTTGGTATGTACCAATTAAGCTAGACCTCTAAATTGTATGAGCGCTCATATAACTCAGAGGTCTATCTTAATTGGCGTAAACTATTTATGTATGGACAGGGGACACCCTTTAATATTCAGCTTTTTTTATTTTTTGGAATTTTTCCTTTATTTGTGCTGTAAGACCTTGCTTCTTGCCAAATTTTTTGATTCTAGGTCAACGGGAAGTACCATATAGGTTTTCGACCCAAAACCTATAGGGTACCGGTTTACCTAGAATTGTCAATTTTGGTTATAAGCAAGGTCTTAGAGCACAAGTAAAGGAAAAATTCCGAAAAATAAAAAAAGTTGAAAAGTTAGGTACATTTTGGTACTAACAAGTTTTCGCGAAAATCTAAATTTTCTCATATCTTTTTATTGTGTTAACGACTCACCTTGATTTTTAAACACCCAATAGGGACTATAGACTTCAGTATCAGGTATATATTTCAACTTGCTAGGTCCACCCGTTCCTGAGAAAATCAGTGGTGACACACGGACAGACGGACAGACAGACAGTCGGACAAGAAAGTGATCTTATAAGGGTTCCTTTTTTTACCTTTTGAGATACAGAACCCTAAAAATTCAGAATAATATTCCAAAATTTTTTGTAACTCTGTCACTTTATTTGTTAAGTCATTCCTAAACGGACGATCCGTACACATACTGAAATTTAGCAAGGAAATAAGCCAACCAAAATAACCAAAATAACCATTTATAACATGAAGATGAACATACTTTTTGTGAATATAAAATCATGATTTTTAAACATAACTTAAATAACTCAGATCACACAAATGTTGATTGACAGAGCTTTACAGTGATAAAAATCTTGGTGTACGTTAACGAAGTCGCGGGTATCAGCTATTAAGTCAATAATGCATTCTAATACAAGTTTATTCATGTAGGTTTCCAGAGGTTATTATAAAATTGTATTATTTTTATTATTTTTCAGGCGGGTCTTGTGATTACTCTGACAACGGGAGAAACCTCTGTGTGTGGAGCGAGTCTCGTCTCTTCCAGGAAACTTCTGACCGCTGCCAGCTGTTACTGGGATGGACTAAATCAAGCCTACAGCATGCTGGTATGTATCTTACTACAGAGGAATAGATTCACATATTGCGTGGCAAGTTTGGACAGCATACTAAGTATAGACTAAAGACCATTCGCGGACTTAAGATACTGCCCTAGGGTACACCAACCGTATAATGATTTATAAATATTTACAGGAATTAAGATCCTTCTTTTTCCATTCAACTTCATTGGACCATCCTTCATTGTTTCAAATTGTTTACATATTTTGTTAATTTGTCAGAATTTATTTAAGCAACTTATACCTATTGGCATAAAAATTAATTTATACAGTGTCAAATGCCTTGCTCAAATCTTTTTTCTAAAACAGCTGGAAGGTAGTAAATTATTTTTTTACTGTAAACACAGCGCCCTAATTCATTTAGGAACAGCAAATTTCTTGCGGCAAATATATTAGGCAAAAATAACAGTCAGTCACCTGTCTGACACATGCAATCTTCATGGGAATGCTGTTGGCGACGGTTTTTTTAGGGTTCCGTAGCCAAATGGCAAAAAACGGAACCTTTAAAGATTCTTAATGTCTGTCTGTCTGTCTTTTCTTCCGTATGTCACAGCCACTTTATTCCGAAACTATTCAGACTACATAGTTGAAACTCGGTAGGTTTGTGAACCGCTGTACGATTTTTATACAAAAATTTAAAAATAAAAGTATTGAGATATAGTGACCGCAAATATATTTTTGTTTTTCATACAAACTATGAAAAAAAAAGTAAATTTTTTGGTGGCGAAAAATTATAGTTATAATATACTCTACTGTGTTACGGAACCCTACGAGCGCGAGTCCAACTTGCACTTGGCCAGTTTATTTTACTTCTCTTGGCGAACGTACGGTACCTGCGATAAGTTATAGGACGGTGACTATCTAAGCAGATATACATATTTTATTGTTACAATTCTTGATCCTTATTTTACCTGACGTAAAGTGTCAAAGCGGAATTCCAGTTTGTACCGTGGTCTGGAAGTGACAGTATGTCAGTGAGATAAACTGCTGGACAACCAACAATGATCCAATTAGACTGAACTGAACTGACTCATCGTCATCAGCCTATCTCCGTCCACTGCTGTACATAGGCCTCACCTATGGCACGCCACTGAGCTCGATCTTCAGCTCTCTGTTTCCAACCGCTGCCAGCCAACTTGCGTATATCATCATCATCGCTCCTCCTAGCTGGAGGGCGTCCTACACTACGTTTATCGAGCCGTGGTCTCTACTCTAGAACACGTCTACCCCAACGGTTATCGGTTCTACGACAGATGTGACCAGCCCACTGCCACTTCAGCTTGCTGATCCTTTGAGCTATGTCGATAACTTTGGTTCTCTGACGGATGACTTCATTTCGAATTCGATCCTTCAGAGAGACTCCAAGCATAGCCCTCTCCATAGCTCGCTGAGTGACTTTGAATTAGTGAACCAGTCGCACTGTCAGCGAGTCGCACTGTCACTGAACTTCTAAATGATGATCTTTCTAAAATTCTTAGCTAATAAAAAATATTCCGTCAGGCGGTGTTGGGATCAGTGTACCTGTTTTCTGGTGGAAACCGTGTCTACGCGAGTCTCATCACCGTGCATCCTTACTACACCCCCGCTGACGTCTCGCACAACATCGCACTGTTGGATATACCTTACCAGGCTACTACTTGTGAGTACTTTATTTATTATACTAGCTGACCCGGCGAACTTCGTACCACCAAACAGACAACGAATGTCGTGTTACCTTTTAGATTAACTTAATTTAGACTTTTATGAACGTAATACAATGAATACAAAAGAGATATTAAGTTCAGTAATGTATTATGGCACTTTGATTATCAAGTAAATAATAAAGTTGTGGCAATACAGAAATATAATAAAAATACAACAATCAAGTACTTCAACCGCGTGTCAGCAAGACATGATGCGATGAAACAATGTTATTATTGTTATAGATAAGTTATTAACTTGAAATTAGTTCGATTGAGTTTAATTTTGATTGTAAAAATATAATCACCAGTATTTATTTAAATAAAATAATAAATAAAAAAATAACCAAACTGAATAGTATCCTATGTCTCCGTCTCCTGGCTCTAAGCTACCTCCTCACCAATTTTCAGCCATATCGGTAAAGCCGTTCTTGAGTTATAAATAGTGTAACTAATACGACTTTCTTTTATATATATAGATATACTCAAATCTTTTTGTAAATAGTATAAAAATAAATAGAATGGAATCCTTCAATTAACATCAATGTTATAATGGAGAAAGTATGTTTGTATATTATTTATAAACATTTGTTTATTTGTTACCTTGGCTCGACCGGTTTGCATAAAATTTTGCACAGCTAAAGCCAACATGGTAGAATAGGACATTGAATACTTTTTAATGCAAAGCTGTGGGGCGTGTTTAGGTGTTTGTGTGTTCGTTTGCTCAATCCCGCAAGGGATTTGGATGTATGGTACTTGAATGTTACATACAGCTTAAATCTTTCCTTTTGGCTTTGCCGTAGTTGGGTAAGAAGAATATTGTATTTGGTGTCTCGAATTAAAAAAAGGAAGCGCGTAGAAAGCTACGCATTAGAAGTTAAACTTCCTTCACATTGAAATTTTGACAGTTGAGATTAACGCGTACGTCACTTCCGTTGCATTCGGAGTGTGACGCTACGTAAATGTTACGTACTGGGTACGCCAAAAGTAGTTTAACTTGAAAAAATCTTTATATCTTCTTGGGTAGGAAACTTAAAATCAACATGATCCATTTAAAAATGATGACACAGTCGATAACAAATATTTCACATTTGAAACTTAGCTAATGAAGTTTGAATTTGATTTGATCTATATTCTCTCCACAGCATACGTGAAACCTATCGTGATGGCATCCAGTAGCAATCAATACGTTGGCTACCGAGCAGAGGCTATCGGCTTTGGACGCACTTCTGATAGTGAGTATACCTATTTTGTCGCAGGAACATGCATATTCTTACTTTCCTTTACAATAACCCTTTCCTTCCTTTGACTCCTTCCTTCCTAAAAGAGTAGTGTGAATTTCACTTTTCAAAGTCCCAACATCCTCGTTCCCAGTATATTCTTCAATTAAAAATGAATTAATTAATGATCTTGAATCCCTTAACACGTTGCTATACTACAACAAATCGTTCTGGATTGTTTTTTCGATTGCAAACTGTTCGCGTTTGGAACGATCTGCCTGCATCAGTTAGACAAGCCCTGTCTCTGGAAAAGTCTTATCTTATAGGCTAGCGTTTGACCACTATCTCACCTGTTGGTAAGTGATGATGCGGTCGAAGATGGTATGAACGCTAGGCCTAGAATGGAAACTGGCTCTCAAGGATAGCTGCCGGAACACATTAGAGGTTTTGGCGACAGATTTTCTAGCTGGAGGGTGGTAGCTGGCCAGGCGGACACTAGAAAGTGTCCTACTACTATGCGGGGGTTGTTGGTTTTTTAACTATGTTTATCCTTCACCGGAGGCACACCCCGGACAGTCGCTAAATCTCCATACAAATTAGCGTTTTAACGACCGACACTGTGACACTGACACAGACACTACACACGGGTCGTTTTTCTATACGTGCATTTGTGTGAATGATGTCTAAGGTTGTCGCCCGTAATCACCGTATCACAGATTATATAATAGTTACTTCGTACATACGTACTACGTACTGACCGTATGAATATTTTTTGTACACTTACCCAAAAAGCTTTTAACACTAAAAATATTAGTCGCTATTTCGTAAACCATCATCTCCAGGTCCAGTCGACTTGCATAGAACAAACTGCACCACAGTAACTATTTTTTATTCTGTGTTGGGCGGCCAGCCAGAGCTGTACGAAACAATGTCGTGTGTCTTGCTCGCACGTTAGAGCGACATCAAGTAAAGAGAATATAAATACTACGTACCTACATCAAGTTCCCAATTGCTGTGTTATAAAAATGTTTAAACGTGAAAGTTTTTTTAAATATTTTACAAATTAAGCGTTATTAACGTTATTAAATATATATATATATCGTTGTTTTATATATGAAAATGAATTCTAAAATACGAATATGTAGGTAGGTATACTAATATAATTAAGTGTTTATTATATACCTACGTAATAAGAACCTACGTAAATTTGAAATGAAATGAAATGAAATGAAATTTATTGGTATATAAGTAGACATATACATAAGGTAGGTTACATTGGGCCCCAAACTCGGCTGTGCCTGTATTTTGGGAGCCCGGATACATTTGCATGCTACATATTTTGACATCATACAATTTACATCTCGTTATAGTTCAATTATAATAGTTGTTTAGACTTTTCCATTTTCTATAGATTCTACTTTAACACAGCAAGTAAATTAGTTTTTGCTAAGAGTTATTACATAATATTTCAGTCAGAGATTATACAAAAATAATTCGCTTTGATTTATGTAACGTTAATAGATTTGTTGATGTTTGGAAAGCGCCTATTGTCTATAAATATAATTTTATGAAGGTATAGCTATAACTACTATTAATACTGTTAACATTATCTCCTAATCGATTGTTTCCATTTATATTATATTGTAATTATTTTATTTCCAAAATTATGGTTAACTATAATTTATAATTAAATCCAGTTAATTATAAATTGTATTGTTATTATTTGATTATTAAACTATTATTATATTTAATTATTGCTATTATTTATTGTTATTGTTAAGCATGCCATAATATGAAAATAATATTACCATTTTGAAAATTAAAGTTTGTTAGCTTCTTTAAATCTCTTGAAGTCTCTGCGCGCGCGTTTGTGTGTGTGTGTGTGTGTGTGTGTGTGTGTGTGTGTGTGTGTGTGTGTGTGTGTGTGTGTGTGTGTGTGTGTGTGTGTGTGTGTACGGTGAGTGAGTGGGTGTGCCTTTTATTTGCTTATCCGAATATATATATATATATGTATGTATATAGTTTATTTTATTTCTGTCACTGCCCACAGCGATATATGAGAGGAGGTCTATTATGTTAGCGAGTAATTGTTGTTATCATTGATGTCATTATTATAATTTCTTCAGTTTATTTATTTGTTTTTTTATGTATGGTAATTTTATATTGATGTTGATATTTTTATTGCTTCTATAAGTCTCCAGCCTTAACAAGTCTTTCTGATTCCGTATAGGACAGAGATGTCAGCCATTTCTTCAGTTTGAATCTAGAGTCAGCTGGTGAGCACTGTCTTAAGTCACAAGCTTTGCGTACCAAGTTGTAGGTAAGTATGTGTGAATACTTCGGAAGGCGTGTGGAAAACATTGTATTTGCTTTAGGCAGACTCTGAGCTGGTTGGCGATTATTTCTTTTGCTGTTAGTTTGGAGTTGTGCCGAGTAGCGATGCCTCTTGGTTACAGCGCGCATTATGAATAGCTGGCGCACTTTCAGCACTGAAGCTTCCTCGTACAGTTTATCTGTCGAATAGCGGCGGGGCTTGCCTAGCATCACTTTCAGTACAGCCCTCTGGGCACGCTCTAGCTCCAACATATGAGTTTTTGCCGCTCCTCCCCATGCTCCTATGTATATATTGAATCTCCAGTGTCTACTGGTCCCAACATAAATGTATGAAGTTGATTCTTCTCTCCGTGAGTAGTAATTGTTCTATAGACGTACGCGTGTGGCGTCCTTGCTCAGCGCAGCTCCTCGAATGCTCCAAGTCGGTGGCGGGGTGAGGAAGCCCGGAATTGGTGGGGGGAACTGAGTGTCCGTTCTATACGTAGTATTATTATCTTTTCTATGCCGGAGGGCCACTGTGAAAAGCGCACATAAACTTTTCGATAGAAAAATCAATTGGTGCACGGCGGGGATTGAACTTGGTACCTCTGGCATCAAAGCCGACCTTTTTCCCGATTGCGCCACCGGGCCCTCAAATATGATTTTAATCATAGCATATTATATTAATTTTGTAGCTGTACAGCCTCTTGCAATATTTATATTAATAAGTGAAATCCTGGCCATCCAAACTTTGCGTAGTAGAGATCGCTCCAAGTGACAATACCCATTATATCACCCTTGTTTTCTTATAAAATATTTTTTGTTATGTTTTATTTGGTGTACAATAAATAATAATTATAGAGTTTTTGATTACTTAATTGAGTGTTTTTAGAGCACCATCTCAAATGTACCATCGCGTACAGTTGTGCGTATCCAGTTTAAAAACATTTTCGGTTGCAAGTGTCGATTATTTTTCTAACCAATCAGAAGAGCCAAAACCAAAAACAAAACATAATTTTTGGCTTGGTCCCTTCTTGTCATTGGTCAACAATGTCAACATAGACAGAAGCGAGATGCCAATTCAATAAGAGTGCACAGGAAATTATTCCTTAAGGTGGATACGCACAAATGAAGGCGATTGTACTGAAGTACTGAAACATGCACTGGGTTGCGGGTGCACGTAATAGTACGGTTGGCAACCCTATATTAATCAGCGGAATTAAACATGTGTTTTAAGTGTGACGTTCTACGTCTAGATGAAAGCTAAATGGCTCAATACCTTTGTTTTTTTTTTGTAAATTCAAAGCAATAAGTCATGTTTCCTTTATATCTATAACTAGCAGCCCGCCCCGGCTTCGCACGGGTAGAACATATATGCCTACAAAATTTGCATCAGTTTGTTGCATCGATATAAAATATGAACATATTTTACAACCATCGTCATATTTCATCCAATTTACACAAAACCTTAACGAATAATGCACCTAAACCTTCCTCATAAACACTCTGGATATTGGTGAAAACCGCATGATAATCCGTTCAGTAGCTATTGAGATTATTGCGAACAGACAGACAGACGCAGTGATGAACTTTGTTTTATAATACTTACGTATTGATATTGGACGGCCCTTTGGCGTAAAGGATAGTTACCCTGATTCTGACCCGACGGTCGTTGGTACTAATCCTAGCTATATACCTCCATACCAATGAAAGTTTTATGTGCATTCATGAATCATGAGTTTTCGTACAGTGGTAGTGGAATCATTAAATCTACCAAAAAGTACCTTATCACCAAGGAGTACATCTGCCGCCGTAACCTTACGGCGTTCCCCGACGCGAAATGTATGGGTAATATACGTTTAAGGTGTGTCTGTCTGTAGCATTTTAGCACCTAACTGGATGAACCGATTTTGTTTTTATTATTGATAGTTTTTTTTTGTTTGATAGATGTTTTCATCGAGAGTTTTCTTAGCTTTGATTCATGAAAATTCGTTCAATTGTTATAAAATTATGAGCTTTTTTCTAGTTAATTGCGCTATGAAATCAACTTTCATAGGTCTGATCAATTCGAAAATCTTCTTCTTCAACGATATTGTAAGAACATGGAAGCCTCCTGGACTCTACAGAATACTCAAATCCTCACCAACTTACAGCTCAGATTTTAAATGTCGTATTTAGAGTCATTGGAAAAAGCTATTATACATAGATCAGTCGGGGTGGTTTAAAATATCATATTATATTATTATATATATAGATGAATATAATTTTATACAATAGATCATATTATTATACTATATTGACTTCAAATTGATTGTGATCGGTGGGGATCTACAGCATAGCTAAGCTTATAATAATATTTTCCTAGTAACTATGACCTAATCTGTGGTTTCACTGCAAACTGCTGTGGTAAACTATTTTATTAATTTTGCGATGCGTGTTTGTGAAATTCGTGATATCTTCTAGAGTTTTCATTTCAATTATATACTGTAAAGGACAATTTTAATCTGTAATATGTGGCCAAGCTAATTAACGTAATTATTTGGATAAGGATTAATACTATATACTTGAAAATAGCCTTGGAAGTTATGTAATATTTTTTAACAAAAATTTTAAGATTAAAATGGTTACTGTGAGTCAACCTTAAGAGATAGACATATGCTGTCGCGGACTTTTTTGTAGGTCTTATTAAGTTGTACAACTCTTGCATAGAAAATATTCTTCTATCTATTTTCAATTAAGCAGCGTTCGTAAGAAACGTGTTTTTTCGACCGTTTATTTGCCGACTTAGGTTGCAAATTAGGTCTCCACGAATGTACCTTTGATTTAAACGGGATAATATATAGCTTTTTTTCATTCCGAAAGTCCATTCTATCTATTAGTGAAAGAATTTTTTAAATCGGTTCAGTAGTTTTTGAGCTTACTCATTACAAACATACAAAAATACAAAAATACAAATGTTCTCTCATTATAATATTAGTATAGATAATTTTTATTGAATATGATCTATTTAATGTTATTTGACGTGTGTAAGTGCAAATTTTTAATTTGCCCATATACTGAATAAATGCATTGCCTTTTTGACTTTTTTTTTTACATACACATCAGCTCTTGACACGTTCGTACTCTCCACTCTATCGGAAGGTTGTCTGGAAGAGATCGCTTTATGTGATGAGACCGCCCATTGTACTAGTTTAAGACCTTTTATGTTGTTATCTATATAATGTGTACTATAAATAGTTATTATTAATTATTTAATAAATTCATTCATTCATTTATCCATGCATTCATTTAATTATTCAATAATTCATTTCAAATTCCCAGCTGCTCCAATAACGACGTCAGCGAGTATGCGTGACGTGTTCGTGTATGTGATATCAAACGCTGCGTGTGCGTCTTACTATGGGGATTACTATGCTACCTCCAACATCATCTGCTCCGACGGTGCGGGGGGCAGGAACCCGTGCGGGGGGGACCAGGGAGGTCCTCTCATCTTGTACTCCAGCTCTGGTGATGATGTGCTGGTAAGACTGTCATCTACTAACTGCTGGAACTTACGAGGTTCCACTAGCATATTGGGGGTAATTTTACTCCACCAGTTTTAGACTTCACTACTCCTTAAGAAACGATTTTCATATTTTGCCCCTTTGATCTTGACCTTGACCTTGACCTTGACCATAATAGTAATAATTCTTAAGAAATAAACTCTAATCGTGCGTCGAAGCTGACATATACACTATTATCAGCTTTGATTTTTGTTTATGTGTAGTTTTGTTTATAGATTTTATTTATTCATCTGAATGCCTAGAGCGAGTTAATTTACATTTATTTATCAACCCGATCACGCTAAGCGCAGATTTGTATGAAAATTACAGTGTTACTTATTATGTTCACTAGATGGCGCTTTTTGGTTCAACAATATATTTATACAAATCAGCATTTATTTTAACTTGATCGAATTAGTAAAGCAATCTGAAGTAAATCGCACTAGGGACCCTGATCCCTGGGAGGTATAAAATACGTGGGCATTGTTCAAGCAGCGGTTGAACCACTAATGTTTGCTCATTTGGCAAAACACAAAAAGTCGCTTAGGCGGACTAAATAAAGTCATACCACTACAAAACTTTGTGACAATATTCTTATATTTCTGGTTACAGTGATTTTAAATTATTAAAGTACACAATTATTAAAAGTATCGACTATTATAGTCACTACTATGTATTTATTTTTTTGAATTGGTAGGACTTCTGCTAATCTGCCTGGGGCGGTACCATCACTTTGCCATTTTATTTTCAGCCGTGAAATAGGAATATTTTTCGGTTAAAATGGCAAGGTGTCCAGTGAAATTACAGGGCATGTGTGACTCAACAGCTTTATGTCTCATGGTGCAGTGAAGTGACGTGTAAAATTCTGGCAGTCCAGAATTTTGCATGCCGCTGTATCTGTTATAGGTAGACGTCATCGCTTACCATCAGACGAGCGTCGTGCATGTTCTGTTACGTTATATCATTAAAGCAAAATGTCAATGCACGTCTGATGATGATGCACACAGTGGTCGTCGCGATCTCGCTGCGTAAACTCCCGAGGAAGTCCATCGGACATGCACGAAACCTAGGTCGAGACAGTCGACAACAAACAGTAGTGAGTATAATAGTCGGTACTTCTATAATCGTGACAATATTCCTGTTATCTTCAGCTGGGCGTGTTCACATTCGGCTCAGCTTCCGGGTGCAGCGCTGGTCATCCGTCGGGTTACATGCGCGTATCCTACTACTACAGCTGGATCTACAGCAACCTGTAGACACTTAAACTTCACCTGGATCTACAGCAACCCATAGACACCTACACTACACCTGGATCTACATCAAACTGTAAACACCTACTCACCTAGTGTGACACACGTACTATCAACACTTACTTAACAACTATAAACTGTTATATGCATGAGTCTTGCTTTTATTTATTTTACAAAATGATTCGTTAATTTTAATTCCGTCTTAATTAATTATTAATTAATTAATTTAATCTATTATTTTATCTATACTGACCATACTAATTTATTAAACAGTGAACATTATTTTTAATTTTGTATGTGTATTTGTAACGAATAGGCTCAAAAACTACTGGACTGATTTAAAAATTCTTTCACTTATATTTAGAATGGAATTGGTATGAAAATAGGTTATACATGTACCTATTATCCTGATTAAGGGATAGGTATATTCTTGGAGACCTATTTTGCAGCCTAATTTTACAGTAATACGGTCGAAATTACAGGTTTGTTACGAACGCTGCTTTAACAGAAATAGATGTATGAAAAGTGTCAATGGAAATGTTGTACAATAAGACCTATAAAAATTCCACGATGATATACGTCTGTATCAATATGTGAGGCCTGTGTCAAGCAGTGGATAGAGATATGCTGATGATGATGATGTACCTATGAAGAGTTTCAATATATACCTCCTGGCTCTAATATAAAATCATCTCCAAGACATATTTTTTTCATCTATATATTTTTTTCGTCTGAACTACTTATACAAACTTATAGAAAAAAAGCTACGTTGACTTCTATGATATTCCTAAATTGTTTGTTAATTTGTTACGGTACGCACACGCCGCAGCTTCCTGCGTGCTTGATCTAGGTGGTGATCAGATAGCGCAGCAGATAACAGCAGATAGCAAATTTGTACCGACTTGTTAACACCAAACGCGATCAGAAAACGATTGAAAAGTACTGAGATCGCGCCCGCAGATCGCAGGACGCCGCTGTGTGGCCGTACCATTACAAGTGAAGCTGACTCTGGACTTGGATAATACCAAGGTTATGTTCAATAAGCATGTAAATCCGGAACCAATTGCGGTACAGGGCAGTAAGTTGTTAAGGCGTATGTTTAGCTCGGGCAAACTCTGCAGCTGGGAAAAAACAACTGCAAAAACGAGGCCAATAGAAGAATACAGCTGCGCAGCATATGGGAAACAGGTGGAGTCTTCACATCACCACTCCAACAGAGTCTACATTCGGAAGATTTCAATCAGTACGTTCAACCCATCATGACATACAGAGTTAAAACGTGAACACAAAATATAGTGTCCCTCCGCGTATTACGTAACCAGCTCGGAGTTTCTCTGAAAAGCAATTTCGTAGTGAGGTGAGCTGACAGAGATGATGTGATCTGATCAGTCATCAAGAAAACCCACTGCATTAGCAAGCTGAAATGTCAATAAGTCATGTCCAGCAGTAGACGGAAATTGGCTGATTATAATGATGATGATTGATGACAATAAGCCAGAACAGCCTACGACCGCTGGGGTTTTTTATATATATCAATTAGGCTTGCGTTTTACCACTATATCTCCTATTGGTAAATAATGATGCGGTCGAGAATGGTAGCACGCTAGGCTTAAAATGGGAACTGGCTCTCAAAGATAGCTGCCGGAACACATTACATGTTTGGCGACACATTTTCTAACTTTTACTTGGTAGCTGGCCAGGCGGGCACAAGATAGTGTCGCACCAGCACGCGAGGGTTGGGGGCTTCTTAACGATGTTTTCCTTCACCGGTAGGCCACTGTGAAAAGAACGTGTTAGATATTTTCATAATACATACCGTTATACGAGATATTTCCAATTTTTGATGATGATTTAATTTAAAATTATTAATATTGCCTCAAATAAGGGTGTTTATACGGTGATCGATACATTTGAGGGTAGTCTAAACCTTACAAGATGTGTCAGAGCCGCCATCTTGGTTTTCTGTTTGACTGTTATTTTAAAAGGGCGGTAGAAAAGTTAGATGAGACACTTTTGCTCAAGCAGCCTTCGGGCTAACATCTTCACCTTTACTCTGTCGGGAATATCGTTCAGACGACATAGTGCTGTCCAACTCAATGAAGCTAAGTATTTGTATTATAAAATGTTTAGAATAAATATTATGTTTCTTTAAAGTGTTACACACTTAATATCTTTGTAAATTGTTAAACACAATCCAAAATTTTATCGTACCAACGGGACTTGAACCCGCAACCTCCGGAATAACATGTTCCGGTGCTTTTGCCAATTAAGCCATGGTGCGAAGTGACGTTACGACGAAATTAGTGGATTGCATTTGTTAACCCAATTATGCATTGGTGGCGCCATCTATGACTACTTATTACGTAAGTTAATCATTCGGAAGAAATCATTACAGTTTTCAAATCCGACGAGAGATGTTGCACTGCGTAAATCAAATATTATGTTTCTTTAAAGTGTTACACACTTAATATCTTTGTAAATTGTTAAACACAATCCAAAATTTTATCGTACCAACGGGACTTGAACCCGCAACCTCCGGAATAACATGTTCCGGTGCTTTTGCCAATTAAGCCATGGTGCGAAGTGACGTTACGACGAAATTAGTGGATTGCATTTGTTAACCCAATTATGCATTGGTGGCGCCATCTATGACTACTTATTACGTAAGTTAATCATTCGGAAGAAATCATTACAGTTTTCAAATCCGACGAGAGATGTTGCACTGCGTAAATCAAATATTATGTTTCTTTAAAGTGTTACACACTTAATATCTTTGTAAATTGTTAAACACAATCCAAAATTTTATCGTACCAACGGGACTTGAACCCGCAACCTCCGGAATAACATGTTCCGGTGCTTTTGCCAATTAAGCCATGGTGCGAAGTGACGTTACGACGAAATTAGTGGATTGCATTTGTTAACCCAATTATGCATTGGTGGCGCCATCTATGACTACTTATTACGTAAGTTAATCATTCGGAAGAAATCATTACAGTTTTCAAATCCGACGAGAGATGTTGCACTGCGTAAATCAAATATTATGTTTAGAATAATTATGGCTAGAATGTGGTTTTCTAGGATATGTTTATAGTAATGATGGTTTCACCTAGGAATGGTGATGATAGTGTTTTAGCTTCGTTGAGGGTGGTAAGGAAAGGCTATGAGGGGTGGTGGAGGCCTTTTGGGGGAAACCCCATAAGTTTTTGTATAAATGATGTAAATGTATAGATTTTCAAATGTTACGTCTTGTTGAAACTTGCTATAAAACTTTGTGTAAAAAACTTGTGTGATTTAACATTAAATACTTATTGGTATATTGCTGTTCTGTTTGTTCTAAAAGTATCCTTAACGATATTGTCTATTATAATGGCCCTGAGTCTCCTGATGGTACATAAAATTTTGTTATAATGATAAAGGTACAAATAAAATGCTTTCTCGGTGATTTCCTGACTTTTCTATTTTATTAATAAGTCCTACCTATTAGCTGAAGTATAAGCAGGTATTTTTGGACGTGGTTCCAAGTGAATATTTAGCTCCAGAAATATTAAGTTTATAGTTGATAACTAGACCACCTACCACCCGCCTTGTTATTTATCAGCAAGCTAACACACGCATACATTTTTCGATAGAAAAATCCATTGGTGTAAAGCAGGGTCTAAACTCGGTAGCTCTGGTGTACAGCAGGGACTAAACTCGGTAGCTCTGGTGTACAGCAGGGACTAAACTCGGTAGCTCTGGTGTACAGCAGGGACTAAACTCGGTAGCTCTGGCGTCAAAGACGACCATAATTTTGCCACTACATCACTGAGCCCTAAATGCCTTCCGTGTGTTACCATAGTAAATTATATCGAGATTTGATAAGACTCTCCAAATATATGGAGATAAACTTAAACTTGTTATTGAGAATGAGTAGTGCGGCAATAAAAATAGGCTATTTTCGTAATGTAAACAATCTTACATTATTATGTCACGAAACTCTGATAAGCATCTCGTAAATACGTACAAAAATGTAATTAGTAATCTATAAGATGAGTTATCTGTGTTAAGTCGGCGATGTCGCACTTATTATCTAGACGGATCATCTAAAGCAGGGAAAACATTATTTGACTGGCTTCAGCCCACGGCTCCGCTCGCGTGGCCCACAGAAAACAAATTACATATCTTTCTTCAGAAACAAATATAACATGCACTCTCATTGAATATACAAACTGACAAAATCTCAAGCAAATGCTGCTCCGTGAGCTTACTTTGTAGCAGACCACGTATAACCGACCGTGTGAAAAGCAGTTCTCCTTAAGTCTACCCCTGTTAAATTAAGAGTTTGGCCTTGAGATTTATTTATGATCATGATGTATTTATTATATATGGATATGGAACGGATATGGAACGCACTTCCACTAGATATATGAAAGGCTAAATCTTTAAAAATATGGTGAAAAATCTATCACACTTGTAGTTCATTTAATTATTTATTTAATAATTTTTTTTTTCCATATTAAAGGTGTAATTTTATTGTATATGTATGTATGTATGTATGGTATATGTATGTATATTATATATATATATGTATTTATGTAATGTAGTATGTATTTATATATTTTCTTATATTATATTGTTGTTTATTTGTGTGTACCTATATTGTAATATACCATATAATTATTATTACAAAAATACTGGTTTTTGATTGTTGTTATTTATTTATTATTATTTTTTTAACTATAGTTGTATGCTATGCATTGTACCACCGTGTTTTTCTGCTTTAAATTCTGTCCATCTTAAGGTTGTCTGGAAGAGATCACTTCAAGCGATAAGACCGCCCATTGTACTATCCTAGTTAAGTTTTCTTTGATATTTTGTTTCTCTATACTGGTGTACAATAAAGAGTTTTTCTATTCTATTCTATGTTTTTTGGAAAAACTGTGATAATACGGTCTCTAAAATTTTGATTGAAGATTTTGTGTAACAATTCTCTAGATAATCGACTCAGAAATCAAACAGTTTCATAGAAAGTTCAACCCTCCATTTCACCCACTTCGGGGTGGAATTTCGAAATAATATTTCTTAGTGGATGCCTACATTTCACAAAAAATACACCCTCTAAATCTCATGTAAGGTGGGTGGACCATGGAAGGCCATGCTCCTTTGAAGGCCAACTATAAAAAAGTCATATTTATAGTCACGCGATGACAAATTCCTTCCACTCAAACAAAGCTCCATCAAAGTCAAGGACACAGACGCGGTGGCGAGTCGCTCGCGTTGCTATTTTGTCAGTGCGATCCCTCTCTTCGTAGACTTCGGTCGGCGACGTTAAAATTGTAATTCACGCGCCCAGTTATAGGTAAGTTTTTATGTGAATAACCTATTATTATCATATTTTTCTTACTGTAAATTGTTATATAAGATTTTTTTTATGGTACTAAAGAAAAAATATAATAATTTTGCTTCGATTTTAGTTAAAATATCGGTAGTATTCCTATGAAAGCCGGTGGTTCCTTTTAAGGCCAATCAAAAATTGTATGGTTGTTGCTAGGGTACATGGGCCTTACTAGGAACATTTACTACTGAAAATATGAACACGGAGTTTTTAAATATTATGTTTCTTTGAAGTGTCACACACTTTATATTTTTGTAAATTGTTAAACACAATCCAAAATTGCAATGAAATCCACTAATTTCATCGTATCGATGGATCGAACCGTGGCTTAATTGGCAGAGCACCTGGACGTGTAATCCGGAAGGTGCGGGTTCGAGTCCCGTCGGTAAGATGAAATTTTGGATTGTGTTTAACAATTTACGTAGTTTTTACTTATGTACGTACCGAGAAAATTGAACCAATGTTCAATGATTATAATATGTCTATAAGGATTATTCAACTTTTTAACTTTTACTGTATCAAGATAATTGTTGGTTTGGCCTTCTTAGGAACATTTTGGCCTTACAAAGAACGGACCCATAAGAAAGCCATTATAGGTAAAAAAATATATTGATAATTTCATCGTAAAACGCATTGGAAACTTATTTGTTATCGATATAATACTCATTACTATCATTTTTATATAATTTCCATTAATATATCCTTAATTATACGATGATGTCCAAGGAATGTTCGTTGAGTTTTTTGAAAGAAGATTATAAAGTGTTAGGCATTTAATTTTTCATTTAAATAAAACAGTTTTTACTGTGGTTTTAGTAAAAGCGGATATTTTGATTATTACAATTCTAGTTTAAAGTTTAACGACTAATTTATAATATTGGCCTTGTA
The DNA here is from genome assembly GCA_954871355.1 of Cabera pusaria. Taxonomy (NCBI): domain Eukaryota; kingdom Metazoa; phylum Arthropoda; class Insecta; order Lepidoptera; family Geometridae; genus Cabera; species Cabera pusaria. The sequence continues at coordinate 843,122 of OX940912.1, forward strand.
TGGAGCCATGTTTCTTACAAGGCCGTTTATAAGAGCTTTATAAAAGTTAAGTTTAAGAAATAACGATTACATCTAGAATAAAAAAAAGAAGTTTGTATGATACACAATAAAACAAAGTGTTAATTTATGATTAGTTTATTTTATTTATCCAATAAATGAACTAATAAAAACTGTTTATTCGTTAGAGTGGCCTTTCATGGTCCACCCACCTTATCTAGATTTTGGCGGGAACGTGGAAAAGTGTGTGTGTGATCTCATTGTATTTTTTCCTAAAACTTGTGTTCTTCCGCGAGTTAATGTGTAATAAATGTGGATTATTAACCATAAGTGCTGGTGAATGTGTGCGAGTGTAGGGAAACAACACAATGTTGAAAAACATGCTATTTGCGTTTTCACCAAAATTCCACTGAAAATCTTCAGTAAACACCACATCTTTACTGAATGTATGACTTAGACTAGACTTTTACTTAAAAACTGACCTGAAATCTGACTTTGACCCATCTCTACAACTAAAATTCATAAAAATTTGTAGAATGTCAATACTTGACACTAGCTTTATACACCAATCGTGTGGAACCCATAACAAAAACAAAAAATAAAAAAAATAAAAATAAAAGTCAAGGTGGAGGAGAAGTGGGGGGAGTCTTTGTCAACAAAATGGCGGCTTTACGTTTCACGCACATTATCAAATGCTGCTGAGATAAAAATCAAGAAAATTACGTTTAGTTTCAGAAATTCATGAGCTTTTTCATAGGATTGCATGTTATTAAAATATAATAATAATTAATTGCTGCAGTGTGGTCTTTAACCACACAATTTTACAGTGTGGCTGAATTTTTAAATGATAAATCAGTTTAAGTTAATTAATCACAATTATTTTGACATTTTTATAAATATTCAGTGTGGAAATTAAACTCAGGCCCTGGAGGGAAACTACTTTAAATCCTTAAGCTAGCTCATTTTACTTAAATGAGACATTCCTTTATTTTTGAAAAGAAACAAATCTGCATTAAAAGATTTTTTAAAACTCGCTTGCTTCGCCCGAGACTCGAACCAACTAAAATTAAAAAAAAATAAACACTCTTTTTTTAATATACTAATCGGTAGTATTAGTATTCAGGATAAAGTTTCTCTAACAAACATTAGGTCTTAAAAATAAAAATAATCGTTAAATCTAACATCAACTTTATTTTACTATCAATTTTGTAACACTTAAATTATTTAACTGATAAATTGTTCGAAATGAGCCCCGTCGTTCCGGCTACACAACATTAGTCGCCGTTGAAATTCATTTCTTGTAGCCTTCAGCAAAGTGTTGTGGTGTATGCCCCTAATAACAGTTTCTTTCGCAATACTTAGCTCTTGAACGGTTTCATAGCAAGTTTCATAAACAACATTTTTTACATGACCCCATAAAAAGAAGTCCATGGGCGTCAGGTCTGGACTTCTTGCAGGCCATCTAATCGTCCCGTTTGTACCTATCCAGGCATTGAAATTTTCATTAAGATATGCCCTGGCAATTCTGCTGTTGTGGGCAGGTGCACCATCTTGTTGAAAAATGATATTATTTCGTTCCTCTTCTGGCAGAAGGTTTAATTGATTTTGTAAAAGCTCCAATATTTCAATGTATTTTGCTGCATTCAGATGTCCTTCGTAAATGTGCATCAAAACAACCATGTTACTTTTGATTCCACACCAAACATTAAACGAAAATCTGACCTGATTGTTCGTTTCACGGACACGGAATGGATTTTGACGAGACCAATAATGATTGTTATGTCTGTTATACATTCCATTATTACTAAAATTTGTTTCGTCAGACCATACAATACAGTCCAAGAAATTTGGGTTGCGGGCTATTTCTGTTTGAATATTTTCACAAAACTGTAATCTCCTGTCACTATCTCCGGGATGTAGTTTCTGCACCAATCGCCCATCACGATAACATTTGTATTTGTATTTTTTCAGAACTTTAAGTATACTAGTATGGTTGATGCCTATCTCTTGAGCAGCTTCCCTGCTTGAAGCCTTCGGGTAACACTCGAAGTATGTCAAAATGTTTAACTCAACATCGCTATAGTCCAAATGTTGTTGCTGTGGGCGTCCAGTCTTCTTTTTAAAACTTCCAACGGTCAGTAAATTATTCACAATTCGAGACAAAACTTTTCTAGATGGTAGTTCTCTGTCTGGATACTTCTCGCGATACCACTGCAGAGCTAAATTGTAGCTCTTGTTGCAAACAAAGTAAGCTTCTAATAACTCGAATTGTTCTTGATACGCCATTATAAGATAATTTAATTACGTAAGGAAAGCAACACTACTTAAATAAAATCAAAAGGAAATATGCATAGAGGTATTACCACCATTGAACAATTTTCTTATCGAAGATTTCAACAAGGTACTTAACGATAAATTAGCAAGCGTGTACTTCATACGAAGTCTTTGAGTGTTGGAGAGATAACAGAACTGTTACGTGTCTTTTACTTGTTAAAAGTGAACAGTGACCAAACATTTTTTAGAGAAACTTTATCCTGAATATTAATACTACCGATTAGTATAATAAAATAAAGAGTGTTTATTTTTTTAATTTTAGTTGGTTCGAGTCCCGGGCGAAGCAAGCGAGTTTTAAAAAATCTTTTAATGCAGATTTGTTTCTTTTCAAATATAAAGGAATGTCTCCTTTAAGTAAAATGAGCTAGCTTAAGGATTTAAAGTAGTTTCCCTCCAGGGCCTGAGTTTAATTTCCACACTGTATATATATATATATATTTATACGTTATAGGCTAGCGTTTGACCACTATCTCACCTGTTGGTAAGTGATGATGCGGTCGAAGATGGTAAGCACGCTAGGCCTAGAATGGGAACTGGCTCTCAAGGATAGCTGCCGGAACACATTAGATGTTTCGTGACAGATTATCTAACTTGAGGGTGGTAGCTGGCCAGGCGGACACCAGATAGTGTCCTACCACCATGCGGGGGTTGTTGGTTTCTTAACGATGTTTTTCCTTCACCGGAGGGCCACTGTGAAGAGCGCACATAAGTTTTTCGATAGAAAAATCCATTGGTGCACGGCGGTTTGAACTCGGTACCTCTGGCATCAAAGGCAAGCATTCTCCCGATTGCGCCACCGGGCCTTCAATATATATTTATATTATATTTTTTATATATATATATATATATTATAATTTAATTTAATTAATTGTTATTGTATCATGTTTATGTTTTTTGTGCTTAATTATAATATAATGTAGATAATTATATATGGACATAGATAATTTAATGTAATACATATGTAAATAATGTAATTTGTGTAATTCATATTGTGACAAGATAGACGGACTCCATAAAATCTTCTACCAATATGTGTAAGCAACCAACCCAAATATACATGTCATTCAACTCGTCCTTTTTAATAAGTGTTCAATCAATACAAAAATGTATTGCAAATAAACGTAGTAGAATACACAATCATAATTCATTTCGCATTGTACTCTATTTTTAACCGACTTCAAAAAAAGGAGGAGGTTTCTCAATTCGACCGTATATTTTATTTATTTTATTTTTTTTCATGTTTGTTCGTGGATAACTTCGTCGTTTATGAACCGATTTCGATTATTCTTTTTTTGTTCGAAAGGAGATATCGCGAGTGTGGTACCATGGTAATTTTATCGAGGTATGATAAGTATTTCCAGAGATATTGAGATAAACATCTCAAAATTGGTACTGAAAATGAATAGCGCGGCATTGAAGTCGGTTGTTTTTTAGTTTTTAAACGATATTATATATGAATGAATAAATGAGTATGACGATTATAATTATGAAATAATTATCATGAATATTATTTTCAGTGCATATAATATACAATATAAACTAGGTACTCCTTAAACTATAACACAGGCTATTTAAAATCTACAAATAAATAAACTGGCCAAGTGCAAGTCCGACTCGCACTCGTAAGGTTCCGTACCACACTACAGTATTCTATAAGATCGAGCAAAAAATACCACTGTCATTTTTCGCCAGCAAAAAATATTAATTAATAAACATTTTATTTCTTATAACGCCATCTAACGTCTAACAAAGTTGTTAGGGATCGACATTTCAATATAACGCCATCTATGGGACGTTTACCTAACTAAGCGTTCATAGATGGCGTGAAATGCCGAAAATAACACGTTTCTTGTATGGGGACCCTCTATTATTTTTAACTTTATTCTGTTTTTAGTATTTGTTGTTATAACGGCAACATAAATACATCATCTGTGAAAATTTCAACTGTCTGACTATCACGGTTCATGAGATACAGCTTGGTGACAGACGGACAGACGGACAGACAGACAGACAGACAGACAGACAGACAGACAGACGGACAGCGGAGTCTTAGTAATAGGGTCCGTTTTACCCTTTGGGTACGGAACCCTAAAAACCAAATTAAGGTCGCTGTCCTCTGGTAGAGTACCCAATAAACTGGCCAAGTACAAGTCAGGCACTCGTAGGGTTCCGTAACACAGTAGAGTATTTTATAACTATAATTTTTCATCACCGAAAATTAACTTTGTTTTCATTGTGTTTTTATAAAAAACAGAGTTATATTTGCGGTTGCTATATCTAAAAAACTACTAAACATATCTCGTTCAAACCAATTTTCGTTAAAAGTGTTTATGAAGATTTACAGCACATATTTTGTTAAGATTTTTACCCCCTTACTTTAAAAGTTAGGGGGGGGGGGAACTTTTTACCACTATACAGAAGTGTCTATCTTTTATATTATTGACTTTGAGCAAAAATGGTTTTAGGAATGTCATTTGTCTAAATGTCATTTTTAAAGACTTTTTTACAGACACATATAGGTTTGATAATTTTTTTTTAGTTTCAGTTCCATGTATTCCAGCCTTCCTTAATCTTTTATTTTTTTATTTTTGGACAAAAATCGTAAAGCGGTTCACAGACACAGACAAACAGATATGTCGAATCTATAAGGTTTCATTTTTTGCTATTCGGCTACGGAAACCTAAAAAGCTGGCGACATTACCTCTTTGAATGGAAAATAATACTGATATTATTTATTAATTTAATGAATTGCAGATATTCTGCTGTCTACAGACCAACAAACACGCAATTATAATTAAATAATCGTTTAAAGATAAGGCATAATTATTTTAGGCATCGTCTGTTTAATTGGCCACGATAACCAATTTACAAAAACGCTGATAATTTTATCATGTATGTGTGTGTGACTGACTGTTTGTGACATACATGATATGACATTCTCTTACCCTTGCACCCCTAATTTTTTATTTGGAAGATATGTTGAAAAGAGATTTTTCACAATATTTTTTCTGGCTTGCTTCTCAGAAATATATTCTAATTATTTAATTTATTTTTAATAAATCAGATAAGCTAGCGTTTGACCACTATCTCATTTGTTGGGAAGTGATGTATATATATATATATATATAGATATATATATATATAGTATATGTGTAAAGATATATAAAATGTATGTATTGAATATCTGTAGATCTAAGTAAGTTTATGTACCTGATATATATATCATGCCACCGTCCATGCTCATCATAGGTTTCATATCCACCCAAAGGTTGTCTGGAAGTGATCGCTCTTAGCGATAAGACCGCCCATTGTACATATAATTTAAGTTATGCAAATTTTGTTTCATATTTCTTGTTTATATATTGGTGTCAATAAAGAGTTTTTGTATTGTATTGTATTGTGATGATGCGGTCGAGGATGGTAGCACGCTAGGCCTAGAATGGTAACTGGCTCTCATCATGATTATGCTAGTTTTTTCCAGCAGTAATCTTGAAAGTAGGTATTTTGATATTTTTTTACATTTACTCTGTATTAAATCCATAGCAGTACAATTACATGGAACAAATTAACATAAAAATAAAATAAAAATAAAAATGTGATGATATATGTGATTAATGACTAATAATGCATATACAAATTTAAAAACTAAAAAACAAAATGGTTGCTTTTGGCTGGTAGAGTACCTAAAAAAACTGGCAACATTACCTCTTTGAATGGCGAAACTAATACGTTGCCCAAAGGTAAGCGCCAGCTCTTTGGTCGCGACAGACATCTATTGGATATCTGGACAGCTTCTTAACAAAACCACGTAATCATTAAAAAGCAGAAATGAAAACACTATTTAAATTTTAACATCAGCAATGTGGGCGATGGTAAATGTTTACCGTTGGCTTTTGACACCTTGCCAGTGGCCTAAGTGTTGCCTGTAGTACGTGTAGAAATTGCAACGACTATACTACGGCCGTTCAGAGAATGCGTTCCTGACACGTCGCGATTGAACTGACGACGTAACTTTGTAATGGCGTTGCAGTTACGATAAACATATGTTAGCTGGTTGTTTACCGTTTCAACACTTGATGAGCATTAAATCAACATTATTATATCAATAATCTATGAATGTTATAATTTTGTGCCAAACTGAGTGTCAAATAACTTGGTAAACAATATTTTTCTAAATCTATAATATAATACAGCGAAGCAAAAAAGAGGCTTACGATTTTGAGTGGTATGAATGTATGTATGTTTATTTATTCCCTTATAACTTCTAAATTTCTCATCATAATTTAACAAATGAGGTATCGTAAAAGTGTCTTGATTGTCCGCTAGTTATAAGCTAAGTGATGTCACATTACATTCAATATGGCGCCCTCTACAGGGAAATTACAGAATTGAACCGTGGCTTAATTGGCATGGCACCTGGACGTGTAATCCGGGGGGTGCGGGTTCGAGTCCCGTCGGTACGATGAAATTTTGGATTGTGTTTAACAATTTACAAAAATATAAAGTGTGTGACACTTTAAAGAAACATAATCTATACTATACTAAAACAGTAACTAAGCGAAAACTGTAAATTGAATATTTTTTTGAAATTTAAATTAGGGAAAGCTTTATGAACGCTATAGATGCCTTAAATATAATTTTTAAAATTTTTGTCTGCATGTATGTCCGTTTGAAAAATCATTACGCCGAAACTACTGGACGGATTTTAATGAAACTTAAAGTGAGCATAGCTTATACTATGTAATAACTGTAAGAATATTGGTGATCCTGAAAAACAAAGGTTTTGGTGGGACACGGGAAAAACAGGATATTTTTATGTAACTGTGTTACGGAACCCTACGAGTGCGAGTCCTTGCACTTGGCCAGTTTATTTTGATCCCTGAGCTGTTTTGCGCGGAAACCTTTCCAATAAATCACTGACTTTTTTAATTGAAATATCAAAATTAACCGATCGGAGCATTGTGAATTGCAAAGATCCAAGTCGAAGTAAAGGCAGTTTCCGAATTCGAATTTGCTTTCGAATGATTGAGAATAACCCTGCTTATAGGCTTAGCGTTTGACTACAATATCGCCTGGTGCTAAGCGATGATGTCATCGAAGATAGTGAATCCGCTAGGTCTAAAATGATCCTGAATACCAAGGGGTTTTTGTTGCTGGACACCGTAAGGATACGCCGGCAGATGTTCTCCTTGATGGTAAAAAGCTATTTATGTCAACAAGTCAGGCGGAACATCGATATCAAAGAATCAAAGAATCGAAGAATCAAAGCATTTATTCAGTATGTAGGCAGTATAAATATACGCACATATACACGATATAATGCTCCTACTACATGTGGCAAAAGGTGGTTTGAGTTGTGACTCGCACGAACCAGCCATCAATCGAATAAAAGCATGTCGCTAATCGATTCGCTCTCAAGAAATAACATTAATAAAGTAATAAATCTTTGAGAAATATATTCGAATGATGGTGGCATACGCATTCTTTTTTGTTATCATAAGTTTAAGGAGATCAGCTGAGTTCGGCAAACGACACTCGATCGTTCTTCTGCCGATGATGGATTAAACACAGGCCTCATTATTGGAATATAAGCGAAAGGAAACTAGCGCCCAACCATCTTTGAGTTACTCAAAGCCAACTTTGTATGAGAGCTAAGCGAAGCTAAGTAAGACAACCGAAGTAGGTTTCCATTTGAAACATGAGATGTAGATGACGAATTGCTATGCCAGTCGATGTTTAACTTTCCATTACACATTATAACTGCACATATTACAGGATCGTCGGGTTTCCCAGCTTCTGAATTCGTATCGCTGGCGTAGTTCGATTAGGTAGAAATGTTGTGCAGTTTCGTACCATTTTAGATTCGTAATGTCTGTCCGTCTGTCTGTCCGTCCGTCTGTCTTTTTGAAATATGATCTGATTTTTTTTTAATCAAACCTTTACGTGCGTTATGTTTTTGGATAGGTCGTTGAAAATTACATTGAGTTTTTTAAAACATTTTTTTTTCAAAGTCAATCGTTTGAAAGTTTTACACTTCTAAAGTGGTAAAATGGGTGTGTAAAAAGTGAAAAATCTAAAAAAAATATCCTGTAGATCTCAATAAAACTTTAACCGAAAATTGGTTTGAAGTCAGTAGATTTTGAGATACAGCACATTTTCCGAACCGCAAACATAAATTTGTTTTTCATAAAAACGCTTATGTTAAGGAACCCTACGAGTGCGAGTCCGACTTGCACTTAGCCAGTTAAGACTTTCTATTGTTTAAGTTCTCTCTCTTTAGATAAATACCCGAAAAACTTTAAACATGCTTTAGACAAAGCAATAAATGTCGGTTAAAATTGATCTAAAAACCACGCTATGGAATGCATTTTCATCGATATTTTAGCTTCCCTGAAACTTTCAGCTGGATAACTAATTGGAAAGTTTTTGAAATTTAAGTCGTCAGATTACACCTGGAATGACCGACAGACAAACAAGAAAGTAACTTACTATTTCGTGCTAAAAGATCATCATTATAATAATTTACAAAAAAAGAGTGTGTTAACTTTTACTATTTTATTTTATTTTATTTTATTTTATTTTATTTATTTATTTAAATGATCCGACAGCTCTTAGAAAAATTTAGAATAATAGGTTTACATAGGTTACATTTACAGCCAAAAAGGGATTAACATTTTCTAATCTTACATTGTATTACTTAAATTACCTACAGCGCTAGGTGACTTATTGTATATAAGAGATAATTATTAGTTAAATTATATATATATATATAAATATATATGTATATATATATATATATATATATATATACATATATATTTATATATATATAGGTGTATGTGTGTGTGAGTATGTGTGTGTGTGTATTCCTACTGGCCGTTGTTAGATAAGACATGAGACACTGATTTTCTAAAATGTTGTTTGGTGGAGCAGAAAATATCAGTATCAATGTTATCAAACCTTTTGTTGTATGTGTCCTGTAATCTGTACACTACTGCATATCCTGTTCGTGCAGGAGCACCTGAGAACAAGGTGCAATGCCGTGTTCGAATACCAGGAATATTAAAGCGTAAAATCAAGTCGCTTATTTCTTTGCTGTCTATTTGATTATTGCAGACGTTATGTAAAAGCATCATATCTAGCAAGGTTCTTCTATTTTCTAGTGACATAATTTTATGTAAACTACAGGATTCATTATAATCATTAGGTTTGATATTTTTACGGTAGCTTAGATGTTTTAGAAATTTAACCTGAATATTTTCTATTAATTTGATATAGGTAGTGAAATATGGATTCCATATATTACTGCAATATTCAAGAGTAGAACGGATATATGAATAATATAGGACCTTCATACATGCGGTATCCGAAAAAGGTTGGCTTACTCTCAAGACGAATCTCAATGCTTTATACGCTTTATAAACTATATTTGTAATATGATCAGAATAGTCAAATTTTGGAGTTAATGTAATACCCAGATCTTTAGCACAATTAGATGTATTAATATTATTGTTATTTATGACATATGTGAAGTCAATGGGATTCCTTTTACGAGTAAAAGACATATGTAAACATTTATTAACATTCAAGTCAATGTGATTATCTTTGTAATAATTACTTAAAGAGTTTAGATCGCTTTGCAGCTTTAAGCAATCTTTAAGATTATTAATTTTTTGATAAATTTTTGTGTCATCTGCATACATCAGAAATTTTGAATGGTTTATATATTTATGGATATCATAAAGATAGGCCGCATATAAGAGGGGTCCTAAAATCGACCCTTGGGGTACGCCCGAGGTGACGTCAGCATAGTCTGACCGGCAGCCACTACTACTGCTTGACATCGATTATGAAGATAAGATGTTATCCAGCGGAATAGGTTTCCATGAATTCCGAGCTGTTGTAACTTGCGTAATAGGATTACATGATCGACGCGGTCGAATGCTTTTTCGAAATCAGTATAGATAACATCAACTTGACCTCCACCTTCGATATCCTTTAGAACATTGTTTGAGAATAGAACAAGGTTAGTGGTAGTAGACCGACGTTTCATAAATCCGTGCTGTTCGTCTGGTATCGCACTAGAAATAGTCGGGTACATATAGTAATGAACAATTCTTTCCATAACTTTACTTAGAACATTTAATATAGAAATAGGTCTATAGTTTTCAATAGATGTTTTTAAGCCTTTTTTATGTATCGGTACAATGTGCGCAGTTTTCCAGACTTTAGGAAAATACCCTTCAATAAAACATTTGTTAAAGATAACGGTTAAAGGTTTAGATAAAGTATATGCACATCGTTGACATAGTAATGGGGGGATAGTGTCACTACCCGCACCCTTCGATGTATCTAAACTTCGAAGCAATTTATGTACAAAATCCCTATTAACTACGATGTCATGAAGTACATTATTAGTGGTATTACCTTCATCTATATTATATGCTGAAGAGTGGTTATTTTTTGCATTAAAGTTTTTCACAAAGAAGTCGTTAAAGGAATTACAGATGTCCTGTTGATTATTTACTTCTATATTATTGTAATTCATTGTTTTTGGATAGTTAGATTTAAAACCCCGCTTAGACTTAACATATGTCCAGAAAAATTTAGGATTTGTTTTAATATTTTGTTGTGCAAAGTCTAAGTAACTTTATAACACGTATCTTCCAAGCGTTTAACTCTAAGCCTAAGTTCTGAAAATTCAACATAATCAACAGGGTTACCGTAACGTTTCCAGTGCTTATGTTTAACAGCTTTCTCTTTAATCATTTTAATAAGCGACCTACTATACCATACTGGGTAGCTATAGGACGAATTGGTCCTGGTTTTAGGTACAAATTGATCAACAGCAGACCTCAAAAAGCGGTAAAATAAGCTGATAACACATTCTAAGTCAACTAAATTATCTAATGCACTCCAGTCGCATTCAGAGAAGTATTTATTTAATGAGTCAAAATCGGCCTTGTAGTATAAATATTTAGTGCGAGCCGGAGGTTTTATCTCGCTTATCATCAGATCAGTAGCATTTATAATGAAAGAAGGATGATGTGCATCTTCATAAATTAAAGGTGATACTGTCCTAGTGATTTCAATAGGAAAGTTGCTGAAGGCTAAGTCTAAGGTTCTATTAAGTTTATTAGTTAAGTTATTATATTGAGTGAGCCCAAGAAATGACATCTGGTGAATAAAATCAGTAGCAGCTCTTTGCATATCAGTAGATCCCACTTTTAAGTATATAGGTTCGCAAGCTTCCCATTTAACGCACGGTAAGTTAAAGTCTCCTACTATCAATATATGATCAGTCGGATTTTCATTAAAAACCCTGTTGCAAATTAATTAATTGTTAATTGTTCTATGCGCGAAGGCAGTTCTCAATTAGGTGGGATATAAACAACAGCTATATGTAAGTTACCGCGTGAAGCGAGTGCCGATGCAGGAACCGTCAGCCACAGACACTTAAGGTCGGGTGTGTGCCACTCCAGCCGGGAGCGCGCGCCGAGCCTCGCTGCACGCAGCGCCATCACTCCGCCTCCGGCGCCGCCCGCGCATCGATCTCGTCGGAATACATCATACCTACAAGTACACAGCTCCGCAACCAGGATGCTATCACACAACCACGTCTCGGATATAAGCACGATGTCATAGCTAGATAGTGTCACATTATTATAAAAGTTATTAGTTTTAGTTCGTAAACCCCTCGCGTTTTGATAGATAATACTTAAACTGAGCTTAACTGAATCCATTGTGTATTATATTAATAGTAAGGATAGTTAGACTAGAATTTGCGTGCGTTAGATACCTAACGCTTATGGTGAATTTGTTAGAGTTGACGTTGACTATACTTATATAGTATAACATAGTGAAAGGGCCAGTAGGCACGTGTGTGTATATATGTGTGTCGATTGTACAGTACTAGTAGTCAATAATGAAGATATGTTAAAAAGTGTTAGGATTAGTGAATAGCATGTATAAAATAAGTCACCTAGTAGACATACCTGTGAGCGGCGTGAAGGCCTTATCATATGTAATACTGATATTATTATAAAAACTGAACTTAATAAACTAAAAACTTTGACATTATGTAGAAGTGAAATTCTATGAAAATATATAGCCGGGTGAGATGCAATACGGAACACGTTCATCGTATTTTCGTAGCGAGATCTGTCTTGGTGCTGATCAGCTGGGGTGGAGAGTTTTCGTTCTTTCGCATATATATGCGGCAGTTTTTTGTCCAGGTATATGCATAGCCGAGCTCCTTCGCCTTCAGCTTACACTCACGCAGCAGGGATTTATTAGATTTAGTCAGGTGTTCATTCACGAAGATTCTGGTGATATCGCCTCTCAGACTCAAGTCCTTAGTCGTTATATTTTGAGTCTTGCGTGCTGCGGCCAACAGCTTGTCCCTTGTGAGGCGGTTCTTGAACTGGACGACGATGGTGCGGCCGCGCGCAGCGCTGGGTGCGGCGCGCGGCTGGACGCGGTGGGCGAACTCCAGCACGCCGGGTTCCACTTGCACGCCGACTATTTCTGCGATCCGGTTTACTACTTCGGATGTAATCTCATGTGGTGTTTCATGGACGCCCACTATTTCTAGGTTGTTAAGGCGAGACCACTGCTGCTGTCGAGCGTTTTCTTCTTCTAAGGTTCTAAGGCGGATCTCGTACTGCCTCATATCATGCCTCAGAGATTTATTCTCCTCTCGTAGATTTTTGATTTCGGTGCTGGAGGCCGCAAGCGCCTTGGTGAGCTCCTGAGTAAACTGGTTCTTAATGTCTCTGAGTTCCTCCTTCATAACCGCGCGGACGGTGGCGCATAAAGCACCGCTGGTAGTTGGAGATAATTCTCGTTCGCGCCGCGGCACTCGTTTGGTGACGTTGCTTTCATCTTCGTTAGTTGAGTCGCGCAGAGACTGATCCCGGCGTTGAAGTACTATGAAGATGGTCAAAAATATATCTATGAATACTCTCCGTACTCTAATTTAAATCGGATACATTCAAATTCATTAAAAGTGTCATTTAAAATTATACACATAATTATATTTCCATTTAGAATCCCTGATTTAACGAATTGAAGTGCAAGTATCTCCGTTCCAATAATTGTGAATTGCAAAGATCTAAGTCGAAGGGGAGGTAGTTTCTGAATCCGATTTTTTTTTTCGAATGATTGTGAATAGCCCGGTTGAAATTGAAAGGTGTCTTTTATTAAAGGTTATATATGACCGTTTTTAGTAAGCCTATCCCCGGTTGTCGAATTTATTGGAGTCGTCGTTGATGAGTTTTTCGATTCTGCTATCAATAGTTTTAAGCATCTACTTAGCTGGATTTTTTTATAACCGTCAACCATCGCTTTGATATAGATTGAACTGCTGTCCCGGGTGAAATATTGTCTTACTTTAGTCAAAACGCCAAGTGGCTGACTAAACTTTAAATTCAACTAGCGACCCGCCCCAGCTTCGCACATATGCCTGGGTAGAGCATATATGCCTGTATCTGTTTGCATCACTTTGTGGCGTCAAGTATGAATTAATGTTTACATAAAACCTTAACGAATTATACTTATAAACCTTCCTCATGAATCATTCTATCTATTGGTGAAAACCGCAAATTCTGTAGTTTATCACAAACTGATAGACAGACGCGGCAGGGGACTTTGTTTTATATTATGTAGTGATATAAAAGTAAAATTAAGAGTTGATGCTTAATGAGATGCCGAGAATATTAAAGCGGTTAGTTGTCGTTATAGGTATCTTTAAATGTAGGAGATCAAACGTTGGACCAGTTCTTCTCTATGAGGCTGGATTTTTGTGCGGCTTGATACATTATAACGACGTTGTTATCTACATACCAAAGTACAATATTTGCCAAATTTTCGTTAGACAATATATTATGTAATAGTATATGCTATTAAACATTGTTGAAGTATTCTTTTTAAAATACATTGTCATTAAAATTGTATATACCAAACTGGGCAATGCAATAGTGCCCATATATTGATGGTTAGTGTGGCCCGTGGTCGTATGCCACCTACCGTAACAAAACAAAACATTCTGCAAAGTAGCATACGACCACGGGTATCCACTGAACACCACTAAGAATATTTATGAAATACAATAAAATATTTATTACAAGTAAGTTGTTTATATAATACACGATACATATTGAATAGTTTGTACATAGCGATCTCAGATGAGAATATTTTTTTGTTTCATTCTTTTTAGAGCGTGATTTTTCAGTAGTCAGGTTTAGGTTTTGAACTTATTTTTTATACAAGCTCTAATTAAACTCGCAATGTATACATACATTACAAACAACTTACTTTTAATAAATATTTTATTGTATTTTGTAGCGTTATCCCCGTGACATTTGGGGTTAACGTATGATTAAGGGTTCGTAGTTGTGTAATGAACGTTCCTGATTGAAGATAAAGTTAAAACAAATAAAAAAACAACAAAATTCCGTACAAGACTTTTTATTGGGCGTTATATAAAAAAAACAAAAATAATGAAACTTAGATTTACCCGCCACCAGTTAAGGAAGGTTTATGCACCGCCACCACTTAAAATTAAACTCAATCCCTTGCTTAGACCTGCCTAGGGCCTTCTGGGTCGGTAAGTCACCTCCCTCTAACTTTTGAAGATTTTGGGAGTCTCGATGGAAAGAACCCCCAAGGCCTCCACTGAGGTTGAGAATCACCCGAGGTAAGTTTACAAACAAATTCTTATAACTAATCAAGTTGGAAGGTTGAAGACCACAATATTCGACAGTAATAATACCTGTAGACAACAGAACACATGAACTGCCTCTCAAATTAGGATAAGTTGAAATCGTCCGTCTATACCGAGCTTAATTTTACTACAATTTTCAATCAGAACTATAATATTTGGATATGATGTACATACAACTACATGATTTGCCCAGTCGAGTTATAAATAATTAACCGTCATGCCTACAATGTTTACCATGCCTGAAGGCAAGCGATGACGCGATATGATGATGAAAATGATTTAAAGTACTCCGTACCATACCATACTCCGTACCGTTCTCTACTATTAGATTGAAAGGGCGATGTAATGGGCGTGCCCGATGAGTGGCGGAGAAAGAATCTCCCTTGGAGTTCTCACGATGATGAGTGACAATGAAAAGATGATATGATCACCCGATGTACCCGAGGAGGATTCAAATGAGTAAGTCCATTAGGTGTAGCCCGGGGTGCAGAGATGCATGTAAAGCAGCACTTCCCGGGTTAAATAAATAGGATAGTACCTGAGCGCAAGCTGACGGGGTCAGGTTATTATTATACAACCCTTAGGGGTAGGCAGGCATAGCGGAGAGGTCGTCCGGGATGGATGTAGATCACGGGCGTGTCGGGTCTACCTCGTCAGGGTCCCAGGTTGTACGTTGGCGATCAGGGTGATCCACTTTCCCCTGAAACGTCATGGCGTCCTAATGACCACACAATATTGTTACGATTACTTATATGTTATTTAAGGCTATCGTCATTTTATAGCGGGAAAACGTGGGGATATTTCAGCGTAGAAGGCTAGGATTCCTTGCTAGCTTCTTTATGTAGTCCGAATTATTAAGAGGCGGGGTGTGGTCAGAGAGATTTCTCTGTCCGAACCTCGGAATATTCCTATCTCGGTATTCAAGGCACTTTGTGTCAGATTATTCTGGTAACTAGCTCCCAAAACTCAGGGAAACGGAATAGTCTCACCGTAGGAAAGCTACGTAGCACCGATGCTTGACATATAACCCGAAATATGTTAGGTTATTGAGGTAATGGCAACGTGGACGAACCGGAGCTCGTCCCGTCTTTGGAAGCAAACTACGCCACTTTTACTACATTTAGCGTAGGTATATGCAGGTAAATAGGGAATAGCACTTAGGGCGAGGCCCTGGTAGATCTTTTGGCCTCGTGGCATCGCCAGTTTCGCGTCAATCGGTCCCGACCTCGGCAACCTTTTTCCGTCACTTTTCACTGATTAGAAAACACACATTTTAAGTAGACACTGTTCATTACTAACCTTTCGGGGTTTCTTAGAGAATATTGGTAAACTTTTAAGGCGCTCCTGGAAGCTCGTAATGGGAGCCGATCCCTTCGCGATCGGGTCGGGATGAAAAAGAAGTACAAAAAAAGCTTCCGTGAGCTTGTATCAACTCGGGGTGTGTCCCAGCCGCTGTCAATTGACAGTTGACAGTTCGTATTAGAATAGTTGTCAACGTCACTTTGATTCATGGACGGAGTAAAAGGATCAGACGAACACGCGTTCAAAGAAGGTGAACGGTGTACTTTTTCTTAGTCTATGTTTCCAAATCAGCGCCCCCTGTCTTAAGATGGCAGAACTAACATTACATACCGGCCGTCGGTCGATGCGAATCGCTAGCCGTAGTGCGACTAGTAGTGTCAAGGAAAATTGATAGATGGCGTGGAAATAAAGGGTTTAATATTATATGGAATTTATTTGTATTTTATGGTTTGATTTTTGTTTGGATTTAAGGGAATATCTAGTTATTTTTTATGGCATTTAGGAAGTAATGGAAATTCGGATTTTACCAAAAAAACGACGTTACAATTTCATGAATATTCTTAGTAGTGCTCAGTGGATACCCGTTGTTAAGTATCGAAACTTATTGATTTATATTTTATAAATCGATATGTCGGTGCCTAGACAAGGTTCAAGCAATATTTTTATTTTATACAATAAATGAGGGTGTTCCGAATATTTTCTGTACTACCGACCTTGCAATAAATTCATTCGACAGACTTCAACCGAGCGAGTTTTTTTTATTTAACATCGTCCTCCTCAAATTAATTGATTAAGGACATTTTTGGGTATCGGCGTTACCATTGTTCCTCCGTAGCCGGATATACGGCACAGGAACTTGCAGTTCAACTATAAATCGCGGCAAAAGCATCAAATCGACGACGGCTAGTCTCTTGTAATATCGAGCTAGCGTGATGGCGTCGGTTCTACGGTGACCGCCTAATGGGCAGTCTACAGAAGCCACGTAAGGAGTTGTGAATGTTGGTGCGGATAGGCCGCACTAATATCATCCTGTGGAGTAAGCTGAGTGGCCGGCGAGTGTTCACGGAGCTGTATTGTTCCTTTGTTAAATTGTGTTAGTTAACGGCACATAATCAGGAGAAGTTTGATGCATCACGGAGGGCACCACAGCCTTCTCGTCACCATACCTTGGATCTCGTTTGGTGTATTATAAAGTGAATATCATATATATGTAAGTGAGTTACATGTTAAATCGGATGAAAACTGTGAGTACATTTGATCATAATTTAGAAGTGATTTTTTTTATCTTTTCAAGTGATTTCTCAAGATTTCAAGATATACCTATTGCTCAGAGACTAAAACATTCGTATTTATTACCTAAATAGTGTGCTTATAACGATTTTAAGTAGTTTTTATGCTTAAAGTTACAATAATTAGTAACTAAGTGAAGTTAGTTTCAAGTCATTCTGTTCGATTACACCATCTTCGGTTAGTGGGTTAACCGACGATTAATAAGATTTTGATTGGACTTTTTCTTAATATATCAGGTGTTTTAGCGTTTATTAAACTGTCCTTAAGTATTGAAAATCAATTGTACTAATAAAGAGATTCTTGTATATTGTCAATATGGATAAGTTAATAAGGTTTCAAGAAAATCTTAAGGATAGAATTTCTAAAGCTAAGGTTAACTTTGGGAAACAGGCCAAAGATAAGATTACATTACCATATTTGGAAACAAGATTAGAAAATTTAGTTCAATGTTGGCAATCGTTTAATAGTACGCATGATAAAATATTGTTGGGATTTGATGGTACAGAAATTGAAATGTCAGGTTATTGTAACATGTTTGAACAAGTAGAAGAGTTGTATGTAGAATATAAATCGGAACTGAAAGAATGTTTGTCTTTGAAATCAGTGAAATCAATCGAGGAATCAGGCAGTAATGATGATAAATTAGATAAGTCTTTATGTGTTCAATTACCAAAAATAGTCATACCTACATTTTCTGGTAAATATGAAGAATGGACTAGTTTTAAAGATTTGTTCGTGTCACTCGTGCATAGGAACAAGGGTTTAGATGATGTACAGAAACTGCACTACTTAAAGAGCTATTTACACGGAGAAGCAGAGCAGTTATTACGGCACATACCTATCACCTCTGATAATTATCATACTTGTTGGTCTCAATTAGAGAGGCGATATGATAATAAAAAGTTTCTTGCGAATTGTATACTGAAGCGTTTCATGAACCAAAAGTGTGTAACTACTGAGTCTTCGAGTGCTATTAAGGATTTGTTAGATGTGACAAATGAATGTATACACGCACTTGAAAACTTAGACATTGATGTTATGTCATGGGACATTTTAGTGATTTTTATTATCTGTCAAAAACTAGATCCTGAATCCAGAAAATTATGGGAGACAAAAAATAATGATTGCATCGGTCAGTTGCCTAAACTGAGTGATTTCACAATGTTTTTGAAAAATAGGTTTCGAGCATTGGAATGTATAGGCTCACAGAATGTAAATAAACAAAGTAGCTCTTCTCGAAATAAAAATGCTACGGCATTACATGTCACCACAACGAAATCAGTATGCGTTTTTTGTTCTGACAAGAATCACAAAATAAGTAACTGTAAGCGGTTTGCCCATGAAGACGTGGTCAAACGACGTGAGTTTGCCCAAACCAGTAAGCTGTGTTTTAACTGCTTAAATGTGAATCATACCGTGTATTCTTGTCGCCAGACTTCAAGGTGTCGTTTATGTCAAAGAAAGCATCATTCACTTCTCCATCCCAATACGTCCGAAAGGTCGGACGATGTATCGAAGCCGGTTCAGTCTGAGGTAAGTAATGTTGTTACTTCAGAAACATTATCGTCTTCAAGTCAGTCTCCCAAGGCCATGACGTGCACGGCTCAGGCCAGCAGTCAGGTGCTCCTCGCGACAGCCTTGGTGAGTGTCGAATCAGCAACTGGAGCATCAGTCTGTGTAAGATCCCTGCTTGATCAGGGTAGTCAGGCTTCGTTTATAACGGAGTCCGCGGTCCAGTTGTTAGGGTTAGCAAAACGCCCAAGCAAAACTATTGTATCGGGTCTAGGTGGCGATGCGCAGGCGTCATTGGCTTGCAAGTCAATGGTGTCCTTTCAGGTGAAATCCTGTTATGATGATACCTTCGTCATCCCAGTTCAAGCCTATGTCATGAACAAGTTAACAACATTGCTTCCAGAGACAAGAGTTAACGTTCAGAACTTACCAGTGTTGACGTCAATTCAGTTAGCCGACCCTTCGTTCAGTAAACCGCACAAGATCGACTTACTGTTAGGAGCCGAGGTCTATAGCAGCATATTGTTGAATGGCCTGATCAAAGGTCCACCCGGTTCTCCCGTCGCACAAAATACCGCTTTTGGATGGATCTTGTCTGGAAGAGTAGGTGAAACCAGTTCTGAGTCAAAGACGTGTCATAATGTAGTTGTAACCGCTGTTTCAGGGCATTCCGATGAGACTGACCTTTTGAAGAAATTTTGGGAGCTAGAGTCCGAGAATTACTCCAGTGAGAAGAAGCACCTCACTGAGGAGGAGCAGCAGTGTGAGAAGTTCTTTGCGGAGACCACAAAGAGGGATGAATCTGGCCGTTACGTGGTTAGACTGCCGCTTCGCACGCAAGATCCTCAATGTCAGTACGGTAACTCACAGCACATAGCTCATAAAAGATTTCTTTTATTGGAAAAACGTCTTTTGAAGGACCCAGAACTTAAGAAGCAGTACGTTGATGTTATCAACCAGTATTTAAGCCTCGGGCACATGGAGGTTGTCAAAGACAAACATAAATCAGGTGCGGTATATCTGCCACATCACGCGGTCGTGAGAAACGATAAACTCACGACAAAGTTAAGAGTGGTCTTTGACGCGTCGTGCCCAGGAACCAACGGCGTTTCGTTGAATCAGGACCTGATGGTGGGTCCCACTTTGCAACCCGAGTTGCGCCATACATTGATGCGATGGCGCTGCTTTCCTATATGTTTGGTTGCAGACGTGACAAAAATGTATAGACAGGTAAAGGTGGCTGACGACGATGTGCATTTCCAGCGTCTGTTATGGCGGGAAAATCCAGAAGATGAAATTCAGCATCTTCAACTTGTACGAGTTACTTTTGGCACATCGTCCGCCCCGTATTTAGCTGTTAAATCATTACAGCAAATTGCATATGATGAAGGAGCAGATTTCCCAGCGGCGTCAAGTCGAGTCTTGAGGTATTTTTACATCGACGACTTGATGACCGGGTGTCATACTGTCGCAGAAGGTGTTGAGGTTTATGAGCAGATGACGGAGTTGCTTGGTCGTGCGGGTTTCCAGATTCAGAAGTGGACCACCAACAGCAGCGAGTTGCTGGAACAGATCAGAGGCGACAAGGAAGTATCAGAAGGTAACTTAGAATTTAAAACGGATGCAATAACAAAAATTCTAGGACTCACCTGGAACAAGCAAACCGATGAGTTTAAATATACTGTCCAACTCCCTCCACTGGAACCACCTGTAACCAAGCGTAAGGTGATTTCTGACATAGCTAAGCTATTCGATCCCCTTGGTTGGATATCTCCGGCTATAATACGAGCGAAGGTATTCATACAAAGGATATGGCTTTCAGGGATCGAATGGGATCAGGAACTGCCTCCATCATTAATGAAATGTTGGCTGGAGTATAGAGAAGATTTGAATCAACTTACCAATTTTTAGATCCCGCGATGGATTCACTCGTCCACAGATGACAAATGCATAGAATTGCATGGATTTTCGGACGCCTCAAACCTTGGTTTCAGCGCCGTAGTCTATGCTCGTATCGTTGACAAGGATGGTACCATCTACGTCAACCTGATAACTTCTAAGACAAAGGTGGCTCCAATAAAGCAGGTTTCGATTCCCAGGCTCGAGTTGTGCGGCGCAGTGCTGCTTGCAAAACTGCTTCGGGAAGTCTCAGATGTTTTGGAGATACCTAAACAAGACTTGCACGCCTGGACCGACTCTTCGGTTGTGTTAGCTTGGTTAAGGAGCCATCCGAGTCGATGGAAGACGTTCATTGCTAATAGAGTCGCGGAGATACTTACCATTATGGATGGAAATCAATGGGTGCACGTACCATCTAAGGAGAATCCAGCAGACTGCGCATCCAGGGGAGTAAACCCGTCTGAATGTGCACTGATTCAGTTGTGGCGGCAAGGCCCAGCGTTTCTGAAAAATAAAAACATAGATTATAAAAAGGAAGAAATAGATACAACAGAAGAAGAAAGGAAAGTAAAATGTTATGTAACCTTACCTGTGCCCGATGTTGAAGAAAATATTGTGTCAAGATTCTCTACCTTGATTCGACTTACCAGAGTTATCGCGTTCTGCAGAAGATGGCTGAAACCTGAAATAAAGGGTTTATTAACAGCAGAAGAATTAAAGGAAGCGTCTAACACATGTATAAAAATGTGTCAGAAGACATATTTCCTTGAAGAAATTGATTGTTTGATGAAGGCTGGTAAAGTAAATAAAAGAAGTAAACTTACTTCATTAAGTCCTTTCCTCGATGCTGACGGTATTTTAAGAGTTGGCGGACGTTTGCAGAAGTCTCAACTAGGTGATGATATGAAGCATCCTATTTTGATACCACATAACTCACATTTCGCGAAATTATTGGTTGCCGATGCCCATCAGAGAACGTTGCATGGAGGACCACAGTTAATGATCAATTATTTGAGAACCAAGTTTTGGATCGTCAATGCGAAGAGTCTCGTTCGGCAATATGTCAGGAAGTGTGTAGTTTGTGTTCGCCACTCGGCTAAGACAATGCAGCAAATGATGGGCCAGTTACCAGAGGCAAGAGTGACGGCTAGCCGGCCTTTCCTTCGGAGCGGCGCAGACTACGCGGGTCCAATCAGCATCCGCCCTACAAAGGGCCGTGGTTTCCATGCTATCAAAGGCTACATATGTTTATTTGTCTGCATGGCTACGAAAGCAATACACCTTGAAGCAGTAAGTGACATGACTGCTCAAGGCTTTTTAGCTGCTTTCAGACGATTCGTAGCCAGGCGCGGACATGTAGCTGATATGTGGAGTGATAACGGAACTACGTTTGTCGGCGGTGCTAAAGAGTTGAAAGCGTTGTTCGATGCGGAAAGGTCTAGTGTAGACCCTGAGATAGCTGACTGGCTCGCTGCAAATGGTACAACTTGGCATTTCATACCTCCGCATTCTCCAAATTTCGGAGGATTGTGGGAGGTAGGTGTTAAGTCTACCAAGCAGCACCTAAAAAGGGTGATAGGCAATAGTACCCTGACTTTCGAAGAGATGACAACTTTGTTGTCACAAATTGAGGCGTGCCTTAATTCAAGGCCGATCTCACAACTTCCAACTTATCCAGATGAACCTTATCCTCTCACACCAGGTCACTTCTTGGTAGGTGAACCCTTGGTGGTAGTCCCTGATAAAGATCATGAGAACTCTAACGTTTCTTCTTTGACTAGATGGCACCTTACTCAAAGAATATTGCAAGATTTTTGGCGGAAATGGTCCCGAGAGTACCTCATTCAACTTCAGCACCGCTATAAGTGGACAGATCAAGTAGCTGAGCCTAAAGTCGATGATGTAGTATTGATCAGGGAAGATGATCTTCCACCAGCCAAATGGCTGTTTGGCTTGATCACAGAGAAGCATACTGGTTCGGACATGCTCACGCGTGTGGTTAGCGTGAAATGTAAATCAAGTGTCGTGAAGCGACCTATGTCAAAGTTAATTGTATTACCTGTAACTGAGTAAAATTATACAGTCCACAAATGTTTTATGTCAGAGCTATTTTTGTTTATTTGGTAGTGTATTGCAAGATTGGTTTGTCATGTTTATGTTGTTCAGGTTACGAAATTTATATAAGATTTTGTTTTTCGTGTTATTTGAAAATGTATTCGCGCATGGTGGGCGGTTGAGCAGATTTCATGTTTTAGTCTTAGTATTCTATTTGAGTAAAGTCATAGTTTTGATGGACAGTCTGTCCAACGCTGTCCATGGTGGGCGGTATGTTAAGTATCGAAACTTATTGATTTATATTTTATAAATCGATATGTCGGTGCCTAGACAAGGTTCAAGCAATATTTTTATTTTATACAATAAATGAGGGTGTTCCGAATATTTTCTGTACTACCGACCTTGCAATAAATTCATTCGACAGACTTCAACCGAGCGAGTTTTTTTTATTTAACATCGTCCTCCTCAAATTAATTGATTAAGGACATTTTTGGGTATCGGCGTTACCACCCGTGGTCGTATGCTACTTTGCAGAGTGTATTGTTTTGTCACGGTTACACAGACATACGACCACGGCTATCCTCTGAGCACCAGTATATATATAAAATCCCTATTCAACGATACTATACACGATAGGGTGGGGTGACATTTTTGAAGTGAAGAAAGAAGGTGAAGTTTTTTTTTAGTTCTGGACTTCGTGCCCTCTAGAGGGCGCCACATTCAATTTGTTGTGACGTCACATTGCCTATATATAACCAGCAGACAAATAAGACGCGTCCAACTACACCTCATTTGTAAATTATGATAAGTAGTTTAGAAGTTATGAGGGAACAGATGAACATACATACAAACATACATACATACTTACATACATACATACCCAAATACCGGTCAAAAACATAACCCTCCTTTTTGCTTCGCTCTAGTCGGGTAAAAATGAATAACAATTGACCGTTAGAGACAAAATATTCCGACTTACAAATATTTAACTTTTTGGTCACAAAATAAACATGCGCGTATTCGCATACTCAAATGACAACAAGTGTGGGTGGTAGTAGGTAGTCTAGTGGTCTACCATAAACTTAATATGTCTGGAGCTAAATATTCACTTGGAACCACGTCCAAAACTACCTGCCTAAACTTCAGCAAATAGGTAGGACTTATTAATAAAATATAAAAGTCAGGACATCACCGAGAAAGCATTTTATTTGTACCTTCATCATTATAACAACAGTTTATGTACCATCAGGACTCAGTACCATTATAATAGACAATAGAACAAACAGAACAGCAATACACCAATAAGTATTTAATGTTAAGTCACAAGGCTTTATAACAAGTTTCAACAAGACATAACACATGAAAATCACTACTGATTTAGACAATTTATACAAAATATTATGGGGTTTCCCCCCAAAGGCCTCCACCACCCCTCATAGCCTTTCCTTACCACCCTCAACGAAGCTAAAACACTATCATCACCATTCCTAGGTGAAACCATCATTACTATAAACATATCCTAGAAAACCACATTCTAGCCATAATTATTCTATACATTTTGTATTACAAATACTTAGCTTCATTGAGTTGGACAGCACTTTGTCGTCTGAACGATATTCCCGAAAGAGTAAAGGTGACGATGTTAGCCCGAAGGCTGCTCGAGCAAAAGTGTCTCATGTAACGTTTCTACCGCCCTTTTAAAGCATCAGTCAAACAGAAAACCAAGATGGCGGCTCTGGCACATCTTGTAAGGTTTAGACTACCCTCAAATGTATCTATCACTGTATAAACACCATTATTTGAGGCAACATTATTAATTTATACATTAAATCATCATCAATATTGGAAATATGTCGTATATCGGTATGTACTATGAAAATAATCTAACACGCGCGTGTACTTCACTCGATTGACGAGGCGCCTCTGGTGGTCGCGATATGAGTTCCCCCCCTTCCATAAAAAGTCGCTTTGTCTTATTGCAAAACACAACGAGGCGACGAGACACAGACGGGGCGAGGAAAGGTCACAGACGTAGCAGGGGCACAGATTATATAATAGTTGCTGGCATGGGCTCGGATAGAGCGCAGAGTGCATTTAACATGTCTGCGTTGTTACTATGACTACAATAAAATGTAATGCAACTGCCCCCGCATGGTGGTATATATCTAGTGTCCGCCTGGCCAGCTACCACCCTCAAGTTAGAATATCTGTTGCCAAACATCTAATGTGTTCCAGTAGCTATCCTTGAGAACCAGTTCCCATTCTAGGTCTAGCGTGCATACCATCCTAGACTGCATCGTCACTTACTAGCAAAGAATCAAGAATCAAAGAATCAAAGCATTTATTCAGTATGTAGGCAGTATAAATATACGCACATATACACGTCAATATCATAAATCATAAAATAAATCATAACCAATTATCAAGTAAACATAGCAAAAGCAGAATTTAACGCTTTGAATTAGAAAAAAAATATTATGAACCATTCAGCTGTCATCCAATCGTTTACGTCAGAATATTTAAAAAAAATTAAAGTAGGTTAAAACCAACCATACATGTAACTGTGTGTTTCAGTACTTCAGACAATTTTTATATAAAAAAAATAAAAAAGTGAAATAGTGAAACACAACATAGAGAAACGCATACCGATCACAGTACATATCATGATCCAAATGGAACTGATAGTCCGTGAGATAGTGGTCAAACGCTAGGCTGACTCTGTACTTTTGCTATACAGGGTTATTGGTAATTTGACGTATTCCAGGCAGGAGCAGCTAGGCTATTCTGTAAGCTATCTCAACAGCGGAATCCGCGGTGAGATTATATAATAGCCTATAATAGCCTATGTATATAGAATAGCCTGGCTAAACACTATATATATATATGCGTCATATTTAGCTCCCCACAATGTATGGCCGAAAATGAATAGTTTACGAGATATTTGGAAATTAGCAACTTTTAGAAAAATACCCAATTTTGGATGTTTTTAATAAAATAAAATAAAATAAAATTGGCGGATTAATTGTTATTCAACTTTTTTTTTATTCGTAGGGAATTTTGAGATAAAGCTTAAGAAGTAATAAAATATCCAAAAATACTTAGAATGTAATAACAATGACTTATAACGTTTTTGATATTTTTGAATATTTTTACAATTAGTGCTAAACAATGTACTTTTTATTAAAAAAAAACACTAATACCTATTATATAATCTGTGCTAATACATTAAGCCTGCATATTACTAATAAAACATCCTCGTTTATTAAGCTTTCCAAAAAGGTATAACAGTTGGTATTTTTAGGGTTCCGTAGCCGAATGGCATAAAACGGAACCCTTATAGATTCGCCATGTCTGTCTGTCCGTCCGTATGTCACAGCCATTTTATTCCGAAACTGTTAGGACTACAGAATTGAAACTTGGTAGGTAGATGTATTCTGTGAACCGCTTTCCGATTTTTATACAAAAATAGAAAATATAAAAGTTTAAGGGGGGGTATCCCATACATGGAACTGAAACAAAATATATTTTTTTTCTTCAAACCTATACGTGTGGGGTGTTTATGGATAGGTATTTAAAAATGACATTGAGGTTCCTAAAATCATTTTTTCTCAAAGTCAATCATTTGAAAGATAGGCGCGTCTAAAGTGGTAAAATGTGTGTCTCCCCCCCTCTAACTTTTAAAGTATGGGAGCGAAAAATCTAAAAAAAAAATATTCTGTAGATCTCAATAAAAACTAACAAAGAAAATTGGTTTGAACGAGATAAAGTCGTTCTAGAGATATAGCGACCGCAAAGATAACTTTGTTTTTCATACAAACACTATAAAAAACAAAGTTAATTTTGTAGTTGCGAAAAATCGTAGTTATGGAATACTTAACTGTGTTACGGAACCCTACGAGTGCGAGTCCGACTCGCACTTGGCCAGTTTATTAATAATCGGAATAAACAGAGGTGACAGCTGTCAAATTTCAATGGTTCCAATTTTAAAAAGTGCACTCTTACTGAGACACCCGTTATATGTTGTCTGAAAAATGGCAAACAAAAAGAAAATTTTGTCGATGTTCGTTTAAAACATTTTTATTTTTGGTCCTACGACGAACAGTTACGGGAAAAATGTTGTACAGAATTTAATTAGCAACAATAATTGTTTAATACATTTTCTGTGCGACCAATAGTTGGCCAGGCCGAACAATAAAACCATCTGCACCACATTTTCCAAGATGACGCCCGGGGGACAAGGGTTTTGACCCCACAAACTTGAATTTAACCTTAGGGTCAATTTATACTAGAGCAGAGTCGAAAAAGACGCGCGCATTCTTCCGAATTCGCGCGTCTGCGCCTGACCAACGCTGATTTAAAATCTCAGAAGTAATGTGTGCGTTACGCTGTGGAATTAAGGTTGAATTTGTTATGTTCAGTTTTGGACCG
The DNA here is from genome assembly GCA_954871355.1 of Cabera pusaria. Taxonomy (NCBI): domain Eukaryota; kingdom Metazoa; phylum Arthropoda; class Insecta; order Lepidoptera; family Geometridae; genus Cabera; species Cabera pusaria. Next base: position 870,663 of record OX940912.1, read on the forward strand.
ACGCTTCGATGCGCTTCGACTCTGCTCTAGTATAAATTGACCCTAACACTAACCCCCCTTGACATCTAAAAAATAAAATTGCGGCCTCTGACAAATACACGCACGCATGCACGCTGAGGCTTAATAACCGGCCAAGTGCGTGTTGGGCCACGGGCAGTGTAGGGTTCCGTAGTAGCCTGTTATTCAATGCAAATGGAAGGATTTTGTATTTGGTACAAAATTATCCAATACCCAAGTTCAACGACTATTACTGCTAAACTAATAAAGTTATCTCAACCACTACAGTTTTCCTTTAAAGTTCATGAAATGCGCTATTATCACGATTTTTTCCAGATTTTTCAAGCCAGCAGTTTAGCTTTTAGAGGTGGGGGGGCGCCCTACTGGGACAAAAAATTGCACTTTAAAGTTTAATATTTCGTAAATGGAGCATTCAATCAAACAATGGTGTTAGCAACCCTTAAATTTGAATGTGTCACCGCCTGCTGCCGTGACGCCCGATGCCCTGCGGCCCGCCGCCCGCACCACCGCTCCAGCGCGGGGACCGTCTGACATAGTAGGTACGTATACACCTCAACGGTCCTACGCCGTCGCTACGGCCAATGAAGGTAAACAAAATGCTGCCTCTTCCGTCCCTTCTACAAAAGAGGTGGCAAAATCGGTACGATGGCGTCTTCAAGAAGGTGGAGAAGAAAAAGAAGGCATCCAACCGAAACAAGTGCGGTACAGCACCGACAGGCCCGGCCTATCTTCTACGACCGGAGATACCCACGACGCCGCTGTACATATCCCGCGTCCATTATACTATCACGGAGAAGGAGGTGGCAGAATATGTGAAACTGAAGACAAAGTTATCTCTGAGGGTGATAAAGCTGGAGTCGCGTCACAACGTCGACTTCGGTTCCTTCGTGGTGCGGGTTCCAGCTAGGTCCCTCGGAACGTATATGGCGGAAGAATTCTGGCCGAGGGGTGTCGAGTTTCGACGCTTTCGAGGTCGGATACCGGACACCATGACCGTACGTCACACGTCGTCGTGAATTTAGCGTGTCTTATTTACTTGTATACGTTTATTTTATATATGTTAGTCTCTAAGGTATGTATTAATATGGGCTAATTTTAAGATGCCTGAAATAAACACATTATTATTATTATATTACATTTTTTTAAAAGACACATTCAACGATAACCCACACGATGGAGTAGACGATGAAAAAAAAATCATCCTAAAAAAAAATATTTTTCACAATTATGTTTCAGCAATTTGTCGGAGTAATAAATATACATACCCCCACAAAATTACAGCTTTCTAGTATTAACGGTCTCTTAGCAAAACCTCGGACAGACAGAGAGACAGACAGACGGACATGACGAAACTATAAGGGTTCCTTGTCAGGACTACGGAACCCTAAAAAATTTAGCATTTTAATGGACTATCTAAATTGTACCCTCCTTCGTTGTCTTTAAAGTCTTTACTCAGCAACGAATCGATAACCGAAAATGTATGAGGATTACGATAAAAGAAAAATAAATGTTTTTTTGCAATATCAGTAAAAAAAATAATTAAATTATGTAAGTACTGAAGGTATGCCTGGTTGATAGTGTTCCATCTTCAGCGATAATCTTTAAATGGACAGTAATTATCGATACCACTAGATTAGGACCAGCGTATATTAGTGAATGGACAGTAATAGGCACCATTTTAGTCTGACCATGGCATGGCAACTCATCTTGGCGGTCTTCCTTGCTGCAGCATCAGGTAATATATTTTGCGCTAACTTTTTATTATCACGCAGACACTCACAATCTTTTCTAACAGACTTCACAATAAGATCGTTTAAAAAACTAAAAAAAGAACCGACTTCAATGCCGCGCTATTAATTTTCAGTACCAATTTTGAGGTGTTTATCTCCATATCTCTGGAGATACTTATCAAACCTCGATAAAATTACCATGGTACCACACTTGGGATATCTCCTACGAAAAAATAATAATCAAAATCGGTTCATAAACGACGACGTGGATAACTTCGTAGTCGAACAAACGAACAAACATAAATTAACATTAACATTTAAAAAAAAGGAGGAGGTTTCTCACCTCCTCCTTTTTTTTAAGTCGGTTCAAAAAGGAGTTTCTCAATTCGGTTCACCGAATACTCAAAGACGCCTGCGGAAAATTCCACTTAAATTTCCTCAAGATATGTTCATTATCTCCAGAGACATGGAGATAAACACCTCAAAATTGTACTAAAAAAAATGACCAGTTTGTGTGCGTCATTTGAAGTCGGTTGTATTCTGTGGTTCTATTAGCTATATAATTTAATACCGTTTAAAAAAACTAAAAGAACCGACTTCAAACATCGCGCTAGTCAAAGTAGCAAGTAGACGAAGTAACTATTACATAATCTGTGCCAGTAAGTAAAGTGCCAGCCAAGTAGTAAGTCGTCGAGATAAGTAAATGCTTCGTAATACAAATGTTGATATATTAAAAACGGCTCAGCCGATTTCGTTAAACTTTAAATGGAACCTTTGAAACAAAAAAATAATTTTCCAAATCAGTTCTGGCATCTTCGAGTAATCGGTGAACATACATAAAAAATAAAAGGTTCCGACGAATTGAGAACCTCCTCCTTTTTTGTGAAGTCGGTTAAAACGATCTTAACGTGACGTGAACTCTGATCTATAATCTAATCTCTGTCCACTGCTGGACACAGGGCTCACCTATTGCACGCCACTCAGCTCGATTATTCAGCTCTTAGTTTTTCACCACTGCCATCCAGCTTGCTTTTAATGTCGAGACATGCTACTATCCTCGACCGCATCATCACTTGCCAACAACTGAAATAGTGATCAAACTAGCCTAGCTAGTGACGCGAGAAAATTAGGTAATCTAAATTCTTGCGTATAACAGTTTTTATTATAGGCAGGGGGTTATATATTACATAAGGTACCTCGCGCACTAGACGGCCACGACTCCCGCTAGTGACTGTAACGACCAGGCCAGAGGTGGAAGTGTAAGGCAGGGGTTACATATAACATAAGGTACCTCGCGCACTAGACGGCCACGACTTCCGCTAGTGACTGTAACGACCAGGCCAGAGGTGGAAGTGTAAGGCAGGGAGTTACATATAACATAAAGTACCTCGCGCACTAGACGGCCACGACTCCCGCTAGTGACTGTAACGACCAGGCCAGTAGGGCTATTCTGTAAGCTAATCTCGGAAGCGAAATTCGCAGTGAGATTTGAATTTCTTGTTACGAAATTCAACCGTATTCCAATCGCGTTACGATTTGAATTTCGTAGTACGACTCACCGCGGATTCCGCTTGCGAGATGCGTAAACTAGCTTACAGAATAGCCTGGCTGAGGTGGAAGTGTAAGGCAGGGGGTTACATATAACATAAGGTACCTCGCGCACTAGACGGCCACGACTCCCGCTAGTGACTGTAACGACCAGGCCAGAGGTGGAAGTTCAAACATTGATAGCGATGCATCTTCTCATGGCAAACAATTAATTGAAGGAGATGAAGCTAGACGGTTTAGAATCAGAGTCAGAAAATATTTATTGCAAAACTGGGTGTTAACAAGATGGTATAACTTATGTTTATTAGTTCTAACAGCTTGCCCACTTTGAGCGTGCAATATAAAAGTTTATGAATTTACTTACATTACTATAATATAATGTACTTAATTACTAAATTAATTGGCTACTTTTACAAATATTTAGACATTTACTACATATCTTTATATACGAGAAAACATTACAATAAGTCTACATTATATTGAAATATTCCTGAAGACTGTAATGCGTTTTAGATATAAGCCAGGATTTTATGGATGTTTTCAAATTATTTCCGTCCAAAATCTCGAGGCCTAAAGGTAGGTTGTTATAAATTTTAATTGCCGCTATACAAACACTTTTATGGTACATATTATTATTTACTTGTGGTATACATAAATTATACTTATATTTATCCCTTTAGTTATCGGCACGACATGATTTTATTTCAGAAAAGAAGTTTATATTGTTTTTAACAAACATGCATATTTCATATATATAAATATCTGTCAGAGTGAGAATCTTATAGCCTTTAAATATATTTTGTAATGGTTGTATAATAGCATCTCTTTTTAACCAACTTCAAAAAAAAGAGGAGGTTTTCAATTTGGGAGGAAATATTTTTCAGGGTTCCGTAGCCGAATGGCAAAAAACGGGACCCTTATAGATTCGTCGTGTCTCTTTGTCTGTCCGCCCGTCCGTATGTCATAGTCACTTTATTCTGAAACTATTAAGATTATACAGTTGAAACTATTTGGTAGGTAAGTAGGTATTCTTTGAAAACATCGTTAAGAAACCAAAAACCCCCGCATGGTGGTAGGACACTATCTAGTGTCCGCCTGGCTAGCTACCACCCTCAAGTTAGAAAATCTGTCGCCAAACATCTAATGTGATACGGCAGCTATCCTTGAGAGCCAGTTCCCATTCTAGGCCTAGCGTGCTTACCATCTTCGATCACATCATCACTTACCAACAGCTGAGATAGTGGTCAAACGCTAGCCTGTAAGATATAAAAAAAAAACTTTACGATTTTTATACAAAAATAAAATAAAAAAATAGATAAATGGGGGATAAATATCATCAATATAATCGTCATCCAAACTTAATAATAAAGAAATGTGGTTCCAAAGAGGGCAGCATCGTAGTACGAGTATATACGTAAATTTTGGCACAAAAAGACAAAATCGAATTAGATGAAAAGCCATGTGGTTTTCAATTTTAGTGAGACGTTCAGTATCTTCAAATTTTTGACGTTGTTCATCGACAAAATCTGGGAATGACTCGTGAAGGATCGGAGCTCCTAGGAGGCGCAAACATTTACTGGTCAATAATTTTAAATTTGGAGCTAAACTGTTAAATTTATCATACAAATTGTCTCTTTTTTCTGAAGGTACAGTGTCTGTTATAAATAGTTCACACTTTGAGAAATTTAGTTCTAAACCAATTGATTTAAATCTACCAATTAACAATTGAATTGAATTGAACTATACATTATTAATATATTTATAGATTTAAAAACGGGAATTTAACGTGACTTACGCGATGTCGATATAGCGATCGACATATGTTTCGGCCTCATCCGGAGGCCTTCTTCAGGATCTTGAGTGCGGGGCGCTCGCCGACGCGTTCAACCTCGCACTGCGGGCCGCTGCTCGTGCAGCGCGGGCGGACGGAGCGGGCGGCGGCGGCGGCGGTGGTGGTGTTGGTGGGGGGTGATGATGCGTTGTACATAGTGGAGGCGCGGGATTAGGTTGGAGGGCTTCCAACCGAGGCCGAAACATATGTCGATCGCTATATCGACATCGCGTAAGTCACGTTAAATTCCCGTTTTTAAATCTATAAGTTTGAAATGAACGTGAGTTTTTATAATAAAATTATTAAGATAGTTTAAAAACGAAAACAACCGACTTCCGTGCCCCGAGAGTCAACATCAGTAGCAAGTTTGAGACGTTTATCGTAAACCGATTTGAATGATTCTTTTTTTAATCGATAGGCTATCGACTAAACTATACTAACTAACTATTACTATCTTAATTAATATTATTGAAAATAAGTTATTTTTCAAAAAAAATAAAACCGACTTCATAACCACAAAAAGGCACTCAAAAGCGAAAAATAATTTACTTAAAATTATTATAAGCGTTACCCACTTCTCTATTTCTTCAAATAGAGAAGTGGAAGTCGGTGCCAGCCGAAGATATCTAGTGTCCGCCTGGCCAGCTACCACCCTCAAGTCAGAAAATCTGTCGCCAAACATCTAATGTGTTCCGGCAGCTATCCTTGAGAGCCAGTTCCCATTCTAGTCCACTTCTCTATCTTCGACCGCATCATCACTTAGCAACAGGTGAGATAGTGGTCAAACGCTTGCCTATAAGATATAAAAAAAATTTATCCCCACCTTTATTTCTATCTCGCTCACAGTTACCGTAAGAATATCTTATATGCAATAGCAACCTCCATTGTGTATAATCTTCTTGGGACTCTTCTACTAAAACTAGTACATTCTCCTGTGTTTGAGGTATTTATCTCCATATCTCTGGTGATACTAATCAGATCTCGATAAAATTAAAATGGGACCACCTCGGAAACGTATCCTACCTATTAAAAAAATAATCATTTGAATCCGTTCACAATTGATGGAGAAATCGCGTAACATACACACAAAAAAAAAAACAAAAAAAAAAACATACAGACGAATTGAGAACCTCCTCCTTTTTTGTGAAGTCGGTTAATAACAATAGGATAGAATTAAAAGAAAGGTTTACTGGTTTAATAGTTCAATTCCAAAGCAGAAATTTGTTGGTGTGTATTTTTCTGAATTCCGTCCACAAATTTTGTATACAATTTAGCTTTGTTCGGTAGATTTTCTGAATGCCTATTGCAATATTGACTGACGTTTTCTTCAAATTCCAGCTCTCCCAGCTGACCCGGTGATAAGAAAGCTGGACCCGGTGAGATACCAGTATGTACGAGATGGAAACGGGATGCCACATCTAGTGGATATGTGGGTCAAAGTAGGTACATTTTTGATCTAAAAGTTTGAACCACAGACTTAGGATTAACTTAGGCTGAGTTGCACAATCTTACTTTGTGGTTTAAGACATTTATTTCTCAAAAGAATTACAAAAATTCACTTAAATGAGAAATTTAAATATTTACAATTTGTTATTTAGACTAGGCATATCTAATATAATAAATAATGATTAATGTCTTCTAACAAAAATATAATATGCATGTAGGTAGATAGAAAAGTAGTGTAGTAGCGGACGATTTGCTTCTCGCATAACTGGTTCGACCGATGCTTACTGATAAGCGTTACAAAGAATTAGATGTTACTTTACTAGATGTGGTATGTTATTGTATACAATATTACTTTAACTATAACAAACGTCAAACATCTGTCAAACTTCATGCATTTATCACAGCCTTCATGTAGTGAATCCTAGTCTGTGGTTTTAACTATGTAATACTTCTATTGGAAATTAAAAATAGAGTCTGTGCACAAAGATAACCGTCGTGGCTTTGCGATGAACTTATTTTTGTTCATTTGTATAATATATATATTTTTATGAACCAGAAGTGGATTTAGTTTTTTAAAAAGAACACAGAGTACCTTGTATAATACTGGGGCTCGACTGTCCTGACGCTACCGAGGTGCGCTTCCCCCTCCATGACTGCCTGTCTAGGTAAGCTCCGCCCCTTGGCTGAGTATTATTTCTAATAACATATAATCAAGCGTTTGACCACTATCTCACCTGATGTTACGGTGTGGTCGACGAAGTAGCACGCTTGGCAAGAAAGCTAGTCACTCACGACTTGAAGACCCCCAGATGGTACCTTTTCGGGAACACAGACTCAGGCAAGGAGTTCCAATCTCTGGCGGTATGTATGATGAATGTGGAAGCAAATTGCTTCGTTCGAATTTATGGAATATCCACCATGTAGCGGTGGGGTGTATCATTACGTCTGGTTGTCCGATTGAAAAAAGGCGATGGGGAAATAAGTTCGTACAGTTGGGAGGCACACTTTACGAAATGTATCCGAAAAAAAAAACATTCAAAGGTAAGAAAGGAAGGTAACATACCTACCTAGTACCACCCGATAATGATAAGAGTAGGTACCTACCAAGGTATCAAACATGTTTAGTCGTATTGGCAGTGACAGAGCAATTTAACAGTAAATTAGAACTATCAACATGCGCATCCTCAATTTCTTTTTGCGCGGACTCTACCTCTTGACTGTGACGTCCGTCAGACGCTAGTATATTTTTTTAAATAAAAAAGCTTACTATCAATGTCGGTTGCAAATTGTTTTATTTTGTTAGAAAACTTACTAAAGTCCCCGTCACGAGAAGCTATAAATTATGTAAACAAACATCTTTTACTAAGTAAACATTTTATACTGCGAGATAATAATAAATTGACCATATTCAATCGACATAAAATATAGACGGGTTATATGAAAGTAACAACCTATTTAATTTAGTCGGATCATATTTTAACGACGCAAAGCGCTATCGTTTGTGTTTCTTGGTACCGGACGCAGGGATTGTAAACTATCGGGACGCCATTTTGAAATAAACGCGTCATTCGAGTTTCGAATGCGTACGAGTTTGTTTCATAATAGAAAGAATGGAAATGGAAACATCTGAATCTGACGAATAATTATTCTTAAATAATATATGTTAATTAATATTTGTTACTTAATAATTTATTAAATCTTGAACAAATTCATTTTTTTTGTTGGTCCTAATGTTGTGAACTCCTGAACACTTTTTTACATAATTTATAGCTTCTCGTGACGGGGACTATAGGAATGTGGCTCGCACATTACTAGTAGTCTTGTTAACCTCTCCAAGTAAACTAAATATGCTTGTGTCTGGAGTGGGCTCACGTCAATAGTGCAATGGTTTGGGGATCGACCTCACGACCTCTCGATCGCCAGGCCGACGCCTTAGCCATTGGGCTATAATATTGCCGCTATTACGTATATCTACGACATACGTAGGATTTATTTCCGAGGTGGTCCCATTACAATTTTAACCCGATCTGATAAGTACCTCCAGAGATATGACGGTATACGTCTCTAACGTGCTACTGAAACTGACTCGCAAGTCAGTTGTTTAGTTTTTTAACTATTTTAATCATCCATTTAAAGTGTTATTTGTCTCCAGGTCAGCGACTTACAACAGATGGCTAGATACACAGCTGATATTGACAATGCATACCATCTCTTCACTCAGTAAGTTACATCCATCTTATATATAAAATCATCTATCCATCTTTCCATCCATCCATTCCTCCGTCCATCCGTCAGTACATCCGTCCGTTTGTCTGTCTATATGTCTATCTGTCTATCTGTCTATCTGTCAGCGGATACAAAATAATAAATATATGAACCAAAGTAAAAATACATGTAAAGCTGTCTGGAATATCATACGTAATAATACCGGCGATAATTATGACTTAAGATCCAATTCAATTGATAATATACAAATAAATAATACTGAAATTAATGACCCTAAAACAATTTGCAATATTTTCAACAATAATTTTATCAATCTATCTGAATCTGACAATAAGAAAACGAATAATTTAGTAGACATATGAAAATCATTAAAAAACAATACAATTAATGCTATATTTTTAAAACCCACTGACGAAAAAGAAATTAAAAAAACAATTCAATTATTAAATAATACTAATTCCGTAGGTTATGACAAGCTGAATACAAAAATCATTAAAATGTGCGCAGACACTCTTTCGAAACCATTATCTCACATAGTAAATTTGTCTTTCACCGAAGGCTCATTTCCGGATGCTTTAAAAATTTCAATCGTAAAACCGCTGTATAAAACGGATAATAAAAATGAGATTAATAATTACAGCCCTATAACTCTCATCCCAGTCTTATCGAAGATTTTTGAGAAGGTCATGCTTACGAGACTCGATGAATTCATGACAAAAAATAATATATTAACCTCTGATCAATATGGTTTTACAAAAAATAGTTCCACAACATTAGCCTGCTTTAAACTGATAAAATCAATAACAGATGGACTTAATAATAATGAGAAAGTAGCTGCCATATTTTTGGACATGACAAAAGCATTAGATCTAGTCGATCATAGTATAGCCCTACGTAAACTGGATTATTACGGAATTAGAGGAAATGCTCTTAATTGGCTAAAAAGTTATTTAACTAACCGGCAACAATATACTGAACTATCGAAAATTGAAAATAAATACAAAATGATCTATAGGTCGGAAATTAAAAAGACGAAAGCAGGAGTTCCACAAGGGAGTATACTGGGTCCATTTATATTTTTGACGTTTATTAATGACATTCCGAACGTGACCAAGCATCAATGTATATTATACGCCGATGACACAACAATAGTTGTAAAGTCTAAAAATACTAATCAATTAACTAAAGATATAAATAATACTCTGACTAAAATCATAAGCTGGCTAAATTTAAATAAATTAAAAGTTAACATAACTAAAACAAATATTATGCAGTTTCAAACTTACCAATCCAAGCAAAATAAATTAGAGATCATGTACAATAGGATAAAATTAGAGGATGGTGGATGGTGGACACATGTACATTTCTGGGCATTACAATTGACAAGCACTGCAACTGGAAATGCCACGTACAAATTATTTGCGACCGGCTTGACCGTTTCGTTTACGCCATATGACAACTCTGCTTGCTCGTGGGCAAGGAATCTGCAATCACAGCGTACCACGGCTACGTATCCTCCATTTTGTCGTACGGAATAATTTTGTGGGGAAACTCCGTTGACATCAATAGAGTATTTATAGTCCAAAAAAAGTGTATCCGGGCAATTTGTGGAGCCTGGTCTACCGACAGCTGTCGTCCGATATTTAAGGAACTCAATATATTACCGCTACCATGCACGTATATTTTGTAAATATGTGTTTTTGTCAAGCAACATCTGGGTTTCTATACACAAGAATCGCGGACTACTGGAAGAACGTGCAGACAATACAACAGAATGTATCTACCGGACTGCTATCTATCTGTCTATCTGTCTATCTGTCTATCTGTCTATCTGTCTATCTGTCTATCTGTCTATCTGTCTATCTGTCTATCTGTCTATCTGTCTATCTGTCTATCTGTCTATCTGTCTATCTGTCTATCTGTCTATCTGTCTATCTGTCTATCTGTCTATCTGTCTATCTGTCTATCTGTCTATCTGTCTATCTGTCTATCTGTCTATCTGTCTATCTGTCTATCTGTCTATCTGTCTATCTGTCTATCTGTCTATCTGTCTATCTGTCTATCTGTCTATCTGTCTATCTGTCTATCTGTCTATCTGTCTATCTGTCTATCTGTCTATCTGTCTATCTGTCTATCTGTCTATCTGTCTATCTGTCTATCTGTCTATCTGTCTATCTGTCTATCTGTCTATCTGTCTATCTGTCTATCTGTCTATCTGTCTATCTGTCTATCTGTCTATCTGTCTATCTGTCTATCTGTCTATCTGTCTATCTGTCTATCTGTCTATCTGTCTATCTGTCTATCTGTCTATCTGTCTATCTGTCTATCTGTCTATCTGTCTATCTGTCTATCTGTCTATCTGTCTATCTGTCTATCTGTCTATCTGTCTATCTGTCTATCTGTCTATCTGTCTATCTGTCTATCTGTCTATCTGTCTATCTGTCTATCTGTCTATCTGTCTATCTGTCTATCTGTCTATCTGTCTATCTGTCTATCTGTCTATCTGTCTATCTGTCTATCTGTCTATCTGTCTATCTGTCTATCTGTCTATCTGTCTATCTGTCTATCTGTCTATCTGTCTATCTGTCTATCTGTCTATCTGTCTATCTGTCTATCTGTCTATCTGTCTATCTGTCTATCTGTCTATCTGTCTATCTGTCTATCTGTCTATCTGTCTATCTGTCTATCTGTCTATCTGTCTATCTGTCTATCTGTCTATCTGTCTATCTGTCTATCTGTCTATCTGTCTATCTGTCTATCTGTCTATCTGTCTATCTGTCTATCTGTCTATCTGTCTATCTGTCTATCTGTCTATCTGTCTATCTGTCTATCTGTCTATCTGTCTATCTGTCTATCTGTCTATCTGTCTATCTGTCTATCTGTCTATCTGTCTATCTGTCTATCTGTCTATCTGTCTATCTGTCTATCTGTCTATCTGTCTATCTGTCTATCTGTCTATCTGTCTATCTGTCTATCTGTCTATCTGTCTATCTGTCTATCTGTCTATCTGTCTATCTGTCTATCTGTCTATCTGTCTATCTGTCTATCTGTCTATCTGTCTATCTGTCTATCTGTCTATCTGTCTATCTGTCTATCTGTCTATCTGTCTATCTGTCTATCTGTCTATCTGTCTATCTGTCTATCTGTCTATCTGTCTATCTGTCTATCTGTCTATCTGTCTATCTATCTATCTGTCTATCTGTCTATCTGACTATCTGTCTATCTGTCTACCTGTCCTGTACCTGTATGATGTTATAATTATGTTGTTCCAAGGTCCAACCCAACAGTAAGCCATCCCATAATCCTGAACAACGAGACATCTCTAAACACCAGCTATTTCTCACCGGACCGTCGCACCATCGTCATCGTGCATGGCTGGATGAACGACGCTACGTCTGATATGTTCACTCAACTCGTGCCCGGTGAGTGTATCTGCCTACTCAAATTCACTCACACTCACTTAATACATATACAGTATTGTATAGTTCAAAAACTTTTTATTCATACACATTTTTTGTTAAAAATTGTATGACATAATAATAATATAAATAACGGTAAACATAACATAACACATAACGATCCGCCTTTATTCGCCCATTCAGTGTATAGCAAGTCACCACCCTCCTCATCCACAGTAATAAATAAGTTAAAATTGTAAAGGGCCTCTTTATGTTGGCTTCGACTCCATCGATGCCCTCTAAAAGACCGGGCGTATACGACCCGTGATGTATAAACTAGCTGTGCCCGCGACTTCGTCCGCGTGGAATAGTGTCTTAGGGTAGCATTTTTAAATATTTAGGTTAATTATTTTACAAATAAGACACTTGCGTATCCCACTTACACCGCTCCGTACCACGCTGCGCAAATCCCCCTGCCCTCTCCCTCCCCCACACCCCTCCCCTCCCCTCTCCCTCTCTCTTGACCTCATTCCCATTCCCTCGCTTTCCTCTCCCCTCCCATTTCCCCCCACCACCCTCTCCCCTCCCTTTTCCCCGTAAATCCGTTCTGTAGAACATTCACATAAACCTTAGATATTATTGTTATTTTTACACCCTTGGATTAGATTTAGGATAATCTTGACATGGAAAAAAAATGAATACCTGCACAACACAGTATAAGCAAAATTCTGAAAGTAGCGTACAATAAAATTAAATGATCAGTGATAAGATATGATACATAAAATATGAGAAGATATATGTATATATATATATATATATATATATATGATATATGTACTGCGCGCTTACTTACTTAAACATACACTTACTTCTACTCACGCCCTTACTCAAACACACATTCACTCGCACTCACTTTCTTGCTCAGCAATACACACACATACACTCTGAGCATTCAAATTTTCTTCTACAAAAGAGGTGGCAAATCGGGACGATGGCGTCTTCAAGAAGGTGGAGAAGAAAAAGAAGGCGCCCATCCGAAACAAGTGCGGTACAGCACCGACAGGCCCGGCCCATCTTCTACGTCCGGAGATACCCACGACGCCGCTGTACATATCCCACGTCCATTATACTATCACGGAGAAGGAGGTGGCGGAATATGTGAAACTGAAGACAAAGTTATCTCTGAGGGTGATAATGCTGAAGTCGCGTCACAACGTCGACTTCGGTTCCTTCGTGGTGCGGATTCCAGCTAAGTCCCTCGGAACGTATATGGCGGAGGAATTCTGGCCGAGGGGTGTCAAGTTTCGACGCTTTCGAGGTCGGATAACGGACACCATGACCGTACGTCACACGTCGTCGTTAATTTAACGTGTCTTATTTACTTGTATCTGTTTATTGTATATATGTTAGTCTCTAAGGTATGTATTAATATGGGCTAATTTTAAGATGCCTGAAATAAACACATTATTATATTATATATTATTATTTTACACTCTCTCTTTCTTATTATCTCACGAAAACACACTCACTTTCTCTTGCATTTACTAACACTTTCATCAATACAAAGATACAAAACCTATACCGTTTTCCAAGATCGTCGTAGTATTATATATTTATCGATTTATATATTTTTTATGCAACTTGCACTTGCCTACACTCCATCTCTGTCTGCGATAAGTTTTAGGCTCGTTCTCTGTTCTGTTGGATAAATAGACTTCACACTCACTCACATTCACACTTTACATTCTCCAGCATACCTGGGGGCCGAGGATGTGAATGTGATCGCAGTGGACTGGAGTGCAGGCGCTGATACTATCGACTACGTCGCTGCTACTTCTAACACTGTTAGTTCTGGTAAGAACTTCACTTTATTTATTACTGCGCCCCGCGGCTTTGCCCGCGTTTATTCCTAGTTTAAAATCTTCCTCTTGAATTCGATCTATAGAAGAAAACTTCATTTTAATTCTTTGCGTAGTTTAAAAGATCTAACACAGCGGGAGCGACTTTGTCTATACTAATATTATAAAGAGAGAACATTTGTATTTTTGTATCTTTGGATTTTTGTATTTTTTTATGGATGTTTGTCTTGATTTGGCTCAAAAACTACTAGACCGATTACGAAATTTCTTTCACTTATATATTTAATATACTTCAAAAATGCAAAATAAGCTATCTATATTATCTATACTAATATTATAAAGAGAGAACATTTGTATTTTTGTATTTTTGTATGTTTGTAATGAGTAAGCTCAAAAACTACTGAACCGATTTAAAAAATTCTTTCACTAATACATAGAATAGACTTTCGGAATGAAAATAAGCTATACATTATCCCGTTTAAATCAAAGGTACATTCGTGGAGACCTAATTTGCAACCTAAGTCGGCAAATAAACGGTCGAAAAAACACGTTTCTTACGAACGCTGCTTAATTGAAAATAGATAGAAGAATATTTTCTATGCAAGAGTTGTACACTTAATAAGACCTACAAAAAAGTCCGCGACAGCATATGTCTATCTCTTAAGGTTGACTCACAGTAACCATTTTAATCTTAAAATTTTTGTTAAAAAATATTACATAACTTCCAAGGCTATTTTCAAGTATATAGTATTAATCCTTATCCAAATAATTACGTTAATTAGCTTGGCCACATATTATAGATTAAAATTCTGCCGTCACAATTTAAAAAGGCACAATTAACATTTTGCAAATGTTGAGAAAATCGAGATTAAAATATTTTGGGAATTAAAAAAAAAAAAACCTTTGAAGTGTGATTTTCAAACTTGTGTGAATGTTAAAAGTTGACTATGATTAGTATGTATATAACGACAGAAATTACTATATATTTATTTTAATGTATATAATTAATAATTACCTTATTAATTTTTAACTTAACATAAAAAATTACATTACTAGAGCAATATTACGTTTAAAAGGCACATATAACCAAATATGCCTTATCAATGTAAAATTTTGAGAAAAAAAAATAAGTCAGGCACAACTGACGGCATTCCCTGCTCACCTCGCCCCGCTCACTTCATCTCCGTTCAGAAATGTTAAGTGGTAAAGGCACAAACGTCAATGTGCCTTTTTATTTAACATTTTAAAGTGTAAGGGTTAAAAAGAAAAGGTATAACTAACAGTTGTGACCTTTCTTTCTACGTTAATTGCTTAAGTATTCGGTATAAAAAATAAGCACAATTGCCACATGAGCCTTTTATACTTGATGAACGTCAGTTATGCCCATTCAATTAAATATATATAAGTAAAAAGGTAAAACTAAAAGTCATATCTCACAATATGCCCTTTTCTTGTAATAAAACTCAAAAAATGGTGCAGTTGTGCCCTTTAAGCTTATACTATCTCTGTTAATTTTGTAGCTATAAATCCACAAAAAATCAGGCAGTTAGGCCTTTTTTTCCTGATTCTGAATATATATATAACTCAAAAAATGTTAGTTGTGCCCTTTTTCAGTAACACGGCAGAATTGTCCTTTACAGTATATAATTCAAATGAAAACTCTAGAAAATATCACGAATTTCACAAACACGCATCGCAAAATTAATAAAATATTTGCAGTGAAACCACAGATTAGGTCATAGTTACAACGAAAATATTATTATAAGCTTAGCTATGCTGTAGATCCCCACCGATCACAATCAATTTGAAGTCAATATAGTATAATAATACGATCTATTGTATAAAATTATATTCATCTATATATATAATAATATAATATAATATTTTAAACCACCCCGACTGATCTATGTATAATAGCTTTTTCCAATGACTCTAAACACGACATTTAAAATCTGAGCTGTAAGTTGGTGAGGATTTGAGTATTCTGTAGAGTCCAGGAGGCTTCCATGTTCTTACAATATCGTTGAAGAAGAAGATTTTCGAATTGATCAGACCTATGAAAGTTGATTTCATAGCGCAATTAACTAGAAAAAACCTCATAATTTTATAACGATTGAACGAATTTTCATGAATCAAAGCTACACATATATATACATCTATCAAACAAAAAAAAACTATCAATAATAAAAACAAAATTGGTTCATCCGGTTAGGTGCTAAGATGCTACAGACAGACACACAGATACACACGTTAAACGTATATTACCCCTACATTTTGCGTCGGGGAACGCCGTAAGGTTACGGCGGCAGATGTACTCCTTGGTGGTAAGCTACTTTTTGGTAGATTTAATGATTCCACTACCACTGTACGAAAACTCATGATTCATGAATGCACATAAAACTTTCATTGGTATATAGCTAGGATTAGAACCAACGACCGTCGGGTCAGAATCAGGGTAACTATCCTTTACGCCAAAGGGCCGTCCAATATCAATACGTAAGTATTATAAAACAAAGTTCATCACTGCGTCTGTCTGTCTGTTCGCAATAATCTCAATAGCTACTGAACGGATTATCATGCGGTTTTCACCAATAGCCAGATGTTTATGAGGAAGGTTTAGGTGCATAATTCGATAAGGTTTTGTGTAAATTGGATGAAATATGACGATGATTGTTAAATATGTTCATATTTTATATTCGATGCATATTCGATGCAACAAACTGATGCAAATTTTGTAGGCATATATGTTCTACCCGTGCGAAGCCGGGGCGGGCTGCTAGTATATTATACGATTTAAATCATAGGTACATTCGTGGAGACCTATTTTGCAACCTAAGTCGACAATAAAACGGTCGAGAAAACACGTTTTTACGCGATGCTGCATAAACGGAAATAGATATAAGAAATGTGTCTATGTAATGTTTATAGAACTTAATAAGACCTATAAAAAAATCAGCAATAGCATATGTCTATCTCTTAAGGTTGACTCACCGTAAATATTATAATCTTAAATTTTTAAATAAAAAACATTACATAATTTACAAGGTTATTTTCTACAATACTTTATTAATCCTTATCAAAATAATTACGTTAATAACCTTGGCCACATATTATAGAATAAAATTATCCTTTACAGTATATCATTTAAATGAAGACTTTAGAAGATATCACAAATTGAAAATTATGCGTCTCGAAAAATAATATTTTTTTCCAGTGAAACCACAGATTAGAAAATAGTTACTTCGTAAACATTATTAGCTTAGCTAAATAGCTGCTAATCTGTAGATCCCAACCTATATAAATCAATTTGATGTCAATGTAGTTTGATCTATCGTATAAAACTAGCTGAGTCTCACGGCTTCGCCCGCGTTTACAAGTATCATATGGTCATATTCCTTAATAAGTACTGCCTATCCCTGTGCAAAATGTCTGCTAAATCCAGCCTCTGTCTAGCCGTTAGACCGTGAAGAAGTTCCAAACAACAAATATACAAACTGACTTTCGCATTTATATGACTTTGGTATTGATAATGATAGTCAAGGATGGCTAACACGCTAGGCCTTGAATGGAAAGACTCCCGAGCGCTGTGCTACCGGAACACTGCCGTAAGGTTATGGGGGCAGTTTTTTTCTCTAATGGTGGCTACTTTTTAGTAGCAATTGAGGCAGAACATCGATTTAATGATCGCACTACCTGTGTTCGAACACCCATGATTCATGAATGCACATAGAAACTTGAGAAAATCAATTGGTATATAGTTAGGATAATAACCGGCGACCGTCGGCTCAGAAATCCTTTACGCTTACGGGCCGTTCAATATTAAGTAGGTACCAATTTCACCCGTGCGAAGCTGGGGCGGGCTGCTAGTTTTATATAAACTAATACTAGCTGAAACCCGCGACTTCGTTCACGTACACCAAGAATTAAGTAGCCTATGTTCATCCTCATGCCATGAAGTATCAAGTAAGATCGGATCGTCCGTTTAGGCGTGATAAGGTAACAAGCAGACAGAGTGACAGCGTTACAACGTTTTTCAAATTTTTGTATTATAATATCGTTTAAAAACTAAAAAACAACCGACTTTAATGCCGCGCTATTCATTTTCAGTACCAATTTTGAGATGTTTATCTCAATAGCTCTGGAGATACTTATCATACCTTGATAAAATTACCATGGTACTACACTTGGGATATCTCCTTTCGAACAAAAAAGAATAATCGAAATCGGTTCATAAACGACGAAGTTATCCGCGAACAAACATAAAAAAAATAAATAAAAAAAATACGGTCGAATTGAGAAACCTCCTCCTTTTTTTGAAGTCGGTTAAAAATGAGATAAGATTAGATTTTTTGTTTGTTTGTTACGATTTACAATACAATACAATACAATACAAAACTCTTTATTGATTACCAGACAACATATTTACAAATTGTACGACTTATCTAGTATACAGTAATAGTAAGTGCCTCAGGGCAGTGTTCTAGGGCCTTTGTTGTTTTTATTGTTTATTAACGATCTCCCAGCAGTCACAAAATCAAACTGCGTACTCTTTGCGGACGACATATCACTAATAGTTAAGAGTAGCGATAGAAACATGCACATAAATAAACTACAGGAGGCAGTTTCTGAGATAATTGCGTGGATTAATGAAAATCACCTTTCAGTCAATATTAATAAAACAAAAGTCCTGCATTTTTACTTAAAGAATAGACAGGAATATCCGCCAGTCATCTGCGACGGTCATATGTTAAGCGTAGAAAAAGAAATAAGTTTCTTGGGTATCGACATTGATAATCAATGCTCGTGGAAAGCTCACGTTAGTAAAATTTGTAAAAAGGTGAATCGTTTGATTTACCCTTTAAAAAAATTAACAAGAATATCTACACAAAATACTGCGATGATGGCATATAACGGCTACGTAGCATCAGCCCTAAGATATGGCTTAATAATCTGGGGAAACAGTGTTTGGGTAAATAAAGCATTTATAGCTCAAAAAAAATGTGTGCGTGCCCTATGTGGTGTGGGGCCTCTGCACTCATGTCGCGAACTATTCCCTAAGATTGGTATACTCACCCTACCTAGTATGTACGTTTACGAGCTTAGTATTTTTGTTAAAAAGTATCCACAGTTATTCACAAAATTTTGAGAGGTTTCTAATTTCAACAGTCGTTTTCCTGATAAACTTGTGTACCCAAAAGTAAGGAAACACTTAACATCAATCAATCATCCATGGCGATCAAAGTTTTTAATAAGTTGCCACATAGTTTTAAATCTCTACCATTACCAGTATTCAAGAAAAATATATTTGAGTGGTTATGTAAAAAAGTATTTTATACGGTGAATGCATTTTTAGATATAAATAAAAAATGGTGACATGTTTGAATATTTGTAAGTTAATCATCACTATCACTATCACTATCACTATCATCACTATCACTATCACTATCATCACTATCATCACTACATAGTATAAAACAAAGTCGCCTTTTCTGTCCCTATATCCCTATGTGCGCTTAAATCTTTAAAACTACGCAACTGATTTTGATGCGGTTTTTTCCAATAGATAGAGTGATTCAAGAGGAAGGTTTATATGTATAATACATGCATCATATACTAAGGCAACATTGCTAATTTTAGAGGTTTCTAACGTGATGTCGTAAATTAACCTATTTTTTTGGGCTTATTTAGCAATTTAGCAAAAACGCTGCCTAAACCCTACGAGTTAGATCAAATTAATGTACTACAGTATTATACACCATAAAAAGGTCTACAAAAAAGTCCGCGATGGTATATGTTTATCTTTTAGGGATAACCCACATTAACCATTTTTATTGTTTACTTTTTACGTGAAAAAATGGCTTATTTACGAAGCTATTTTAAGCAATACGGCATTAATCCTTATCGAATTAAGTACCTTAAATACAGTGTGCAATTAATATAGATCAATATGGTTCCTTACAGCATGTAAATTAAACAAATATTTTCGGAGATATTACAAATTTAAAATTTGCGTTTGCGGCGGGCGGTACCGGTCGGACGGGGCAGTGCGGGGAGGCATGCCTATAAATAGCGCGTCGGAGGCCGCGGTTCTCTCTATAGCACTTTGAATTTAGCAGCAATTGGACGCGTTTATTATCGGAGCTCTCTAGCGAGGAAAATAACAGTACTTGATAAAAACGTGCTTTTCAGCGCGACAACGTATCAGTTAATAATTATAAGTTACTATAAATAATAATCAACTGACTTTAATGTTGTAATCCATGCAAATAAAGTTCCTGTTGGAGAACACAGAGGACGATATAACGCGCCTTCTACGAGTGAGGTAGCAGTGGTGATAGCTGGACAGCAATTTGACAAAAGAGATATTGTATTGCATAGTCGTGATGATAATTTGCAAAAAATTTCAGAGTTACACAGATCTTATGACAGCTTACAATATCCTTTGATGCTATGTCGTGGAGAAAATGGTTATGCCATTAATATTTCTCAAGTTGATCCAACCGGTGGAACACCTCTGCGTAAAACAGTGTCATGTATGAACTACTATTGCTACCGTATAATGACAAGACGTAACAATTTCAACACTTTGCTTAGATATGGAATGTTAACAAACCAATACTTGGTCGATCAATATGCGAAAATTGAATCTGAGAGATTGGCCTACATCCGTAATAATCTGGATCGATTTTAATCATGTTTTCATTGAGTGACAGGCATATATATTTTATGCCCGTGCAAAGTCGGAGCGGGCCGCTATGTTTTTATATACAACGTTCATAGTTTTTCTGTAGTGTATTTAATTTAGTATCAGCATTGCACCCGTGCGAAGCCGGGGCGGGTCGCTAGTATAATATAAATTGAAAATAGTAATAATTAAAAAGATTTGACGAATTTATGAAATATTGACCAAATTGTTATAATGGAATTTTTATGTACCATTGGATAAATATTATAGTATTTTTGATTTTATAATTTCCTTTTTAAAGATTTGCACGCCACCAATGGCAAAATACGGATAAGGACTTATATTGTATTTTTCGATGTTGTTATAAACCTGTATTTTATGCAAATAAATATCTGAATCTGAATCTGAATCTAAGGCAATACAATCGGCGGTCTTTTCGCATAGAGCGATTTCTTCCAGACAACCTTGGCTTGGATTTAACTCAAAACTAAAAAATTAACCAATGAACTTTGTTTCCAGGCGAGAGCGTAGCACGCTTCATAACCTGGTTGAACACCGCGAGTGGTGCTAACGTCTCCAGTTACCACATCATCGGCCACAGCCTGGGTGGTCACCAGGCTGGAGTCATCAGCAGGAATCTTGGCGGAGAGGTGCCTTACGTCACTGGTGAGGAAGAAGTGTTTATTCACAGATGACAGGAGTATATATCGATGTTCCGCCTTTTGCTCAAAAGCATAGAACTTTTTTCAACCGACTTCCAAAAAGGAGGTTCTCAATTCGTCTGTTTTTTGTATGGATGTTACGCGATTACTCCGTCAATTGTAAACCGATTTGAATGATTGTTTTTGTAATCGGTAGAGTATGTTTCTGCAATGGTATGGGACCATTATGTAATTTCATCGAGATCTGATAAGTATCTCCAAGATATGATGATAAACGTCTCAAACTTGCAACTGATATTGACTCGCGGGGCATGGAAGTCGGTTGTTTTAAGGTACGGAAACACCGCAGCGTCCTGCGTGCGTGATCTAGGCGGCGATCAGATAGCGCAGTAGTATTTGTACAGAGTGGTTCACAGCAAACGCGATCAGAAAACAATTGAAGGGTTCCGTTGGTACCCATTAGGTTCAGAACCCTATAAAATAGATAAAAAATGTGTTAGAAGTTCGTTAGATATTCGTTAGATGGCTTTCGGGGCCCTCCACGTGCGGGACAAAAGTCTGACTCGCACTTGGCTAGTTTTATTTATATTTTAACATCAAATTATATACTTAGTTACAATATTACACTTATTTTAATATCTATAATCGGTGGATTTTGTTGAGAGCTAACTATTGAAACTTAAACAAACGTCGTAACTTCTCCAAGTCAAAAGTCTAAATATAAGTCTCGATACGCAGCAAAATGACATCAAAAATCAAAATGATGGCGCTGCCCCCTCCACCCCGCGCGATGTATTCGCCGAGTGTAGTTCATCTACTAAGTACTAATATGAATGAATTCTTGACACTGAACTAGAATGAACTATTCCGTAAGTCTACTACTACATAGTACATTTAGTACTTAATTCGCGATTATTGTCTGTGATTCATTTGCTCATGCTCACGGAATGAAAAGGACGATGAACGAATGGGTTAGCGTAACTAGTGAACGAACGAGTGAGATGCACTCAATGCTATTTTCAACAGCTATTTTGAACATTATGCCAACAGTCATAGGGATTATTTTTAATTGAGTATTTATGACCTACTGTACAAATAGTACTAGAAGTCCGAACTAGTACAGCTAAAATAATGTACTAGTTCGGAGCGATCTTTTTAATGACCGAGCAGGAACAAGCCTAATGTATCACAGTATTTACTTACAGTGGCACACACTATCAATAATATCGTTTAAAAACTAAAAAACAACCGACTTCAATGCCGCGCTATTCATTTTCAGTACCAATTTTGAGATGTTTATCTCAATATCTCTGGAGATACTTATCATACCTCGATAAAATTACCATGGTACATCACTTGGGATATCTCCTTTCGAACAAAAAAAGAATAATCGAAATCGGTTCATAAACGACGAAGTTATCCGCGAACAAACATAAAAAAAAAAAAAATAAAAAAAAAAAAATATATATATATATATACGGTCGAATTGAGAAACCTCCTCCTTTTTTTGAAGTCGGTTAAAAAGTTATCAGATCTCATTAAGAGCCAAGCTTCTAACTCTACACGCCCTAACTGTATAAGCTCTAACTTCACAAGCTCTAAACTTTAGTAAAAATATGTGGCTTAGCCATTTCGCTAAATTCACCTTAGGTGAAAAATTTATTCACTGTTCATTACTTTATACAAATATTATACAAATAGTTTTTGTAGTAATTCATAATGCATTTATTGCATGCATTACATAACAAAATGACCAAGCCACTTATTTTAACTATGGTGTAGAGCTTGTGAAGTTAGAGCTTGTACAGTAAGGGCGTGTAGAGTTAGAAGCTTGGCTCTTAATGAGGTCTGATAACTTTTTAACCGACTTCAAAAAAAGGAGGATGTTTCTAAATTCGACCGTATATATATATTTTTTTTTTTTTTTTTTTTTAATGTTTGTTCGCGGATAACTTCGTCGTTTATGAACCGATTTTGATTATTCTTTTTTTGTTCGAAAGGAGAGATCCCAAGTGTGGTACCATGGTAATTTTATCGAGGTATGATAAGTATCTCCAGAGATATTGAGATAAACATCTCATAATTGGTACTGAAAATGAATAGCGCGGCATTGAAGTCGGTTCTTTTTTAGTTTTTAAACGATATTATTGATAGTGCGTGCAATATGGTCTTGTCTTGACATCATTTTACATGAAAATGTTTTTGGTGGGACTATAATATACACAGTAGCATATATAATTAAGATAGTTTAAAAAGTAATACAACCGATATCAATGCCGCACGAGTCAGTTTCAGCAAGTTTGAGACGTTTACACAATACAATACAATAACTCTTTGTTGATCACTATGAATATACAACACTTAAGTACGAAATATAGAAATATTTAGGTAATACAATCTCTTCCAGACAACCTTATTTCAACAACCTTATTACGTTTATCGTCATACCTCTGGAGATATCAGATCTTGATGAAATTACAAAGACATCACCAGGAAAATATACCCTTCCGATTAAATAAAACTGGCTAAGTGCGAGTCAGCATCGCGTCTCTTATCGCACACTTAGGGAGGGTTCCGTACAATACGAAACATAACAGAGTTTCAACCTCATATATTTGATTAATTGATATTACCAAGAATATTTGGTTTGGTCGCGATCTAGAAAGACGGGGCTCGTTTACTAGCGCCATCTATGTCATTTAGCCGAAACTAATTAGATAGATGGCGTTAAAAAACACGTTTCTTGTATGGGGACCCTCTTTAATGTTCAACTTTATTTTGTTTTTAGTATTTGTTGTTCTAGCGGCAACAGAAATACACCATCTGTGAAAATTTCAACTGTCTAACTATCACGGTTAATAAGCTATAGCCTGGTGACAGACGGACAGACAGACAGACAGACAGACAGACAGACGGACAGCGGAGTCTTAGTAATAGGGTCCCGTTTTACCCTTTGGGTACGGAACCCTAAAAACGAATCATTTAAATCGGTTCACAATTGACGAAGTAATCGCGTAACATACATACTAACAAAAAAGTTAGTTAAAAAAAAACTTGTTCCGTTTTCCAGCATTGGACCCAGCATTACCCGGCTTCTTGCTCAACGATGATAAGTTTGCATCCACTGACGGGCTCTATACTGAGGTCATCCACACCAACGCTGGCATCCTGGGTCACGGGACCCCGCTGGGACAAGTGGACTTCTATCCCAACGGTGGGGTTGGAATGGCTGGTTGTCTTACTGTCACTTGTGACCATTCAAGGTAGTTCATATTACTTTTGATTGATTTCGTACAAATGTCTGCTAGCTAGGAACATAAGTATATTTGAAATCTATATCGAAACATTTCGCTATCAAAGATTTAATGTGTTCCGGCAGCTATCCTTGAGAGCCAATCCTATTCTAGGCCTAGCGTGCTACCATCCTCGACCGTATCATCAGTTACCAACAGTTAAGATAGTGGTCAAACGCTAGCCAATATGATATATAAAAAAGGGGTTAAAAAGCAAAGCCATATGCTAATATGAATGGTGATAGGGCACTATCTAGTTTCCGCCTGGCCAACTACCATCCTCATGTTGGAAAATTTGTCCCCAAATATCTAATTTGTTCCGGCAGCTATCTTTGAGAGCCAGTTCCCATTCTAGGCCTAGCGTGCTGCCATCATCGATCGCGTCATCACTTACCAGTAGGTCAGATAGTGGTCAAACGCTAGCCTGCATGATATAAAATAAGATCATTTAAAAACTAAATTATAAGTAAAAATATTTTTTAAAACAAGCTTTTATCTGTGACAATGAACTAAAATGTTAAAAATAAATTCTAGTAAGTATTTGGCGTGTAGGTACTTCCCTATATTCTTAAAAGCTTGAAGCATTACCCGTTTTTCAGGCTAGGTAATTACTATACTTCAGTGCCTCAAGCTTTTAAAAATATAGGTAGGTACCGACACGCCAAATACTTACTAGAATTTATTTTTAACATTTTAGTTCATTTGCTTTGCAAAAGCTTGTTTTTAAAAATATTTTTTACTTACAATTTATTTTTAGTAGGTAGGTATAGATACCGACGACCTACCTACTACCTAAGTATTTAAGAGAAGGCATGATGTTTAAAAATATTCCACGGATATTTGATGTGATTATGGGTAAAGTGCTCTTCAAGGAATCAATTGACTCGGTGGGGCTATGTTGCTTTATAACAGAAATGCTTTGGCCACCTTATAGCTTCATCATCAGATCCTGGCTATCATTTAAGTGTAAAGTGCTCCTCAAGACGAATAATTTGAGCCCAAATTCTCTCGGGTTACGTTATTTTATCACAGAGATGCCGTGGCCACCTTCCAGCTTCATCACCAGTCGCTAAATATAATCTAGGTGTAAAGTTCTCTTCGAAACGAATCAATCGAGCCCAAACTCGGTAGTGTTTTGTTTTTTTATCAGAGATATTCCGTGGCTACCTTCCAGCTTCATCATCAGACCCTGGATATTATCTAGGTGTAAAGTTCTCTTCAAGACGAATCAATCGAGCCCAAACTCGGTAGAGTGACGTTGATTTATAAATAAATAAAATAAAATAAAGTTTATTTGTCTCCGAAAATGTTACAAACAAAATTTAAAACCCATGTACTTAAATAAGTATTACAAGTAAATGTGATTAACATACAAAACTTAATAAAGTTATTAGAATTAAGTCATATATAACTTGGATCATTCTGACGTGTCTATAGAGGTAAGTATTAAGTGGAGTACATGGATGAACCCTAACTCCTAACTAGGTTTCCCTGTATTTAGGATATCAGTGTCTTTCCTGTCTTCGTCTCTCATACAACTACGCGCGACTATATATGTGGGTTATTATAAGCTGCTAAGTGGAATCATAGTAGAATTGATTTGGAAAAATTATTAAAATCATCAGTTATATCTCTGTTTGTAGGTAGGTAAAAAAAAATAAAAATAAAAATAAAGTTAATTAAGGAGCAGTAAAGTTATTCTTTGCGTTTTTTAATGTAAATTATAAGGATTAATAGGGAGAAAGAAATGTAATAAAATGTAGATGTACCTTGTATTGTAAGTAGAATGTTTATAAATCCGTGCGAAATATTTTACTTCACTGTCTTCTTTGCGTCAAACACTTTATTATAATTAAGATTAAACACACTAATACACACTATTAATATTATTTAAATTACATAGATCAATAAGATTTATCACAGAGACCGTGCCGTGGCCACCTTCCAGCTTCATCATCAGACCCTGAATATCATCTAGGCGTAAAGTTCTCTTCAAGACAAATCAATCGAGCCCAAACTCGGTGGGGTTATGTTGTTTTATCACAGAGATGCCGTGGCCACCTTCCAGCTTCATCATCAGACCCTGGATATCATCTAGGTGAAAAGTTCTCTTCAAGACGAATCAATCGAGCCCAATCGGTAGGGTTATGTTGATTTATCACAGAGATGCCGTGGCCACCTTCCAGCTTCATCATCAGACCCTGAATATCATCTAGGCGTAAAGTTATCTTCAAGACAAATCAATCGAGCCCAAATTCGGTTGGATTATGTTGTTTTATCACAGAGATGCCGTGGCCACCTTCCGTATCCATCATCAGACCAGCTCCATGGTACCATATCATTGTATTGTCACCGAAAATACATACGTACACCAAATTTGAGTCCAATCGGACATCGGGAAGTGGGTCTAATTTAGCTTCCAAGATTCCACCCGAACATACATAGTGACATACATACATTTATAGCAAGTTAAATAAAAGCTTGTAAAATAAACTGGCCAAGTGCAAGTCGGACTCGCACTAGTAGGGTTCCGTAACACACTACAGTATTTTATAAGATCGAGCAAAAAATACCACTATCATTTTTCGCCAGCAAAAAATAATAATTAATAAACATTCTAACGTCTAACAAAGGTGTTAGGGATCGACATTTCAATATAACGCCATCTATGGACGGTTACCTAACTAAGCGTTTATTCAAAAAAAGCGGCAACAGCCCAATGGATAGGGTGTCGGACTGGCGATCGAGAGGTCGCGAGTTCGGTCCCCACCCCACCCATTGCACTATTGACGTGAACCCACTCCAGACACAAGCATATTTAGCTTATTTGGAGGGATTAACAAGAATACTAGTAATGTGCGACCCACATTGCCAGTAATCTTTTTAAATAAAAAAAAAAAAAAAAATTAAAAAAAAAAAAAATTAATTAAATTAAAAATTAATTCAAAACACGTTTCTTGTATGGGGACCCTCTATTATTTTTAACTTAATTCTGTTTTTAGTATTTGTTGTTATAGCGGCAGCAGAAATACATCATCTGTGAAAATTTCAACTGTCTAACTATCACAGTTCATGAGATACATCCTGGTGACAGACGGACAGACAGACAGACAGACAGACGGACAGCGGAGTCTTAGTAATAGGGTCCCGTTTTACCCTTTAGGTACGGAACCCTAAAAACCGACTTCAATGCCGCGCTATTCATTTTCAGTACCAATTTTGAGTCGTTTATCTCCATATCTCTGGAGATACTTATCAAACCTCGATAAAATTACCATGGTACCACACTTGAGATATCTCCTTTCTAACAAAAAAATAATAATCAAAATCGGTTCATAAAAGACGCAGTTATCCGCGAACAAACATTAAAAAAAAAATACAGTGGAATTGAGAAACCTCCTCCTTTTTTGAAGTCAGTTAAAAATAGTGAAATGTTTTCCCCAGGTCGTATTTCTACATGGCAGAGTCTATAGCATCAGGTGGTTTCCTGGGTCGTGAATGTGGCAACTACGCGAGCGCGCTCATCGGACTCTGTACTCTGGACCAAACGTTGAACATGGGAGGACGGGAACCCAAGACTGGGTTTGTGTTTATACTAACTTCTTAAGTAACTTTTTTAAGTAACTTTGGACTAAACTTGAGAATCGCCTAAGATTTCAAAATAACTCAAAGCAACATTAGGAATCAAAATCTCAAAATATATCTTACAGATAAGTCTAATAATAAATTGTTAAACACAATCCAAAATTTCATCGTACCGACGGGACTCGAACCCGCACCCCCCGGATTACACGTCCAAGTGCTCTGCCAATTAAGCCACGGTTCGATCCATCGGTCCAGATCCAGAGGTACCGAGTTCAAACCGCCGTGCACCAATGGATTTTTCTATCAAAAAATTTATGTGCGCTCTTCACAGTGGCCCTCCGGTGAAGGAAAAACATCGTTAAGAAACCAATAACCTTCGCATGGTGGTAGGACACTATCTGGTGTCCGCCTGGCCAGCTACCACCCTCAAGTTAGAAAATCTGTCACCAAACATCTAATGTGTTCCGGCAGCTATCCTTGAGAGCCAGTTCCCATACTAGGCCTAGCGTGCTTACCATCTTCGACCGCATCATCACTTACCAACAGGTGAGATAGTGGTCAAACGCTAGCCTATAACGTATAATAAATAATTTTGGATGGTGTTTAACAATTTACTATTTATATATGTTAGTCTGTAAGGCATTTATGAATAATATGAGTCTTAGTATTACATTTCATGTTTTCATAAGTTACCTAAAATGAAGATTTATTATTATTACTAACTTTTTAACTTTTGGTAAAAGAAGGTAATCTTTTTAAGATACCTGGCATGCCCTCTAAGTTAAGTTACGTGATATGTAAGGTGTATATACAGCGCCATCTATAATAGAGTACCAATAACTATACTAATGTTTACCCCTTAATATTATGTGTGATATAAGCATTGAAATGTAATACCTCAATGGATATAAGGCGAAGGTAAAGCATGACGCTCGTCTCATGGTGAACGATGCCAAAGACAAAGATGTTTGCTTTTTACAAAAACTTTAGCGTTCAGAAATAAATTTTTTAATTGCTGTGCCAGTGGAGTGAGGCACTGTTTACCTGTGATAGGTACGGTTTTAAATAACCTACTTCAGACACCAGCTCTTTACAATGTTAGTCTACTTTAATAATTCTAATTAAAAAAAAACATTGTGTAGATAAATAAATTGATATGATAGATATTTTACTGTTATTTTACCTCTGATATTCTCTATTCACGCTTAATAAATGTTTATGCTTACACTCAGTGGTAATTATAATTATTGTAAACGGACAATAACTGACACAGTTGTAAATACCGCCCAGGCAAACTAGCAGAAATCGTCAATCTTGCAAAATATGTATTCATATTAGCGCCATCTATAATCCAATAATAACAACTTTTTCTTTGCAGATCTACTGGCATCTTCTACCTGGAAACAAACTCAGATTCTCCTTTCTCACAAGACGAATAATTATAAAGTTAACCAGTATCTACTATGTAGAGTGATGTGATGTGTAAATAAACATGCTATTTGAAATTAATGTTATTTTACTCGTAATAAAAAGTAGATAGATACTTTAACGCTTTATTGTGACGCCATATCTATAAGTTGAGGTTCCTGTTGGCGTAAAGGTGGTGGTTTCTTGCATTGTTTGCTCTATCTTATAACAATATTGTACGGAGATAAGGAACCTTTCGTGTGTAAGTCCGACTCGCATTTGGTAGAATTATTGAGTTAGTTACAAGTGAAGCAAACAACAATCATTTCAAGATCAGCTCTTTCGACCGAATTCCAAAGAGGAGGAGGTTCTCAATTTCGTATCTATGTTTTTGAAATGAAAAATTCTTTAGAGGCGTTGTGCACTTTTCTTGGGATGGGTAAAATATGTTAATCAGGGTCACGTGTCCTGATCGTCAGACGAAAATTTGTAAGACGGAGCGAAAACATTCAAACGGAGCGCAGGGCGCTTGCGCGAGGTGTCATTCCAAAATAATCATGTTACGCGATTACTCCTATAATTTAAGACTGCCGTTTGCGAGCGTGGGAATTTTGTTTTGAACACCTACATAGACATTTTTAACCGATTTCAAAAAAAGGAGGAGGTTTCTCAAATCGACCGTATATTTTTTTTTTTTTTTTTATGTTTGTTCGCGGATAACTTCGTCGTTTATGAACCGATTTCGATTATTCTTTTTTTGTTCGAAAGGAGATATTCTAAGTGTGGTACCATGGTAATTTCATCGAGGTATGATAAGTATCTCCAGAGATATTGAGATAAACATCTCAAAATTGGTACTGAAAATGAATAGCGCGGCATTGAAGTCGGTTGTTTTTTAGTTTTTAAACGATATTATGTATCCACACAATGTCTGATTGGGAAGCTTTGATTTAACTAGAACGTGGTCAAGGCAGTTATTATTTCTGGTAGGTACCCAGCCAGCAAAAACTACACTTAAAATAATATCGTTTAAAAACTAAAAAACAACCGACTTCAATGCCGCGCTATTCATTTTCAGTACCAATTTTGAGATGTTTATCTCAATATCTCTGGAGATACTTATCATACCTCGATAAAATTACCATGGTACCACACTTGGGATATCTCCTTTCGAACAAAAAAAGAATAATCGAAATCGGTTCATAAACGACGAAGTTATCCGCGAACAAACATAAAAAAAAATAAAAAAAATATATATATACGGTCGAATTGAGAAACCTCCTCCTTTTTTTGAAGTCGGTTAATAATCTGTAGACCACTGTTTTCTTGCTCTTATACCATTCTTATATCGTCGTATAAGCCTGGATTTGGGCACCATTTATAAGCGTAATTTGTTTATATCTTTCTAATATCAGTCTTATTGAATGTTGTTTTCACTTAAATTATTCTTACCAAAACTAATTTAAGCGTACATAGGCTTACATTGTTTTGACGTTAAGAGTCCTGTGAGCGTAAGAAAGTTTATTTTGATTTTACATAAGATCAAACACAATCGTAAAAAAACTTGGTGTAGTGTTTGTTTGAAAGTTACAACTAATAAAAAAGAAATCGAAAACAGTAAGGATAAAGGTATTTAATAATTTATATTGTAATAACCGTACCATTATAAACAAGTGTTTCGTTTTATGCTTTTCGATAAGTATTAGTATTGGAAAATATTATTTACTGTAAAGTAGACCCTAGTTTATGCTTCACAACTCGTGCGCTTCATCGATATATAGTATTTAGTATTCTTGTTTAATCATTTAATTTGTTAATTTGTATTAAAAGCGACGCCATTAGTATTGTATTTATTAGAACCACTATAAGACTATTTTAAGCTCATTTAGATTATTCCAAAATGACTCCATGTTGGAATAACTTAGAGATCCTTGAATTGACATAATAAATGTTTTACATTTATTTTCATTTAAGAGTGAACATTTGTGATGTGAAATGGTATTTTATATGACCGCACTAAAATACTTTTGGTGAAATATAATAGTCAACATCAAATGTTACTCTCACAATTTTAGTCACAAATTCGATTTAAGATCAAACTTTCTTAAATTAGACTCGTTTTCTCTATTGTAAGTATGATGATTCAATATCACTCTAATACTGTGCCTATACTGCTGTTGATCTTATAATAGTTTTGAATAAGATCAATATTTACATGTTTTAAGTACTCTAATTAAATGCTGATATTAGTCTAACATTCTTACAATAGCATTTAGAAAATATGTAATAAAATTAAATGAGCTTAGAAAATGTGGATATGAGAGCTAATTTATCTCAAGTGTGATAAGTCTTAAAAAATGCTTTTTTAGGAGAGTGTGGCTTACAACGGCACTGTAAATTTAAACTTATATGCATAATTAAGACAAGGTATTAAGATCAAACGTATTAGAGCCTGTAACGGCTTGTCAGAGACTAATACAGGAGCGATAGCAATGACGAAAACAGATAAGAGACCACTATAAGCTCAGAACTCTTATAAAGTGAGAAACGAAGACGATTTTGCTAGTTGGGTAGGTAGTGGGATGGATGGAACCCACAGTAATATACAAGAATATATATGAAATAGAGTTAACATGAGCGCGCACCAGCTCACCTTGGAGAGCGCGCAGACACGCTGCGGGAAGCGCGCACCAGCTCACCTTGGAGAGCGCGCAGACACGCTGCGGGAAGCGCGCACCAGCTCACTTTGGAGAGCGCGCAGACACGCTGCGGGAAGCGCGCACCAGCTCACCTTGGAGAGCGCGCAGACACGCTGCGGGAAGCGCGCACCAGCTCACTTTGGAGAGCGCGCAGACACGCTGCGGGAAGCGCGCACCAGCTCACCTTGGAGAGCGCGCAGACACGCTGCGGGAAGCGCGCACCAGCTCACCTTGGAGAGCGCGCAGACACGCTGCGGGAAGCGCGCACCAGCTCACCTTGGAGAGCGCGCAGACACGCTGCGGGAAGCGCGCACCAGCTCACTTTGGAGAGCGCGCAGACACGCTGCGGGAAGCGCGCACCAGCTCACCTTGGAGAGCGCGCAGACACGCTGCGGGAAGCGCGCACCAGCTCACTTTGGAGAGCGCGCAGACACGCTGCGGGAAGCGCGCACCAGCTCACCTTGGAGAGCGCGCAGACACGCTGCGGGAAGCGCGCACCAGCTCACCTTGGAGAGCGCGCAGACACGCTGCGGGAAGCGCGCACCAGCTCACTTTGGAGAGCGCGCAGACACGCTGCGGGAAGCGCGCACCAGCTCACCTTGGAGAGCGCGCAGACACGCTGCGGGAAGCGCGCACCAGCTCACCTTGGAGAGCGCGCAGACACGCTGCGGGAAGCGCGCACCAGCTCACCTTGGAGAGCGCGCAGACACGCTGCGGGAAGCGCGCACCAGCTCACTTTGGAGAGCGCGCAGACACGCTGCGGGAAGCGCGCACCAGCTCACCTTGGAGAGCGCGCAGACACGCTGCGGGAAGCGCGCACCAGCTCACCTTGGAGAGCGCGCAGACACGCTGCGGGAAGCGCGCACCAGCTCACCTTGGAGAGCGCGCAGACACGCTGCGGGAAGCGCGCACCAGCTCACCTTGGAGAGCGCGCAGACACGCTGCGGGAAGCGCGCACCAGCTCACCTTGGAGAGCGCGCAGACACGCTGCGGGAAGCGCGCACCAGCTCACTTTGGAGAGCGCGCAGACACGCTGCGGGAAGCGCGCACCAGCTCACCTTGGAGAGCGCGCAGACACGCTGCGGGAAGCGCGCACCAGCTCACCTTGGAGAGCGCGCAGACACGCTGCGGGAAGCGCGCACCAGCTCACCTTGGAGAGCGCGCAGACACGCTGCGGGAAGCGCGCACCAGCTCACCTTGGAGAGCGCGCAGACACGCTGCGGGAATTTGATCTTCTCAAGTTTCTTTGTGCATTCCTGAATCATGGGTGTTCGAACACATGTAGTGCGATCATTAAATCGATGTTCTGCCGGACTTTCTACCAAAAAGTAGCTTACCACCATTAGTGAAAAAATCTGCCGCCATAACCTTACGGTGTTCCGGCAGCACAGCCCTCGGGAGTCTCTCCATTCTAGGCGTACTGTGTTCGCCATCCTTGACTATCATTATCAACACCAAAATCATATAAATGCGAAAGTCAGTTTGTATATTTGTTGTTTGGAACTTCTTCACGGTCTAACGGCTAGACAGAGGCTGGATTTTGCAGACATTTTGGATAGGCAGTACTTATTAAGGAATATGCCTAATATATTAAATAATTTCTGTTGCCGCTAGAACAACAAATACTATAAACAAAATATTAAAAATTAAAAAGTAAAGGGGGTCCCCATACAAAAAAACGTGTTTTTAAACGCCATCTATCTAATTAGTTTCGGCAAATTACATAGATGGCGCTAGTAAACGAGCCCCGTCTTTCTAGATCGCGACCAAACCAAATATTCTTGGTAATATCAATTAATCAAATATATGAGGTTGAAACTCTGTTATGTTTGGTATTGTACGGAACCCTCCCTAAGTGTGCGATAAGAGACGCGATGCTGACTCGCACTTGGCCAGTTTTTTTTATGATAGTCTGAGGTTGGGATCTACAGTAATAGTTAAGCTAATAATGTTCACGAAATAACAACGGTCTAATCTGTGGTTTCACTGGAAATATTTTATTATGTTTCGAGACGCATAATTTTCAATCTGTGATATCTTCTAAATTATTGTTTTAAATTATTTACCGTAAAGGACAATTTTAATATATAATATGTGACTAAGCTAGTTAACGTAATTATTTAGATAAGGATTAATACACTATTGTAGAAAATAGCATTGGAAGTTATGTAATGCTTTTTATATAAAAAATTAAGATTAAAATGGTTACTGCGAATCGACCTTAAGAGATAGACATATGCTATTGCGCACTTTTTTATTGGTCTTATTAAGTTCTATAAATATAACATAGACACATTTCTTATATCTATTTCCGTTTATGCAGCATCGCGTAAAAACGTGTTTTCTCGACTTGATGTTTTATTGTCGACTTAGGTTGCAAAATAGGTCTCCGCGAATGTACCTATGATTGAAATCGTATAATATATAGCCAATTTACATTATAACATTCCATTCTATATATTCATGGAAGAATATTTAAAATCAGTCCAGTAGTTTTTGAGCCATATCAATACAAACATCCATACAAAAAAAGAAAAATACAAAATTCCAAACATACAAAAATACAAATGTTCTCTTTATAATATTAGTATAAATATTAGATATAGATAAAGTGTAGTTAATGTACATTTTGTAATGTTGTGCATGTAAATTTTTCAATGGTTTTGATGTGCCAACACTGTCTTTAGTGTATTTTACAATGTCAGGTAGACCGAGCGATATGTGGGTAGTTGAAAAAAAAAGGACCGAGAAAAATACAGTATCGTTTGCCTGTGCCTATCAGCTGAGGCTGGAAACAAAGCAAACAGTACCTTTCGGTATAATGAATATAATGAATATATGAATAAGTTAAAATGCCGAATTATGTGGTGAATAGTTATTGTGATAAAAAGTTATTTAAAAATGTAGTAACTAGCAAATATGTTCAAAGTAAAGTGTCGAGATTCCTTTGCTTTATTGAAAGGACTCTGTGTACTGTGATTGTGTTTGAATCTTTGCTTTTCCATGAAAATAGCCATAATAAAGAATTTGAAATCACAAGTAAAGTAACTTTGTGATGGTTTGTTTCTCATGTAGAATATTCCTTCAGATATTTTTTGTTTTAGTATATAAGCAATCACAAAACTCTGGTTTAATGTGCTGAAGTGCAAATAAACTATTTATAAATTATTTTATTATATGGGTAACCAATTGTGGCGGATAGCTACAACAATTGTGGCGGATAGCTACAACAATTGTGGCGGATAGCTACAACAATTGTGGCGGATAGCTACAACAATTGTGGCGGATAGCTACAACAGTTTTCGTCGTCATACATATATGCTACGATAATGTTTTTTTTTTAATATATGTTTGTAGCAACAACAATCTGCCAGTGCGCGCTCGCGCGCCCCGCTCCATCGGCTGACGTCATCTGGTCACACCCATCGGACAGCGCCCCCCCGCCGTATGATATATAAGCGCGCGCCCGCCCGTCCTCGACACAGTCGCAGTCTGCCGCGCGCATCCATCGCAACCCGCAACGGGTTAGATGACTGTGTGAGACAGGCGACTTCACTCCCTCCTAGTGCGTGATTCGCATCCGTACGGTGCATCGTTCTCGAACGCCTCTCGGTCCGCTTCGCCAGTAGTTGAGAGTCACTTCATCCTCGTAGCTTTAAGGCTGAACTGTTTATATTTATAGAAGAAGTAAACGATTTTAAAGATTATTTTGTAGCCGGTGTTTATTTAATCAAGCCCTTGAAGAGATAACATTAAGTTACAAAACTGGCGCCCAACGTGGGGCCCGGAAGACGAGCAGCCCGAAAAGCAAAAGAAGAGTTACCAAGAAGAAAGAAAGAATGGAGCTGGACTAAGGTGCTAGAGGAAGCTTTTTACGAACTGAAAACGCTCCTTTCTACGGCGCCCGTTCTTCGTCAAGCTGATGAAACTAAGCCCTACATCATCAAGACAGACGCCAGAAGCTATGCACTTGAAGCTGTTTTAGTGCATGGGGAGGGCGAGAATGGACATCCTGTGGAGTATGCTAGCAGACTACTGAATCCAGCTGAAAGAAATTACTCCACCACTGATAGAGAAGCTGTAGTCTGGGCTATCGCAAAGTTTAGAGAATACATTGAAGGACTCCCTGTTACTGTTAACGCATCTTATAAGCAATGCCACTCAAGGAGTAAGCGCTAAATTTTGTCCTCGACGTGACGGGCCATACTTAATCCGAAATCGCCATGGTGTCTCTTCTTATGTTCTTTCAGATCCAAACACACCTGGTCAATCTCTTGGTGTGTACCACACGTCAGCCTTGACTCCTTACCAAGGCGACGGCAGCTTCCTTCCGCCGCCGGTACGATGACTGTGTGAGACAGGCGACTTCACTTCCTCCCACTGGCTCTCAAGGATAACTGCCGGAACACATTAGATGTTTGGTGACGGATTTTCTAACTTGAGGGTGGTAGCTGGCCAGGCGGACACTAGATAGTGTCCTACCACCATGCGCCAGAAGAAACGTGTCCACAAGACTCAAAGAACACATTGCTTCCATGAAGAACGTGGACAGCGGTAGCTCGGCGGTTACAGAGCACGCTCTCACATCTGGGACGACGCACTACATCAGATTTGACAAGGCACGGATTTTGGCGCGTGAAAAGTACTTTGTACCCCGCAAAATACGAGAAGCCATTGAGATCAGTCGTCGTCGTAACTTCAACAGAGACAGAGGGTGGTACCTGTCAAATACGTGGAAAACCGTTCTTCATGGAAAGCACGTCACCAGTGGCAACAGTGAGGAGGACACCTTGAGTTCCGTCTGCCGGTTGGATGAGGTTTCGTCTGAAGTAAACAGCAGTGATGAAGACGAAGCCCTCCAACCTAATCCCGCGCCTCCACTATGTACACCGCATCATCACCCCCCACCAACACCACCACCGCCGCCGCCGCCGCCCGCTCCGTCCGCCCGCGCTGCACGAGCAGCGGCCCGCAGTGCGAGGTTGAACGCGTCGGCGAGCGCCCCGCACTCAAGATCCTGAAGAAGGTCTCCGGATGAGGCCGAAACATATGTCGATCGCTATATCGACATCGCGTAAGTCACGTTAAATTCCCGTTTTTAAATCTATAAGTTTAAAATGAACGTGAGTTTTTATAATAGAACCATACCTAGAATGAGATGTTTTTTTTTGTCAATTAATTTTGATGTTTAAAAGTTTTCTAAGGCTGGTTATTTTATGTTTGGTGTATATTCAGTAAAAGGTAACGTTGCTCACCTTGAAGAGGTATTAATATCCATGTTGTGCTTGCAGTCAAGTTTATTTTAAAGTTTCTAAAAACGTTGTTTTACCAAGATTATGATAGTTTGGTACGAAGGTACAGCCTACATAGGTACGGCACGTGATCTATCGATAGTGAATTTAATTTTTAGGGTTCCGTACCCAAAGGGTAAAACGGGACCCTATTACTAAGACTCCGCTGTCCGTTTTTCTGTCTGTCTGTCTGTCTGTCTGTCTGTCTGTCTGTCTGTCTATCTGTCCGTCTGTCCGTCTGTCACCAGGCTATAGCTCATTAATCGTGATAGTTAGACAGTTGAAATTGTCACAGATGGTGTATTTCTGTTGCCGTTAGAACAACAAATACTAAAAACAAAATAATGTTAAAAATTAAAGGGGGTCCCCATACAAAAAACGTGTTTTTAAACGCCATCTATCTAATTAGTTTCGGCAAAATGACATAGATGTCGCTAGTAAAACGCGACCAAACCAAATATTCTTGGTAATATCAATTAATCAAATATATGAGGTTGAAACTCTGTTATGTTTCGTATTGTACGGAACCCTCCCTAAGTGTGCGATAAGAGACGCGATGCTGACTCGCACTTGGCCAGTTTTATTATCGGCGTAATGTTCATGTAAGGTATATCTTACATGGTCTTGTATGCCACTAGTGTACATATTACAAGTTACACAGGGTCAGTGAACTTGAGGTGAACTATAGCTACAGAAGTTAAAGCAAAAGGCAAATTAAAGGTCTAGTCAAGTATATTTTTAAA
Source organism: Cabera pusaria (assembly GCA_954871355.1). Taxonomy (NCBI): domain Eukaryota; kingdom Metazoa; phylum Arthropoda; class Insecta; order Lepidoptera; family Geometridae; genus Cabera; species Cabera pusaria. Next base: position 909,084 of record OX940912.1, read on the forward strand.
TACACAAACATAACACACAACACACAACATACATAAAAAAAATGCGACGAATTGAGAACCTCCTCCGTTTTTGTGAAGTTGGTTAACAATCGTCATGGGTTGGATTTAGAATCGTTTGGCACGAAAAATGGGGGAGGGGTGGAATGGAAAGGGGAGGGTCCCCTCTTCACTCCCCTACCATTCCCATTACAAGGTAATGCATAGTTTTTGAGTTATGCCTAATTTTGTTGGGTTTGATTTTGGATTTTTGTTTGTATTTAGAATCTTTTGGCATGAGTTTGATATAAAATGTTATGGGGATGGGTAGAAGCTAGGTCATTGATTGTAACAATACCATTCTTATAACAAGGTAATGCATATTTTTCAAGAAAACGATACACACAAAATCAAACCTAAAAATATATTAGGCCATAAAAACATAGCACAAATAATAGTTACAAGGGCTAGATAACTTAGTAAAAATTTTACTAATATTATTTAACACTACTAAATTAATAAGAACACCCCACTAGAAAAAAAACTAGGTTAGGTTAGGTTGAAACTGCGACAACACAACGCTCGAGCCAAGCGAGCGAAGCGAGCGTGCCGCGGCAGCGGCCGGCAAAGCGCAAAAAGTCTGTCAAACATCCAAGAAAACAGTGATTTTGATCAGCGAGGTGGTACAAAAAAGTGAGGTTATGATTTTACAAAAATAGGCATAACTCTAAAACTATGCATTACCTTGTAATGAAAATGGTGGGAAAAGGAAAGGGGGACCCTCCCTTACCCCCTCACCTCCTCATCCTCCCTTTTCCATGCCAAACGATTCAAAATTTTTACCTAGTGAGGTTATGATTTTGCAAAAAAAAAATCATAACTCAAAAACGATGCATTACCTTGTAATGAGAGTGGTGGGGTAGTGAAAGGGGGACCCTCACCTACCCCCTCCACTGCTTCACCCCCCCCCCCCTTTTTCGTGCCAAACGATTCTAAATTTCAACCATCGTCATATCTTTATATATAAAAATGAATCCCAATTGCCCTTGGTCACGGCATCATGCGTGAACGGCTGGACCGATTCCGCTAATTCTTTTTTTGATGTATTTTTTATAGTTAGGAGATGGTTCTTATGAAAAAAAAAAGATTAAAATAAATAAAAGTTGTTTTTAACGCAGGTGAAGCCGCGGGGCACTGCTAGTTTGAAATAAATATTACGAAAGCAAGTATATTCTCCTTATCTTATTGTGTATATATTTTGTCGCTTATTTGATTACAATTATCTTTTCGAAGTAATTAAAAATCAGTTAGAATAGAATACCTAATCTGTGTCATTGAATAATAAAATTCAATTCAAATCAAAGTCTTGTTAGTTACTAGACTTATAACTCAAGAACGGCTGGACCACTTCTTATGATTTTTGTATTTCTGAAATTCTTTGTATACTACAAGGATACTAACAAGTATTAAAAACAATGAATAATTGATCTAAAAAAATTATATAAGAAAACATATTTTGCCAAAATGTTCCTGGGCTTCAAAACTGCCAATCATTTGATGTTCAATTGTTTATCCCGTCTATAGGGTAAACCGCAAATTAATAAGGGTCATCGACGTCCATACATTGCTATTTGCTATTCTTGATTGCTTATTGACAATATTTCTAAATATTGTTTGTTTTCTTTTATGTGCCTTAAAAACCGACAGACGTGCAGTGTTAACGACGCATGTTCGTTATTTGCTTTTTATGCCAAATACGCAAATAGGCGAACAATTTCGCAAATATACCTTCCACACATGTAATTTTCTGTCATACATAGCAAATACGCAAATACAAATAGCATTACAGTATTCGGATTATCGCGTATCTTTTTTGGTATAATTATGGCACCACACGATTAGTGTATTTAGCCAGTGTCAAGTAGTAAGTCATATAAAAATTAAGAAATATATAAGACATATTTAATGATTGTCAAATATACGTGCATTCAGAAATGTATGCTTACAAGCACGGAGGATAGATAGCTTTTTACCCGACTGCGCGACGCAAAGGAGAGGTAATGTGTTTATCAGTCTATATATGTATGTATGTATGTATGTTTGTTCCTTTGTGGCACACTAGAGACCAAACGCGTGGGCCGATATTGATAATTGGCACGTCAATAGATTCGCCATGCTAGCGCGAGTGTCAACGAAAACATAAAAAATTGAAAAATTCAAAATGGCGGATTTCAGACGCCAAAATTTGGGGTTCAAAAAATTTTTTTTTTTCAAAACTTATTGAGTGGGGTATCGAATTAAAAGTCTTAAAACGGAGATTCAAAATATATTTATAACAAATAATTTATGATCGTACAAATCGAAAAAAAAAACGATTATACATGCCGCGTTAGTCACTTTCAGTAACAAGTTTGCGGTGCTTATCTCTGAAGTTACTTATCAGATCTCAATAAAATTACAATGAGACCAAACGAAAATCATATTAGCTCAAACAAAAAAAGAATTTTCCAAATCGGTTAAGAATTGATGGAGTTCTGAGGTAACAAACAACCTCTTCCTTTTGGTATAGTCGTTTAATAGTACAACTGTAAAGTAAGTAAGCTTAAAAAGCAATAATACCCTATCTATTTCACGCATTTCGGTTTTTTGTTCTTTTTTCCATAATTGTAATAACGGTCATAGTTATACATATTTTGTGAAGATTTCAAGTCTCTATCTATTATTAGTTTACAAGTTCAAGCACAAAACGCCGAAAAATTCACGTTACTTGTATGTAGACCACACTGTGGTGTAGACCCCCTTTAAAATTTTATTTTATTTTATTTTTAGTATTTGTTGTTAAATCCCCCATTGTAATACATACTTAGTCGTGTAGACGCACAAAGCCTTATATTTGCATAAAAAATGCGTAAGCATATTAGTAAATATAATAGTACTGGAATCCCGCTGGCCCCATTTCATAAACAATAAAATATTAACGCTAACGTCGATATATATATTTTACATCTCTCATATTCGGTAAGTAGGTCCTTATTACCCCCAAATGGGGCTTGTAGGTAACCAATTAGCGCTCTAGGGTAATAATGTAGCTAGAAAAGCCCTAGGGCAGTAAGTAATTAAAAAAAAACTCTTCACTCTTTACCAACCATCATACTGGCAATAGACATCATGCATTCAGCCCAATGACAAAAGAGGTCGCTTCGCTATTCAGCCTTGTCTTTGTATGAGTATAATATTCATCAATTTTAAATATCGAACGGCGAAGATCAATTTCGTTCTTGAAAAAATAAATAAAAATAAAGATGAAAAAAGGCGGGAATACAAAACTTTTACTTTAAATATTGTTTGTTTTTGGGATTTCTTTATAATTACGAGCTAATTAGGAAAAAAACATGAGTTTTGCAAGTGATGAAGAAATAAGCTGCACTCCCGATTCAATGAAAATGAAATGCTGAAGCAGCAATTAACAATATTCTGTCTGAAAGTTCTAAAGAGACATATTTCAGTCGCACTCGTACGTTCTACTAGAGCGGTCGCTGCAAAATTTGCCGATCGCTCCGATGCTGACTAACATTTTGCGCTGCGTTGACTAGACGCACGTAAAGTAAATCGCGATGGCGCAATCTAAGCGCTCCGAAACTATATTGGTGAACGAGTTCCTAGCCTTCGTGCAGAATAAACTGGACATCATGGATGAAGTGAGTCTCTCGCAGATCTGTACGACCAGCTACACAGAGGCTGAGATCATCGCTGCCAAGAAGTTCTTGGCTGACACCGCTGCCACTTCCATCCGGCTTTCTACAAGACATAAGGATGGAACCGGCAAGAAGGACCTGCAGGACATCTTCAGGGTTTTCAAGGAGACTGAACCTGACGACGTCCCAACGTACGTGGCGAAAGACCTCTACAAGCTGCCGCCAATAACATGGGATCATGTGGACACCACCCGCGTATTGAAGGACATCATGCTGTTGAGGGCTGACGTCACCGATCTAAGGATGAAACTCGAGGCATCGGAATCCACGGTGTCCGAGTTACGTAGCGAACTCGTGGCGTTGCGAAATAGTGCTGCTCAGGCAAAATTGCCGTCGCCGGCCTCGACGCAAAACGTCACCGTGCGCCGTCCCGTCCAACGCAACACGCGACTCAGCACTCCTGCGGTGTCACATGATGCAACGACCGACGGTATTGATCGACCTACATTATCGGCAACCGATACACCTTCGCCTCAGCTACTGGCTTCTCCTGTGTTACCTGTACCATCTCGGAAACAGAAGAAGTCCTACGCTCAGGTGACCGGACCAAACCGATCTATGCATTCGAATACCACCGTAACTGATAAAAATGCAAGATCGGTTAATAAACCGAATCTAGATGCTGATGGCTTTACTCTTGTAGAGAATAAGGTCCGGTCACGAAAAAACCGCAACCAACGCGGTACCGCCAAGAGTACAACACCCTCACTACATGTTGTACCCCCGACCACCAAAATTTACATCTCGCGCCTAGACAACGACACGAAGACCGACGATGTCCAGCGATACATCTGCGGGAGGCTACAACGGGAGGACAGCATGCGTATGTGTTTGAAGGAGCTGGAGCAGAAGCGGCCGACAGACTTCAAGTCATACGTGCTGCAGCTTCCAGCCGAGCACAAGAAGATGTTCCTCGTACCGGAGTTCTGGCCTGCAGGGGTTGTATACCGTAAATACAGGGATACTAGACCGGCAAAAATCCCTGAAACTCGTAGTGCTCCTATATTAAAATAGTTATATTTATATGTATGTTAGTCTGTAAGGTATTTATAATATGGGTCTTAGAATAACATGTACTGTTTTCTTAAGTTACCTGAATTAAAGATTTATTATTATTATACTCTTTATTCAATTCACATCACGGGCTGCAAATCGCCCGGTCCTTTGGAAGGCATTGACGGAGCCGAAGCCAACGTCAAGAGGCCCTTTACAATATTAAATTAAATAAAAATATGATTTGTGGATGGAGACATGAAAAACTATAAAAATATGGTACTATAATTTATTATGGCCATGAATGTGTGCTGCTTGATGACTGTTTTCTGGTCTATGGGATGAGGTACGGCACCCGCCAATTATGCCTCATTTCAAAATATTAAGGCGAGTGGTGACTAGCTATACACTGAATGGACCCCCCATAAAGGCGGACCGTTATATTGGCGCCGAGGGGCAACATTGGCGTGGATAGCTAAGGGTGTTGAGAGGTGTGCTGCACTTTCACTAAACGCTACTAGCGGCTTTATGCCTTTAACACTTCCACCCTGGAGCTTTGGTCTTAGCTCTTGCGATTCCCACCACCGGCCGGCCGGTCAAGGCAAGCCGGGGGTCAGAGGGTCTCATTTAGCCCTCACGGGATAGGGGTCCGCGGTGTCGCCACTCACCGTCGGCTCGCCACAAAGCCGCCCCTGCGGTTTTATTATTATTATACTCTTTATTCAATTCACATCACGGGCTGCAAATCGCCCGGTCCTTTGGAAGGCATTGACGGAGCCGAAGCCAACGTCAAGAGGCCCTTTACAATATTAAATTAAATAAAAATATGATTTGTGGATGGAGACATGAAAAACTATAAAAAGATGGTACTATAATTTATTATGGCTATGAATGTGTGCTGCTTGATGACTGTTTTCTGGTCTATGGGATGAGGTACGGCACCCGCCAATTATGCCTCATTTCAAAATATTAAGGCGAGTGGTGACTAGCTATACACTGAATGGACCCCCCATAAAGGCGGACCGTTATGTCGGCGCCGAGGGGCAACATTGGCGTGGATAGCTAAGGGTGTTGAGAGGTGTGCTGCACTTTCACTAAACGCTACTAGCGGCTTTATGCCTTTAACACTTCCACCCTGGAGCTTTGGTCTTAGCTCTTGCGATTCCCACCACCGGCCGGCCGGTCAAGGCAAGCCGGGGGTCAGAGGGTCTCATTTAGCCCTCACGGGATAGGGGTCCGCGGTGTCGCCACTCACCGTCGGCTCGCCACAAAGCCGCCCCTGCGGGATTATTATTATTATTATTATATTTGAAAACTTACGACGAGTTCATGAAGTGGCGAAAAGAAAAACGAGTAAAGTCTTTATCTGAGACTGTATTCTTAACATACTTTAGTGAGCTATCAAAACAGCTGCAGCCATCTAGTTTGTGGTACATTTATTCAATGTTAAAAAAAACACCTGTCCCTAAAATTTGAAAATTGTTCTCATTTCACTATAAATATTAACTAATAAAATGTTTTATTCTTGTAATGCCGGTTTTTTTCTACTTACCTCACAATCGAGATGTAAAGCAGAGTAGTTAGCTCGGGTGTAAGCATCAATTGCACCCTCGAACTATAGGCGCCCTCGCTGCGCTCGTGCGCCTAAATATCTCGGGCTGCAATTGATACCTTACAGCCCTTGGCTACTAATCTACTATTAAATGTGCAAATTGGTACGTATATATATATACCAATTTCTATTCTAGAATTACTAAAAAGTGTAAAATAAAACATTAAATTAAAAAATCAAAAACCCGACTGCGCAAAAAGTGAAGGGTTTAAAAAACGAACTGAAAAGAAAAAAACAAGTAAGTCTAGTAGTTTAGACTTCTGTTTAGGGATATCAAAAAACTATACCATTTAAATTCTTTCTCGGTCGATACACTCATAAAATAAATTATACATTGTTATATGAAATGTAGAGACTTTAACGGTCGGGACACTAATGGCTTAACGAATGGGGATTAATGTGTTACAGCAGACGTAGACAGAGAAAAGAATAGACCGCGGGTTGCTCTGTCTCTTTCCCACACGAAATAGGATATACTATGGAGTTATTCCATGTAACGGAAAAGGACAAAGCTATAATATTTCCCTCTCTCAGTGCGTGCCGGTTTTTACAGCGACAGCAACTTAGTTAGCCGTTTTTAGCTTAACGAACTTTGACCTTTATTGCTATGTGTCACTGGGTTCTAAATACATATATGGTTATGTCACAGATTATATAATAGTTACTACGTGTTATGTTACAATCTTCTATCTCATGTGGCCACGCTACCCAAATCTCTATAATTCCTTACTTTATGGCAGCAGCACGTGGACACTGTTGTTTATTTAATTAACCAACAAAAAAAGGAGGATGTTCTCAATTTACTGGTTTTATGCTCTGTCATTGCCAATACGGCTAAATATGTTAGATGCTTAGTACGAACCTACTCTTATCATTATCGGGTGGTGTTAGGTAGGTTCCTTACCTTTAAATGTTAGTTAATTGTAAAGCCACGACGGTTCTTTTCTTGCACAGACTCTAAGCTAAGTTTTTTTTTATATCTTATAGGCTAGCGTTTGACCGATGCGGTCGAGGATGGTAGCACGCTAGGCCAAGAATGGGAACTGGCTCTTGGAACACATTACATGTTTTGGCGACAGTTTTTTTAACTTGAGGGTGGTAGCTGGCCAGGCGGACACTAGATAGTGTCCTACCACCATGCAGGGGTTGTTGTTTTCTTAAGGATGTTTTTCCTTCACCGGAGGGCCACTGTGAAAAGCGCACATACATTTTTCGACAGAAAAATCCATTGGTGCACGGCGGTTTGAACTCGGTACCACGGCATCAAAGCCGACCGTTCTCCCGATTACGCCACCGGGCCCTCAAGTATCTGTGTTTTGAATATATTATATTAATTTGAAAAATATTAGAATTATCACGTTACTAGCTGAGCCCCACGGCTTTGCACGCATTAAAAAGTATTCTATAGCCTAGTTCATAGTAATGGCTATCCCTGTACAAGATAACAGCGAAATCGGTCCAGCCGTATGACCGTGAAAAAGTCCCAAACAAACAAAGAAACAAACTGACTTTCGGATACACACGTTGAACTGAAAACTCCTCTCCTTTTGCATTGGCGGTTAAAAATAATGAATTTCTTAACACGGTTAAACCGTTTTTATCGTTAAAAAAATCATTAATAAGCTACGGAGCACGCACCTAATTTTATACATAATATTATTTATCAATTTAATGAATTGCAAATAAACTGCTGTCTACAGACCAAAATATATGCAATTACAATTGTGTAATCGATTAAAGATAAGCTTAATTGGCCACGACAACCAATTAACAAAACGCTAATAATTTTAACATGTCTGTCTGTGATATTACTTCTCTGAATCTTACATCTCTAAATATTTGTGATTTGGATGACATATGTTGAAAAAAGATTTTGCAATAATTTTACTGGCTGACTGCCAGCTCGATTGCTTCTTATCTTAATATCTGGATAGTATTTTTATGGTGCAGAAATAAGCTAGCACCATTTGAATTTTAAATAGTTGAAATTTTACTTCTTTTTTATTAGGGTTCCGTAGCCGAATGGCAAAAAACGGAACCCTTATAGATTCGTCATGTCTGTCTGTCTGTCTGTCTGTTTGTCTGTCCGTCCGTATGTCACAGCCATTTTATTCCGAAACTGTTAGGACTACAGAATTGAAACTTAGTAGGTAGATGTATTCTGTGAACCGCTTTCCGATTTTTATAAAAAATATAAAACTTTAAGGGCATCCCATACATAGAACTGAAACAAAATTTTTTTTTTTTCTTTAAACCTATACGTGTGGGTCTGTGGATAGGTCTTTAAAATGATATTGAGGTTCCTAAAATCATTTTTTCTCAAAGTCAATCATTTGAAAGATAGCCTAAAGTGGTAAAATATGTGTCCCCCCCCTCTAACTTTTAAAGTATGGGAGTGAAAAATCTAAAAAAAATATATGCTGTAGATCTCAATGAAAACTATCAACGAAAATTGGTTTGAACGAGATACAGTCAGCAGTTTTAGAGATATGGCGACCGCAAAGATAACTTTGTTTTTCATACAAACACTATGAAAAACAAAGTTAATTTTGTAGTTGCGAAAATCAAAGTAATAGAATACTCTACTGTGTTACGGAACCCTACGAGTGCGAGTCCGACTTGCACTTGGCCAGTTTATTCCTTTTACAAAGTTCCGTTTCCGAGTTGTGACGTACGGGCACAGAATAATAGTTACTACGTAAATACGGGATCGAATCTTTAACAGTTTTTGTTTTGTTACGCCAAAGAAGTATAACTTCTTATGTGCGTATATATAAGTACACACACACGTTTTAGGGTTCCGTAGCCAAATGGCAAAAAACGGAACCCTTATAGATTCGTCATGTCTGTCTGTTTGTCTGTCTGTCTGTCTGTCCGTCCGTCCGTATGTCACAGCAATTTTATTCCGAAACAATTAGGACTACAGAGTTGAAACTTGGTAGGTAGATGTATTCTGGGAACCGCTTTCCGATTTTACAAGCTTTTATTTATACAAAACTTAAAAATATAAAAGTTTAAGTACTTTCTAGTCAGTAGTTTTTGAGATATAGCGCATTTTCAAAACTGCAAGTATAACTTTGTTTTTAAAGTTATTTTTTGCTAACGAAAGATGATAGTTATGAAATTCACTACCGTGTTACGGAACCCTACTAGTGCGAGTAAGACTTGCACTTGGCCAGTTTATTTAGCGATTATGTTTAGCGTTACCGCCAGCCACCTTTTAACTCATGAAGTGCCAGTGGCCGAAGCACATGAGTAATTTCTTTTTTACTCATGTGGCCGAAGTGTTGCCGTTAGTAAGTTTAGAAATGCAAAGAATGGTCACAGTTTATATAATAGTAACTAGTGTATCGGCGTGCAGGTCCATTAAGAAATACACTGTTTATCATTCTTTATTACTCGACTATGGCGAAGCAAAAAGGACGGCCCGGTGGCGTAATGAAGGTTTGGTGGCGTAATCGGGTGAACTGTCGGCTTTGATGCAAGAGGTACCGAGTTCAAACCGCCGTGCACCAATGGATTTTTCTATCGAAAAATGTATGTGTGCTTTTCACAGTGGCCCCTGCGGTGAAGGAAACATCGTTAAGAAACCAAACAACCCCCGCATGGTGGTAGGACACTATCTAGTGTCCTCCTGGCCAGCTACCACCCTCAAGTTAGAAAATCTGTCGTCAAACATCTAATGTGTTCCGGCAGCTATCCTTGAGAACCAGTTCCCATTCCAGGCATACCATGCTACCATCTTCGACCGCATCATTACTTAACAACAGGTGAGATAGTGGTCACACGCTAGCCTATAAGATATATAAATAAACTGGCCAAGTGCAAGTCAACTCGCACTCGTAGGGTTCCGTACCACAGTATTTTATAAGATCGAGCAAAAAATACCACTATCATTTTTCGCCAGCAAAAAAATAATAATTTATACACATTTTATTTCTTATAACGCCATCTAACGTCTGACATAGGTGTTAGGGATCGACATTTCCATATAACGCCATCTATGGGACGTTTACCTAACTAAGCGTTCATAGATGGCGTGAAATGCCGAAAAAAACCTCTATAGTTTTTAACTTTATTCTGTTTTTAGTATTTGTTGTTATAGCGGCAACAAAAATACATCATCTGTGAAAATTTCAACTGTCTAACTATCACGGTTCATGAGATACAGCCTGGTGACAGACGGACAGACAGACAGACAGACAGACAGACGGACAGCGGAGTCTTAGTAATAGGGTCCCGTTTTACCCTTTGGGTACGGAACCCTAAAAGGGGAGGTTATGATTTTAAGCGGTATGTATGTATGTCTTGCTCCAGCCAGCAAGCTCCAACAATGTCCTGACGATGACAACTGAGAGGCTGGACTGCACATATATCCGACATTGCTGCAACAGACATGTTACTATAATATATATAATAGTGTTGTCGGTTGTGTGTAGTATATTCTGTATAATTTAATTTTATGTTATATGATTTAATTTATTTTGTACCGAATTTAATACACCTATATCCACACTCCATACTTTTATATAAATATAATACCGTTTAAAAACTAAAAAAGAACCGACTTCAATGCCGCGCTATTCATTTTCAGTACCAAATTTGAAATGTTTATCTCAATCTCTCTGGAGATACTTATCAGACCTCGATAAAATTACCATGGTACCAAACTTGGGATATCTCCTTTCGAACAAAAAAAGAATAATCAAAATCGGTTCATAAACGACGAAGTTATCCGCGAACAAACATAAAAATATATATATATATATATATATATATATATATATATATATATGTATATATATATATATATGGAGATACTTATCAGACCTCGATAAAATTACCATGGTACCAAACTTGGGATATCTCCTTTCGAACAAAAAAAGAATAATCAAAATCGGTTCATAAACGACGAAGTTATCCGCGAACAAACATAGAAATATATATATATATATATATATATATACGGTCGAATTGAGAAACCTCCTCCTTTTTTTGAAGACGGTTAATAAAGAGAAAACGTTTTGTAACGAGTTCATCTTTTGAGATGTTTTATCTCGAAGCAAGGGCATCAGTTCTCAAAAAATATCGTTTGCGCGATGCAGGATCTCATACAGCTAGGCAATGTTTAAAAGAGAGCTATTAAAATCTACGCTAGCGCCATCTCTATTCTACTAATATTATAAAGGCGAGTTTGTAAGAATGTATGGATGTATGTTTGTTACTCTTTCACGCTAAAACTACAGAACCGATTGAGCTGAATTTTGGTATGTAGACCCTGGAATAATACATAAGGTACTTTTTATCCCGATATTCCCAGGGGAACAATGTCTACGCGGGTAAAACCGTGGGGCACAGCTAGTGTTCAATATTTTATTTAAATTTAATTACCTTTTATAATTAAAAAAAAATTACATGTCTGTGATCTATAATTATTTGCTATTTTTTTAATTATGATTACCCTTTCTTACATAGAATTTTTAGACTTCACAAAAAAGAGGAGGTTCTCAATTCGTCGAAATCTTTTTTTTTAATGTATGTTCACCGATTACTCGAAGATGCCCGAACCGATGTGGAAATTTATTTATTTGTTTCATAGGCTACCCTTTCCAGGTGGTCCCATTTAAATTTTAACAAAATCGGTCGAGCTCTTTTCAATTCATCAACATATGTATTACGATGCATTTACATATCTCGATGACACGCTACTTACTGCTGGCTACTTTGACTAGCGCGACGCCGCGACGTTTTAAGTCGGTTAGTTTTTCAAACGATCTTAAATTATTATGTATTATAATACATAACATATGTTCTCTCATTATTTCTAAACTCGTTATTGTAATTTGACAGTGCAGTATCGTCGATAACCGAACATTTATGAGGATTACGATAAAAGGAAAAGAAATGGTTTTTGCAATATCAGTAAAAAAGTATTCATTTAGTTATTTTTTTTACTGAAAATATGCCTGGTTGATAGTGTTCTATCTTCAGCGATAATTTTCAAATGAACAGGATACCGTCAGATTAGGACCAGCGTATATTAGTGAATGGACAGTAATAGGCACCATTCTAGTCTGACCATGGTTTGGCAACTCATCTTGGCACTCTTCCTAGCTGCAGCATCAGGTAATCTATTTTGCGCTAAGTTCTAAATAAGTCATTTTAAATATGAAAAAAGTATACGTAAAAGTTTACAAGTCATTTTAAACCGACTCCACAAAAAACACTCCTACTCCTCCTTTCGTCTGTTTGTTATTTTTTTTTTTGTATGTTACGCGATTACTCCGTCAATTGTTAACCGAATCAAATGATTATTTTTTTAACCGACTTCAAAAAGGATGTTTCTCAATTCGACGGTATATATATAGTTATATATATTTTTTATGTTTGTTCGCGGATAACTTCGTCGTCTACGAACCGATTCTGATTATTCTTTCTTTGTTGGAAAGGGAATATCTTAAGTGTAGTGCCATGGTAGGTTCATTGAGGTTTGATAAGTATCTCCAGAGATATGATGGAGATAAACACCTCGAACTTGGTACTGAAAATTAATAGCGCGGCATTTGAAGTCGGTTCTTTAATTTTTTAAACGACCTTATTAATCGGTAGAGTACATTTTCAAAGTAGTCCCATTGTAATTTCATCGAGAGCTGATAAGTATATCTAGAGATTATATATTCTACTTTAATTTTCTTTAAATATTCTGACGTAAACGATTGGATGACAGCTGAATGGTTCATTACTTTTTTTTCTAATTCAAAGCGTTAAATTCTGCTTTTGCTATGTTTACTTGATAATTGGTTATGATTTATTTTATGATTTATGATTTTGACGTGTATATGTGCGTATATTTATACTGCCTACATACTGAATAAATGCTTTGATTCTTGATTCTTTGAGATATGACTTTAAACGTCTCAAACATGCTACTGAAACTGACTCGCACGACATGAAAGTCGGTTGTTTTAGTTTTTGCACTAAAACAACCTACTTCCATACCACTCGATTCCATTTTTAACCGACTTCAAAAAAAGGATGTTTCTCAATTCCGATTTTACCGAACCGATTTTGATGATTTATTTTTTCTATAATAGGCAGGGGTTACATATTACAACAGGTATCTCGCGCACTAGACAGCCAAGAGTCCGGCCAGTAGCCGCAGCGACCAGGCTAACTAAAGAAATCAAAGCATTTACACAGCATGTAGGTAGTACTAATATACACACATAATTATGTCATATGGTCCAAACGAAAACCATCGATGTAGACATCGACCAAGGGCTACCCAGAGAACCCCCAGAGAGAATTGCGTTTGTTTTACTTGTTTTCGAGTCAGTCCCCGAAATGTTGCAATTTATTCAAATTTTCTCCCAAACTATAAAGGCCAAAGCCCTAGTTTTATTTTGGCACTATGAACAATGAATAGGTCTATGAGGAAAACATACAATTTTTTATTTAAGCTTATTATTTTCTGAGAAAAAAAAATAAAACATCAAATTATTATTTTTTATACTAGATTAATAATAATAAATAATAATAAATAAAGTATTTATTTCTCCTCACAAAGGTACAGCTTAGTAACTATTAACATAGGATAATAAAAGTACGTGAACAATAGATTGGTAAACGTTTGACCACTATCTCAGCTGATGTTAAGTGACGATGCGATCGACGATGTAGCACGCTTACCTAGAAGATACCTGTTCACTGGCGATTTGAAGACCCCCGGGTTATAGTTACTGGGAAACACAGACACCGGCAAGGAATTCCATTCCTTGGCAGTACGTATGACAAATGTTGAGTCGAAACATTTTGTGCGGGTAGATGGAATGTCCACCACAAATCGATGTCGCACATCAGTACGTCGGGTTGTCCGATAGAAGAAGGGGATGGTGGGACTAATTCGTGCAATTGGATGGCACACTCTCCGAAATGTATCCGATAAAAAACCGATAAACTTGCGACTTTGCGGCGATGCTCTAGGCTCTGGAGTCTTTTACCAACAAGTTTGTCGTCGTTGATGAGTTTCTTGGCTTTCCTCTCAATTATTTCCAGCGCCTCCAGCTGGTATTTAGCTGAACCATCCCATAGGTGAGAACTGTACTCCATGCATGATCGGACTTGTGCTTGATACAAATGGAGCAGCTGTCCCGGTGTGAAATACTGTCTCACCTTGGCCAGAATACTGAGCTTTTTGGAAGCCAACTGGGCCTTGGACTCAATGTAGGATCCAAAGTTGAGTGTGGGTGTTAAAGAAATGCCAAGAAACTCAAGGTGGTTAGTTATCGGCACGGATACATCTCGAAAAGTAGGACTCATATGGAATGGACTCCGTTTGGCGGAGAACAGACACGCCTGGGTCTTAGCAGCATTAAATTTGACCAGATTGGCATCACCTCATTCGGAGACACCCTGTAAAGACAAGTTCATGCGCTCGACCATCGCCTCTCTAAAACACTGTATTTCAGCCGCACTGGACCGTGCACTAGATGTATAGCTCTCTACAACGGTGCTGTTGTCTACATACCCAAAGATACCGGGCTTAAGCAGATCGTTGATATGCAGCAGGAAAAGGGTTGCAGAGAGCACCGATCCCTGAGAGACCCCGGCATTAATTGCTAATTGGTCAGAAGAGCAGCCATCAATGACTACCCTTATTGACCGGTCCCTCAGAAAATCCGAAATCCAGACACACAAACCAGTGGACAGTCCGTATGATGGAAGCTTACTTATAAGGCTATCGTGCCAAACCCTGTCAAAGGCTTTTGAGATATCGAGAAAAACCGCACATTTTTTTATTTAGATGATATTTGAAATTTTACTTTGGGCAGGCTTTTTTCCAAAAAAACACAGAATAAAAAAGTTATAACCGATTTTAAAAACTTGTCTGTGTTATGGACCTGCTGCTTGCCAAATTTCATACGGCTACGACAAGAGGTTCAGGTCTAAAAACATAATTAACGAAATTAAGAAAGATTTTAATATTCAAATTATTTCTTCTGAAATCTGGTAATCTTTTTTTACATAATTAACGCATAATGAAGGAAATAAGTTGTAATAAAGCCCAACATCTTTAAATTAAGGAAATTTAAGAGTAAAAACTAAGGTTAAAATGTTGAAAAATATTGTCAATTTTCCTAGCCTATCTTTTGTCATTTTTGTAATAAGTTCCAGTTATGCACATGATATCGCTTAATAAAGTTTCTTTTTAGATGATAAGAGAAGTGATCACTTTTAGTTTTCTTTTTCTATGATTATTTTAGATAAGTGTTTAATTTACGTTATAGGCAAGCGTTTGACCATTATCTCACTTGATGATAAGTGATGATGTGGTGATCGACCATGATGCTCGCTTTCTTAGACGATACTTTTACACTCGCGAGCTTGGGTCGTTCTCCAATATAAAAATTAAATAATTTGAGGTCAGGCATCTTGATGGCCAGATACAGATCCATCGCGCCGGATACATCAACTTGTGTAAGTGTCACCCTAAAAATTTAACATCTCCAGCGAAATGAATAAGAATAAATATCAACTTTAACTAAGAGATGCACACAAGAAGAGAAGTGAAGACAATGACTTCTTTCATCATATCAGAAGAAACTTCATAAAGCGTTATCGTATGTGCAGTAACGTGCATTGCTGCAAAGGGTAACTTTGCTTGCATTGCTGTTAAGGGACCTTTTGAACTTTTATTACAAATTTGACAAGAAAATCTCTTCATTTGAGTTAATTCTGTAAAAAAGAGATTATCAGAGTGTATTTCAGAAGAAATAATTTGGATATTAAAATCCTTCCTTAATTTCGTTAATTATGTTTTTAGACCTGAACCTCTTATCGTAGCCATGTGAAATTTGGCAAACAGAGGGTTCATAAAACAGACAAGTTTTTAAAATCGGTTACAACTTTTTTATTTTGTGTTTTTTTGGAAAAAAGCCTGCCCAAAGTAAAAGTTCAAATATCGTCTAAATAAAAAAATCTGATGTATTATTTTTTCTCAGAAAATAATAAGCTTAAATAAAAAATTGTATTTTTCCCTGAAAGACCTTTTCATTGTTTATAGTCCCACAAAAAAAATAGGACTCTGGCTTGTATGGCGTTTGGGAGAAAATTTAAATCAATTGCAACATTTCGGGGACTAACTCCAAAACAAGTAAAACTCAATTTTCTCGCGAACTATACATTTTATACGGAACATACATGGGGGTTTTCTGTGTAGCCCTTGGAGTCCTCCATCGATGGTTTTCGTTTGGACCATATGAAACCCGACACCCTGTATACACGTCAAATTCATAAAATAAATCATAATCAATTATGAAGTATATATAACTTAACAAAAGCATAATATTACGCTTTGAATTAAAAAATAAACAAAAGTAATGAGCCATTCAGCTGTCATCCAACCGTTGACGTCAAACTAATTAAAAAATTATTAAAGTATGGTTGCCAACTATATAATACCTCTTTGTTTCAGTACTTCAGTCAATTTTTATGTACTTAAATCTAATATATAAAATTCTCGTGTCACAGTTTTCGTTGCCATACTCCTCCGAAACGGCTTGACCGATTTTGATGAAATTTTTTGTGCTTATCCGGTATCTATGAGAATCGGTCACCATCTATTTTTCATCCCCCTAAATGTTAGGGGTAGTCCACCCCTAAATTTATTTTTTTATTTTTTAAACAAAATTTTTAATTTCTATTTTTTTATGATACAACATACAAAAATACATACAATCCTCAATTTTCACCCTTCTACAATCAACCCTTATTTTTTAATAGCCATTTATTTATATGGCAAAACAACGTTTGCCGGGTCAGCTAGTAAATTATATAAACGTTGCGCACTTGGCCGCGCGGCTACTGGCGGAGTCATGGCCATGTAGGGCGCGAGGTGCCTTAAGCGCCTTATTCACGATCCATCTTACTGTACGTCCCGCCAAGGACATGCACGATGCACGATGCAAAATACCATGAATAGGCTAAGCTTGACGTACGTCGATAATTATTATTAATTGTTTGGTGGATCTAAACGACCAACTTTGCATCCAGCGAGCTCAGACTAAAAGTCTAGACCGAGGCCCGCCGAACAACGCACTGAGGCCGGTAAAATTACACCTCGCCTTGTACTATCGAGGGACAATAGTCCAGTAGCATCTCAATGTTATGTTAGTAGCCTGCACGATATTTCTGTCGAATGTTCCAACGCAAACAATAACACGTAAGTACGGCATAGATGGCATGCTTAGCCAGACCACAGATGAATAAAAAGGTGAAACGTAGCGTCAGATACATTTGGTAAACATCAAATATAGATAACAATATTCCACTGTATACTCTTTTTCTTTTTGTTGAGTTAACATAACGTCGAGTAAGCTACGCAACAAGTAACGGATGCTTAAATTCGAATGAGTCATTAATAGCATCTTGGTCGAGTGGTCGATAGTCCACCTAGGACTGTTAAGGAAGCAGGAGGCCCCGAGTTCGATTCTCTATCCACTGCATGATTTTGTTTTAATTTTGAGGGCCCGGTGGTGTAATCGGGATTTGATGCCAGAGATACGGAGTTCAAACCGCCGTGCACCAATGGATTTTTCTATCAAAAAATTATGTGCGCTTTTCACAGTGGCCCTCCGGTAGCTACCACCCTCAAGTTAGAAAATCTGTCGTCAAACATCTAATGTGTTCCGGCAGCTATCCTTGAGAGCCAGTTCCCATTATAGGACTCGCGTGCTTACCATCTTCGACCGCATCATCACTTACCAACAGGTGAGATAGTGGTCAAACGTTAGCCTATAAAATATATATAAAAAATTATCAATTATTAATAGCTTGTATTATTTTATATCTGTTTAAACAAAGTTAGCTAATAAAGGTCAATTGGTGATCTATGTTATATGTGAAATAAAACAAATAGCACGGTGATGTTATATTAATAGTTTTTGAGGAAATATTTATTTGTATGACTAAGAAGAATACACAGCAACAATGTTTTTAAATTAACTGTTTTACAACATATCGAACTATCATAAACTTTTATTTTTATTTAATATTATATTAAATTAAAGCCGTTTTCATTGACAATTTTCTACTTTGACAAAATAACACTGTTAATTGGTTGCATCTAAGAATTGCTCTTACCTATTGATTATTTGAGGTTATAAGCTTAATTATTCATTTTCTCTAGGAAAAGAGGATTGAAGCTTGATCCTTTATAATCATAACTTACACAATTATTTTTATTACAAATTATCACAGCCGGCACACCGCCTAGTTTTTATTTACTTTTAAATTAATATTTCGTGTGTCAAGAACACAGATTTTCGATGCAGATAAGAAGCCTTCGTAATCCACTATATTTGCACATATAATGTCTGTCGCCTAAATTTCCCCAAACTAGATCCAAGGGGACTACAGGACTACACTACAGCTGCTCAAGACATCTCTCGTCTCGTGCTTCTCATCTTTGCATTATTAAACCCCCATGGTGTGCGCGGCGAACTCACTGTATAAAATTCGTCTGAAAACGCCAAATCTTATTAACACACTTTATTAACAATTTACATTCACAACTACGATTTCTCATCACTTATCACTCAGCAATAGCTTACACTTATGCCGCTTTCACTATACATTGGAGATAACAATTAGTCCATTTCTATGCAATACCTCAATATTCGCCGTCTTTAATAATTATATTTGCTTGCATTTTGATTTTTTAAGTTATTTATTAACCAAACTTCAACTACCACCGAAGTTCACCAAACGACAATTTTATGTTCATACATTTATGCCATCAATAAATTTTGTTTAAAATCTACCCTCATTATTTGTATAACTGATAAAAGAAGCAAAACTGGTCTAGTTATTCTACTAATGAACACATGCGCTCTTTCTAATTGGTTCATAATGAAAGAGTGCGATATATGGGTCTTTCTATCTCTTCTATCTTTCTCTTTCATTATGTTACTTTCCAAACTTCTTATAGAAGAAGGTCGTATGTGCATATTTTGCTGTCATGCTATTGCTTTTTGAGACTGCTACTCCAATTTTGACCGATACTGTACATACACAGTAACACACACACGCATATTATAACGAAATTACACCTTACATTGTCATTCGAGCTATTCCGGCGCGCGGAGTGTCGCGTTATAATAATTCACATTTTTATGGAAAACAATGCTGAATTGTTTTGTGAAAGGGTGTAAAAACCAATCTTCGAAAAATAAAAAGTAGGATAAAATCACATTTCATACGTAAGTTTATGTTTACTTACGTTAATCCATATTTTTTATAAATCAATTTTAGTAATTATTATGACAGCTTGGAAAAAAAACCCCACAAGTGTTGCCACTAGTAAGCGTTACGATAGTCCCCGTTTATTGAGTAAGTTATTATGTTCTATATTTTCATTATGGTTCCACACGATTAGATGTATTTAGCCAGTGTCAATACTGGCTAAATATACTAATTGCAAATCGTGAAAAAAGCTTTAAGTTATTGAGAATTCAATTCATAACAAGGGGTCAATATCACATTTTAGGAAGTCATAGTCTTAATTAAAGTTTAGTTTAATTTTAATTTTAAATACTTTATACGGATAACGGCGGGATTTAAACCCGCACTTAATGACCATGACCATGACATTTCATGACACTACGTGACATTTCATGACATAACGTGACATTTCATAACATTTCATGACATTTCATAACATTTCATGACAATTCGTGACATTTTGTGATATTTCATGACAAATAATGATATTTCATGACATTCCCTTATATTTCATGATATTTTGTGACATTTCATGATATTTCAGTACATTTTAGAATTTTTTAGGACATTTTGTAACATTTCGTGACACATCTGGACATTTCATGATATTTCATGACATTTCATGCCATTTCAGGACATTTTATAACATTTCATGATATTTTATGACATTACGATTTGCGACGAAATTTTATGAAATGTCACGGAATGTCACAAAATATTACAAAATGTCATGAAATGTCACGAAAAAATCATGAAACGTCGTGAAATTTCATTAAAAGTCACCAAATGTCACGATATGTCATGAAATGTCAGAAAATTTCATAAAATGTCTAAAATGTCATGATATGTTTCGATATATCATGAGACGTCATGCGATTTTATGAAATGACATCAAATTTCACAAAATGTCATGAAATGTCACGAAATATCATGAAACGTCGTGAAATTTCATTAAAAGTCACCAAATGTCACGATATGTCATGAAATGTCAGAAAATGTCATAAAATGTCATAAAATGTCATGAAATGTTACGAAATATCATGAGACGTCATGCAATTTTATGAAATGTCACCAAATTTCACAAAATGTCATGAAATTTTATGAAATGTTATGAATTGTCAGGAAATGACATGAAATGTCATAATTTGTCATGTTATGTTAAAAAATGTTATTTGATGTCAGGAAATGTCACGGCTTTTCAGAATCAGAATCAGAATAATTTATTGAGCTAGTGACTTAATTTACATTAGGCTAGTTGTCATTGCCTTTAAGACCCGTCAGTTACCCAAATCGGGCATTCAATAATATAATAGAACATACATTTAATTTTAATAAAAGACATTAATAATTTTATGCATTCGATCCAAATTAATATTAGAGATATATATGACTTATACAATTAAAAATTATGTCAAAATATAATGTTAATAAAGATAAAAATATATTTATAATTAATTCAATAATGAATGTCTTGAATCATTTTTAATCATTATTGGTATCAGTACCCTTGTCGCGATGCATAAATTCTTTAATGTCATAGAAACTTTTTGATATTAGCCACCTCTTGAGTTTTGTCTTAAAACTATTTACAGATGTAATGTCAGAGAGATGCTTGGGCAGTGCGTTATAAATACGAACAGCACTAGTATATGTACTTTTTTGGCCAATCATTGTGCGGTTCGCAGGCATGTATAGATAATCATATCCCCTTATGGGGGCGCTCCGCAACCGCATCTCTGACTTCCTTTGGAATAAATGTATATTACACCTAACGAATAGTGACAATTCTAGTATGTAAATTCCTGTCAACGTAAGATAGCCCTTTTGTTTGAATATTGGGCGCACAGATTCATCACTATTTTTACTATATATTATTCTGAGGCACTTTCGGACTGGCGACCAAGAGATCGTGAGTTCGATCCCCACCCCACCCATTGCACTATTGACGTGAACCCACTCCAGACACAAGCATATTTAGCTTAATTGTTAAACACAATCCAAAAAATCCTAAAGTGTGAGACACTTCAAAGAAACATAATATTATATTAAGCTTAGTTGGAGGGGTTAACAAGAATACTAGTAATGTGCAACCCACATTGCGAGTAATATTTATAAAAAAAATAAAAAAATTGACTCTTCCAGTTCAGATTCGTGTCCAGGGATACTCCCAAGAAATCCATTGTGTGTACTTCCTGCACTTGGACATTATTTACCTTAATGTTTAATTGCAGTGGTTTGGCCTTATGGTTGTGAAATTGTAGTAACTTAGTCTTTGTGATATTCATTTCCAAGTTTAGAGTGTTTAACCAATTCATTATGTCATCTAATGATCATATTAAAATTATTTGAGACATACACACACTAAATGACAAAACAATACAATAATAAATGACAAATTACACAACTAAATTAGCAAAAAATAACACAAATGTAAATAATAATTAAAAATAAATAATTGAGCACACAATAAAATCTAAATTTAATTTAATGTAATTTCTACCCCGAAATGATGAGGGTATGTACGGAGCATGTCTGTCAGCGCAGTGTCTCAAGAATGGGCAATCTACCCTCTCCGCAATCATCGCTAGGACGACGTTGCCACTGGCCCTCAGTCTACGCATCAGAGATGAGGCACGCTTACGCATGGTCGTATAGAAACAATCCACCCGCGCCTGCGCAAACATGCCCAATGCGCTGCAGTATCTGGGCAGTCCCATCATCGCCCTAAACGCGTTGTTAAATTGGACGCGAAGAGCATTGTACGCCGCCCGAGCATAACTCGCCCATAAGCTGCACGTATATAGAGAAGTGCAGTATGCTCGAAAGAGCGTTACTTTCACTTCTCCTGAACTACGTGAGAACCTGCGAGCCAACATGCCCGCCCTAACGGCCAAGGCTCTTCATTCCCGCTCAATGTCCGCATCATCTCTGAGGCCAGTAGTAACGATGTGTCCCAGATACTTGAATTGGTCCACCCTTTCCAGGGGGACACCATACAGAGACACTGGTGGATAATTTTGTGTAGGACGTTTCGTTCTAGCCTCAAAAACCATGCATACACTTTTAGTGGCATTATATTTTAGCCCGTGTCCATACATACTCTTCACAGATCTGCACTAATTTTCTCAAACCACAAACCGACGCGCTCAGCAACACCATATCATCTGCATAGCTTAGGTTATTAACACATACTCCATTAATATGACATCCTATATGCTGGTTGCTGAGCGCAACGATTAAGGCATTTATGTACAGGTTAAACAGTGAGGGAGAAGTCAACCCTCCCTGCCTCACCCCACACTCCAGCCTGTACGGGTCTGACATCGTACCTGCCCATTTGACGCTATTGACTTGGTTCTTATACCAGTATTTAAAAATACTGGTCAGTTCTGTTGGTAGGTTGATGCTTCGAAGCTTATCCCATAGGATATCATAAGAAACCAAGTCAAATGCTTTGGATAGGTCAAGGAAGCAGGCGTGCACGGGAGTGCTTCTATCTGTATAGTGCCTGACGACATGCTTGAGGTACAGTATTGCACTCTCAGTAGACAGTTTGGGCCTAAACCCAAACAGATTATCATGCAAAACTAGGTATTTATTTAACCGTGCATCAAGCAGGCCGTCAAACACCTTGGCTATAATCGTTGCTAAAGAGATAGGCCTGTAATTATTTATATCAGCCAAGTCACCTGTTTTATTTTTAACAACAGGTACAACAACGGTTGCCATCATATTTGGCGGCAGGTAGGAGTGGCTCACACATAACGTGTAGAACAACGCTAATACTCGCGAAATATGTGGCCCAGTGTGAACCAAGTGCTCTATACTAAGTCCATCGTGGCCAGGAGATTTTCCCCTTGGTATGGATTTAATGATTTTTGCTACATCATGAGAGCTAAACCTGGTCCCAACAGTCCCCGCTGATATCTGATCATAGCGCACATGATTTATCGGAGCCAGCGGTGACTTAATACGAAAGTGGTTACTGAACAGATCAGCGATGTCCTTTGGCTCACTCACACCAGCAACGCTCATCGGAAGGCCAGGTCGAATGTTTATTTTGCTAGTACTCTCCCAGAAATCCCGAAAATGTCCACTAGAATGCTTCTCAGCAAGGGCGTCCATTCTAATCTGGTCCTGATGGTTTTGACACCATTTAAGATGAGACTTGAATATTCGCCTGCTTTGACGCATTTCATCATGGACACATCCTGACTTAGGCTTACCGCAAAGAACCCATTCGTGGAATTTCGCTCCAAATGAGCCCCACTGACATGCTTGTTCCATCCAACGATGCGCGGGCCACGTCTTCCCCACCGCGCTCTCTCGCCTCCGCGACCCACCTTGGCCGCAGCGCTGAGGGCAGCTACAATCTCAGAATAAATCCCGTCTAGAATAAGCCTATGGGCCGGTTCCACACAATAGCGATCCGCACACTCTGTAAATTCGACTGGAAAGTCAATGACACGTAATTTTACATGACATGCATTACGATAAATACCCACTTCGTCGTTATTTCTTTCCCCCCACAAAATATCATTATTTAACACTATTTTACTATGCAACTTAGGTGTTAATAAATCTAGACTGCATTCCATAATAATAGGGAAGTGATCAGACCAAGTAGTATCATTATTTACATAAATATTACAAACAGATAGTTTGGCAGATTCAGTCACTATACAATGGTCTAACCAACTGCATGAACTGTGCGCCTCACTATAAAAGGTATACGTGTCTGACTAAACACGTAACATTTCGACGTCGATACACGCCCACAGTTGCTCGTCACAGAAAGCCATGAGTTCACCATAGAAAAATTCAGACGGATCCGCATTAAAGTCACCCATAATGTAAACCGATTCTACACCGCACTCTTCTACTAAAGCACTCACCGTAACGAGGCAATCCGTGAATTCAGTTAAGTTTTAACAAACAAAATTGTCGCATCGTCAGCATAGAGTACACTCAAATTCTTAGTTAGTGTTGGAAAATCATTAATATATACTAAAAATAATAATGGGCCCAAAATGCTCCCTTGTGGTACCCCTAAGACAACATTTCCCTTGGACGATTGAATGCTTTCGATGGCTCTTGAGTCGTCATCGAAATAATCCAATACAATCGTTTGGGTTCTGCTACTGAGGTATGAGTCTAATAAGCTATGAGCAGAACCACGAATGCCTATGTGCTCTAATTGTTGAAGGAGTATGGCAGGTACGACACAGTCAAATGCTCTTGACATATCAACAAATAGTGCTGTACATGGAGTTTTTTTATCGATTGATTCCCAAACCTTACTCAACATCGTATAAATTGCCATTGTGGTAGATTTACCTTTTCTAAATCCGAATTCATTGGGAATTATTGTTTCATTTTTGCAAAAAAAATTAACAGTCGGTCATAGATAACTCGTTCAAATATTTTTGAAAAACTTGGTAGCAATGCTATGGGCCGATAATTTTTATGGTCTGTTTTTGAACCTTTTTTATGCAATGGCTTTATTAACGCTGTTTTGAGCAGTTCGGGAAAGCAGCCACGTTCAAACATTAGATTTATAATGTATACTAAGGGACCAGTAATATCATTGATGCATGCTTTCACGACTTGCGTTGTTATTCCATCACATCCACTACTTTTTTTGTTTTTTAAACTTTTTACTATTTTGAGTATTTCTTCTGTATCAACCGGACTTAAAAATATACTATTACAAGCTATGTTACAAGATTGATGTGATCTGTTATTAAAATTTTTATTAATGTCATTTTGAGTAAGATAATTAGCAATGTCAATTTGTTTAGTTATTTTATGGTCAGATTCCTGTAAATATTGTATTGATTGTTTAATGTCATTATTCTGTGTTGTGTGCATTTTGATTAGTCCCCAAGTAGCTTTTGCTTTGTTCGTGCTGTTTTTTAGATATTGAACCTCATTGAACCACATTAGACAGGACACTACAAAAGAACATTCATAGGCCAAAAATTATATTATCTTCGACCGTATCATCAATTTTCCAACAGGTGAGATAGTGGTCAAACGCTAGCCTATAAGATGTAAAAAATAATTTAAAAAACACTTTCCCATCCCAAGATCTATATTGCGCGCACTTATCGAGGAACCAACCATCGTTTTTCGAATAGGTGGGATGAATACATACTTACAGTACTCTTAAAAGTGAGGTATACACTTAAAAAAATTGCTAACTTATCCATTTACTTATCCATTTATTCAGTACATAGACAATAATATATTAGGGTAATATGTTTATACTGCATGGCAACACTTACTAAGAGCACACATGTTTACGAAACCGGCCTCAGTACGTTGTTCGGTGGCTGGCGTCTGGGCTTCTTATTTCGTCTTAGGCAGCGAGCGCCTTACGCTTGATGCGCGCATGATAGTCAGTATGCTACATCCAGCGCTGCGGCCGGACGTACAGCTGAGATGGATCGTGAATAAGGCGCTTTAGGCAGTAGTGCCATCTTGTCCTACATCATCATCGTTAGCCTATCCTAGTCTACTGCTGGACATAGGCCTCTCCAATCGTATCCACTGGGCACTAAAATCGTCTACTTTCATCCAGCTCTCGCAGCCACATTGCGAATATCATCGCTCTAACTAGTGTGGCTTGTACTTATCTTTTCTTAGTTTAAACTAAAACTCTTCAAATTCCAGCTCTCCCAGCTGACCCGGTGATAAGAAAGCTGGACCCGGTGAGGTACCAGTATGCATGGGATGGCAACGGAATGCCATATCTAGTGGATATGTGGGTCAAGGTAGGTGCACTTTTGATCTATGTTTTCACTGTTTTAGGTTTTTTTTTATGTTTTGCCAGTTACCATTATAGGACTAGCGTGCTTACCATCTTCTACCATCACTTACCAACAGGTGAGATAGTGGTCAAACACTAGCCTATAAAATAGACATACATTCATAAAATCACGCCTTTTTCCTGTTGAGGTAGGCAGAGACTACTTCTTTCCACATGCTACGATCCTGACATACCTCTTGTAAGCACAGCACAACACACAAGCTTAAGCAAGCATTTCCATAGATATGACGATAAACGTCTCAAACTTGCAACTGAAACTGACTCGCGCGGCATGGAAGTGGGTTGTTTTAGTTTTTAAACTATCTTAATACTATTTTATCAACCGACTTCCAAAAAGAAGGAGGTTCTCATCACGTAACATAAACAAAAAAAAATACATTAATGTGTTTTTTTTTTTTTGTGTGTATGTTACGCGATTACTCCGTCAATTCTGAACCGATTTCAATGATTATTTGTAATCGGTAGGGTACGTTTCCGAGGTGGTCCCATTGTAATTTCATCGAGATCTGATAAGTATCTCTAGAGATATGACGATAAATGTCTCAAACTTGCTACTGAGACTGACTCGCGTGGTATGGATGTCAGCATTGAAGTCGGTTGTTTTAGTTTTTAAACTATCCTTATTATTTAATCACCGATTCAATGTGTTATTTGTTTTCAGGTTAGCGACTTGCAACGGATGGCTAGATACACTGCAGAGACTGACAATGCATACCATCTCTTCACTCAGTAATTTCAAACCTTGCTTAGCAGAAAACCAGATCAAGCCAGAAACCGATCTGGTCTGATCTGGATTTCTGCTATAAAATGTAGTCACTATTGTACCCTATTCTAATATCTTTAAGTGCAATATAGCGTGTTCTATCTACCTATTTTCAACCGACTTCTCAAAAAGAAGGAGGTTCTCAATTCGTCTGTATGTTTTTTTTGTGTGTATGTTACGCGATTGCTCCAACTGTAAACCGATTTGAATGATTCTTTTTTTAATCGGTAGGGTTCATTTTCGAGGTGGTCCCAATGTAATTTCATCGAGATCTGATGAGTATCTCCAGAGATATGACGATAAACGTCACAAACTTGCTACTGAAACTGACTCGCGCGGCATGGAAGTCGGTTGTTTTAGTTTTTAAACTGTCTTAATTATTTATTTATATTTCGTTATATTTATGTATGCTATCCTATTTTATAATGTTTTAATATTAATTATAAATTATTTACAGAAGGTACATATATACAACTTAAAAATAAATTAAACTATTAACTGAGAATAAATTAAATGTTATAAATAAAAATTAAAGTAGTTATAAATAAAAAACAGAACCTAGGTTGCAG
The DNA here is from genome assembly GCA_954871355.1 of Cabera pusaria. Lineage (NCBI taxonomy): Eukaryota > Metazoa > Arthropoda > Insecta > Lepidoptera > Geometridae > Cabera > Cabera pusaria. The sequence continues at coordinate 936,865 of OX940912.1, forward strand.
CTGTCTGCCGGTAACGTTCCCAAAAAACTGGCGACGTTACCTCGTTGAATTGCTAGGCTAATCCGTTGGCCGAGGTAAGCGCCAGCTCTTCGGTCATGAGTGACGTCTATTAAGCGTCTGGACAGCTCCTTTACAAAACCCCGGGCATCTCGACCCCACGGACCCATTGTTTCGACCCCAAACGGAAGAAAAATGTAGCCATCACCAATGGCAGCATATTTCCTCCGCTGCTCGTGACGCCGCTAACGTGTCAGCACACGTCGCGTCCCACACCAACGGTCTCCCTTAATTATAAATATCAAATAATTTCTAATTGACAGTAACACTGAATTTATTTTAATTCTTATTTAATTAGGTTTCTTATACTTTTAATGCTTTGAATTTATTTAATTTTTTACATTAGTGCGATAAAATGACCACATGTAGGTATCTACCTAAACTAAATGAAATATAATAGTTGTAAGTATTCATAATTTTATAACATCTTAATTATACGTATAAAGTAATATTTAAGGAACAAATAGGAACAATAGGTGCCTAAACGTGGGAGGAACTAGATCCCAAGGTACGGGCGTTCATTCGCCTAGCTTGGTATCTAGCGACTATATTACAAATGTGTTTGTTATCTTTGTGCAATAAAATGTTTCGAAATTAACTTGAATTGAGTCTGTCTATCTATCTATCGATCTATATCTATCTATCTATCAGTTAGTCGAACTCTAGGGCATTACCGTGGTGGATCTTCGACTTACCGCATCCATTCGCCTACGTTATAGTGACGGTGTAATACGATGTTAAATGTTGTTCCAAGGTCCAACCCAACAGTAAGCCATCCCATAATCCTGCACAACGAGACATCTCTAAACACCAGCTATTTCTCACCGGACCGTCGCACCATCGTCATCGTGCATGGTTGGATGAACGACGCTACGTCAGATATTTTCGCCGTACTCGTGCCCGGTGAGTGTATCTACCTACTCAAACTCACTCACTTATATTTACTCTACAATACAAAACAAAATATTATAAACAAAATAATTACTATTTATTACTATGACTTATTATTAGTAAACAGTAACGTGAAGCAGGGCAGTCTTATCGAATAAATAAATTACTTCCAGATTATTTTGGCATGGAAAATATGAATATCAACATACAGAATGATGGCGGCATTCTCATTGAAAATTAAATGATCAGAGTGAAGATTAATATATATGATATGAGAAGATATACACTGCAATAAATTACTTAAACACACACTTATTCCTACTAACGCCCTTACTCAAACACACATTCACTCGCACTCACTCTCTTGCTCAAAAATACACACACACTAATAGTTATCTACATTTAAAATCTCGCTTTTTTTGTTATATTAATTATATTATTTGCTAGTAAGCTTTCATTTAAAAAAAATATCTTTATAAATATTAATTACATCACGAAATGTAAGGGAGCACAGGTATGTAAGGAAGCACAGGGATGTAAGGGAGCACAAATACCACCTCAGTGCTCCCACCCAACCTCACCTGTCCGTGGTGCATCCTGCTGAAAAAACAAAACGTGGCTCTGGTGACCGACAAATGGCGGTATAACCATTTCAAATTATGGCTTGGCTAAATACTACAGGCCGGTGACGGGCATCAGCGTCACCGGTGCGAGGAGCGACGTCCTGCGATCGCCAACCCGCCTGCCTAGCGTGGTGATTAGGGCATATCTCTCCCAATGAGCGGAAGATTGGACTCAGTGGCGTATCTTGCGAGAGGCCTACGTCCAGTAGTGGGCTGTGGATTGACACAGGCTGGTCGTACTGATGATGACGACATCTCGAAAACACACTTACTTTAACTTACATTTACTAACACTCTTATCAATACATAGACACAAAACCCATACCGTTTACCGTATTTTTCGATTCATGTTTTGCATGCAACTTGCCTACACTACATATCGAGGGTGCAGTGTTAAAACCCGATAAATGAAAAAAAAACGAAAACCCGCTTTAAAAGTTTTAAACCCCACTATAATCAGAATTGTTTGCTCTTCTTAGTGATGTTTCCAGATAAACAGATTTTAATGTTTGACATACAGAAATACTAACCAAATAACCCAATAAGTGCAAATTAAATAAAATTATTTTAGTTGAAAGAACTAATGGTAAGTTTTATTTATTTTTGCATTTATCGGGTTTTAACACTGCACCCTCGATATTGGTCTGCCATAAGGTTTAGGCTCTTTCTCTGTTCTTTTCAACGACGTTTTACTATTAACACAATCGTGCACAGCAGATTTTTGACCAATTCAACTCAATCCGTATGCTCTAAGCATCTATCTAAGTAAGGTTATAATTGCAATATACATCAAAACGGCCAGAGCGACAGAATGGTTGAAGGGATTGTGTCCTTGTCTAACAACCTGCCGGTGCTATATATATATTTCTTTAGTGGACCCCACAAAAGAAAGAGACAAATTCCATGCAAGTTTCGGTCTCTTTCAGGCCGGTAGTGCACAGTGAGTTTTTTTTTTAGTAAAATGTATTTGGTTCTGTCAAATAAAGTAAGAATCCACACTCACACTCACTCTCTACATTCTCCAGCATACCTGGGGGCCGAGAATGTGAATGTGATCGCAGTGGACTGGAGTGCAGGCGCTGATACTATCGACTACGTCGCTGCTACTTCTAACACTGTTAGTTCTGGTAAGAACTTCACTTTATTTATTACTGTTCCCCGCGGCTTTGCCCGCGTTTAATCCTAGTTACAAATCTTCCTCTTGAATCATTTTGTCTATTGATTAAAAAAAATTATTAAAATCCGTTGCGCAGTTTAAAAGAGCGGTAGTGACTTTTTTTAAATAAATTAATATTACAAAGAGGAAAGATTTGATTTTTCAACCGACTTCTAAAAAGAAAAAGGTTTTCAATTCGTTCGTATTTTTATGTGTTTTTTTTAAAAATTTTTTGTATGTATTATACGTGATTACTTCGTCAATTGTGAACAAATTCGAATGGTTATTTTTTCATCGGTAGAGTACATTTTCGAGGTGATCCTATTGTAATTTCATCGAGGTCTGATAAGTTTCTCCAAAGATATGACAACAAGCGTCTCAAACTTGTTACTGAAACTGACTCGCTGGGCATGGAAGTCGGTTGTTTTAGTTTTTAAACTATCTTAACTATGGTCTGTTTTTTTTTTATGATTTAACTTAAAACTTAAAACTAAAGTAACATTTTAAAAACCTTTTTAAACACAAACATAACCTAGGACCAGAGCAAGTCAAGACAAATCCAACGAGCCCAAACACGACGGGTATAACATGTTTAATTTTAATAACGGGTATTTAAAGATTTAATTTTTATAACAGGTATTTAAAGAGTTCCTATGGCCACATTCCAGCTCCATCATCAGATCAGCGCCATGTCATCATAATATTGCATTGTCACGCGATTTATACATGTATGCAAAATTTCAGCTCATTCGGTAACCGGAAAGTGGATCAAATTTAATTTGCAAAATTTGATGATAAGCTTCGTGATAGATGAAACTAAATAATAACCGGCCAAGTGCGTGTTGGGCCACGCGCAGTGTAGGGTTCCGTAGTACCCTGTTATTCAATGCAAGTCTTTACCCGTTATTACCAAGCAACTAGGTAATCCGTCTTTGTCCTCCGTCTTAAAATCCTTAGAATAAATCCTTTAAAGTGTTAAAGGATTTATTCTAAGGATTTTGTATTTGGTACAAAATTATCCAACACCCAAGTTCAACGACTATTATTGCTAAACTAATAAAGTTATCTTAACTGCTATAATTTTCCTGTAAAGTTCATGAAATGCGCTATTATCACGAATTTTTCCAGATTTTTCAAGACAGCAGTTTAGCTTTTAGAGGGGGGGGACGCCCTACTGGAACAAAAATTTGCACTTTAAAGTTTAATATTTCGTAAATGGAGCATTCAATTGAAAAATGGTATTAGCAACTCTTAAGTCATTTTAAAAGAACTATTCAACGATTCCCCACACGATGGGGTAGACGATGAAAAAAAAATTCATCCCCACTTCTCATATAGGGGAGCCTACCCTAAAAAAAATATTTTTCTAAATTTTATATCAGCACTTTGTCGGCGTTCTTTATTTACATACCTCCACAAATTTACAGCTTTCTAGTATTACCGGTCTCTTAGCAAAACCTCGGACAGACAGACAGACGGACATGACGAAACTATAAGGGTTCCTTGTCAGGACTACGGAACCCTAAAAACTAACCAATGAACTTTGTATCCAGGCGAGAGCGTAGCACGCTTCATAACTTGGTTGAACACCGCGAGTGGTGCCAATGTTTCCAGTTACCACATAATTGGCCACAGCCTGGGTGGTCACCAGGCTGGAGTCATCGGCAGGAATCTTGGCGGAAAGGTGCCTTACGTCACTGGTAAGGAAGGAGTGTCTATCTACAGGTGGAAGGAACACATTATATCCATATCCCGCCTGATTAGCTACCAAAAAGTAGCTTACCGCCATCAAGGAGAAAATCTGCCGCCATAACCTTACGGTGTTCCGGCAGTACATAGTTCTGCCGGGGTTTCTACCGGCTGTACTTAATACTGTTTTCTTCTAATCACAACTTCTCTACTTTCAAGAACTGCGTACTGCCGAAACATCGTAAGTTCATAACCTTACGGTGTTATCTACTAACCTTATACTAAACTTACGGTACCGGAACACCGTAAGGTAATATAACCATAACCTTACGGTGTTCCGGCAGTACGTAGTTTTGAAAGTCAGATTATTAAGCCTAGCGTGTTAACCATCTTTGACCACATATTTGCTTGCCACCAGGCGAGATTGTGTTGACCACAATCTCGCTAGCCTATAAGATAAAAAAAAACATGCGGGGCAGTCTTTGGGGACTGCTGATAGAATTGAAAACTAAGTAACTTGTGAATTGTATCGTCAAGATACCCAGTATACCAATAGCTCATGGGAAGCGTGCGATGACGATGACGCGAGTTCCATGATTTTTGTTTACCCAAAAAGTGCTCAACGCGCCTAAAGTAGTATTCACTTTAAAAAACGTTTTCCAGCATTGGATCCAGCATTACCCGGTTTCCTGCTCAACGATGATAAGTTTGCATCCACTGACGGCCTCTATACTGAGGTCATCCACACCAACGCTGGCATCCTGGGTCACGGGACCCCGCTGGGACAAGTGGACTTCTATCCCAACGGCGGAGTTGGAATGCCTGGTTGTCTTACTATCTCTTGTGATCATGGAAGGTAGTTCATGTTACTTTTGATCGACTTCGTACAAATGTATACAAATGTATACAAATGTCTGCATACACAAGTTACACTTATGTCATCATTCAATTTGAATCAAAAGCGATTAAAAAGCAAAGCCAAATGCTAATGGTAGGACACTATCTAGTGTCCGCCTAGCCATCTACCACCCTGAAGTTGGAAAATCTGTCGCCAAACATCTAATGTGTTCCGGCAGGTTAGGCCTGGCGTGCTACCGTCATCGATCGCGTCATAACTTGCTAATAGGTGAGATAGTGGTCAAACGCCTGGATATTAATAAATAGTGACATTTTTCACCCAGGTCCTATCTCTACATGGCAGAGTCTATAGCATCAGGTGGTTTTCTGGGTCGTGAGTGTGGCAACTACCCGAGCGCGCTCATCGGACTCTGTACTCTGGACCAAACGTTAAACATGGGAGGACGGGAACCCAAGACTGGGTATGTATTTGTACTACCTTTTTAACCTTACTGTTTCTGTACTAACTAACAAGTTAGAACCACTAGCGTTACGCCGAGATGTTGGCTCACTTAGACTCTCCTCTTAGATGTTCTTATGAAATCTTTAACCTCATTCCGCTATCTCGCTTTTACCATCGATCTTCATGACACCGCGAGAGAGCGCATCCAGATATCGTAGACACGTTGGCATCGCATACGGTACGTTTTATGCGGTCCATTCTTCCACGGGCCTGCGAGATGTAGAATGATCTCCCACCTGAGTTTTTTCCGCTATGGTACAACATGCATGCAACATGATTTAAGAAGTAAAAGGGTAAAAAGAGTCCTCTATGCAAAAGGTAGGCAAAGCACGTGCAATACTACTTGTGTTGCAGGTGTTTATAGGCGGCGGTGACCACTTTCGATCAGGTGGACCGCTTGCTTGTTTGTCAACTTTGACATAAAAAAAAACCTTTGGTAAAAGAATGGCTTACCCTCTAAGATCAGTTACGTGATATATTAAGTGTGTGAAGTGCAGATACAGGCGCCATCTGTAATCAAATCTCCAGCAACTTTACCAGTTAATATTATTTTTGTGAGTTAAGCTTTGAGGCATAATACTTCAACGAATATAAGGTCAAACGCCAAAGACAAAGACGTTTGCCACAAAAACTCTAACGTTTTTTTCATCGATTTGTTGTACTACCCGTGGAGTGCGGTACCCTCAGAGTAACAGTTACTAAAGTATAGAGCGCGGCTATGAGCTCGCCACCTTGCTGCGAGTTGTAAGTAGATGTGCTATAGCTACGTACATTGATATATAGGTCTTGCGTAGGGATGCCTGCAAACGCCCGCGTGCATATCGACGAAAAGGGTGACACGTGACGAAGCAAAATGAACATGTTGTTTTATACATTGAGAGGAATGTGATATATATTCTGTAATAATTATTATTTTGGCGAAATAGTCAAAAATATTAATCTCAAGATACGCTGTTTTTTCCTACGTTTACTCAGTCATTATATTATCAATGCACGAAATAGATAGTATTAATGTACGTAAGAGTACCTAAGAGCACTCAAAGGAATATTATTGTGATGTTAATATAATATAAGTTAATATACTGAAATCAATACCAAATTAAATAATACAAAATCTGACCTGAGGAAGAAATGCCTCATTACATACTATGCCGTTCTTTTACTCTATTTATGTAACATACCTAACATAAAGCTAACCACACAAAAACTCAACATAAACGTTTTAGATTAGATATTTTTCTTAATTTGACTTCACGTATAAAATGTCTCGATTATAATATCGACAGCCGTACATCACTACTTCAAGCGCCACTAGTGAAGCGACGGGCGGTGTAGTGGGACGCGACGCACAACAGCACGCCTCTTGTGAACTTCACCCCAGCTATCACATAATGTTCAATCCGTCTGAAAGTATAAAAAACTGACTATTTTGTGACACGTAATGTTACAATTTAGTTTTGTGTGTTTACTTTTGTATTTTTGGCAGGTTTGCACCGCGCATTTTATCATTTTCCGGCAAAAACGAAATAAATTGTGACTGAACGCACTTCGCTTGAACTCGGACTGTTCGCGCTTGCCGGTGGACAGCGACGATGTTCTGACCCGTGCTTACTGTTCGTACTCGAGTAGGCGCGCTCTATACTTTAGTAATTGTTACTCTGAGGCAGCACCTGTTTACTTGTGATAGGTACAGTTTTAAATAACCTACTTCAGGCACCAGCTCTTCACAATATTAGTCTTCTTTAATGATTCTAAACCATTGTGAAGATAAATATATGAATATCATAGATTGTTTACAGTTAACGTTACAGTATTATTTAATTATTATTTCGTTGATCTGGCATTTGTAATAATTATTGATTTGAAATGCTTATATTGTAATTCAAATTCGACTTTTATATTTTTGTTTGTTGTTATTATTTGATAGTTGTTTCTTATTAGTTTAATATTTGAATGCCTAATGGCTCAGACTGTAATGGGACAAGTAATATACTCTGTGCATATTTTATTTTACTACATTCAGCCAAATAAACGATTTCATTTGATTTATTTTTACCTCTGATATTCATTATTAAAAGTTATTAAATGTGTATGCTTACTCTCAGTGGTAGTATAACTGTAAACGGACAATAACTGACAACGTAGCACACTTGAATACCACCCAGGCAAACTAGCAGAAATCCTAACACTTAGAAATGTGTATTTATTTTAGCGCCATCTATAATCCAATACTAACAACCTTTTCTTTGCAGATCTACTGGCATCTTCTATCTGGAAACGAACTCAGATTCTCCTTTCTCACAAGATGAATAATTATAAAGTTAACCTGTATCTACTATGTAGAGCGATGTGATGTCTAAATAAACGTGGTTTTAAAAATTTATGTTATTTTAGTCACCTCGTAGTAAAAAGTAGATAGAGATAGATAGTTTAACGCTATATTGTGACGTCATAACTTGTTGAGTGAGTTGATATTCCTGTTGGCGTTAAGGTGGTGATTTCTTGCATTGTTTGCTCTATCTTATAATATTATTCTAAGAAGGAACCTTTCGTGCGCAAGTCTGACTCGCACAGTAATAACAACAGTCATTTCAACATACAATAATTTATATATCAATAGTGTAATACAACTTATAATTGATGGCGTTGCACGCCTATAGCATCCATCTTAATTTTTTATGCAATCATTATTGTAATGATAGTTATAAGATAAAGAATAAAATATGTATAATTATTAATATAAAAAAAAACATTACAATGAAAAAAAAAAATATATATATATATATATAATAAGCAGAAAAAAAGTAAACAAAGGAAAAAGAAACAAAAGCAAGAAAAGAAAATAAAATAGCAATTATCAATAAAATATACATTTATTTCATATAAGTACACCAGTAAGATAGAATAAGTATAATAAATGTAACAAGATAATGTCTCCAGAAGCCAATGCTAGCTAGTGCGAGAATTGCCTTATCATAAAGTAAAATTGTATAAACATTGATATAATGGTATACAACTGTGTACAGCTAAATAAGGACACCGATTTGTATGGGTGGATTAAAAGCTAAACATATACAAAAATAAACTGGACAAGTGCAAGTCGGACTCGCACTAGTAGGGTTCCGTACCACACTACAGTATTTTATAAGATCGAGCAAAAAATGCCACTATCATTTTTCACCAGCATAAAATAATAATTAATAAACATTTTATTTCTTATAACGCTATCTAACGTCTAACAAATGTGTTAGGGATCGACATTTGAATATAACGCCATCTATGGGACGTTTACTTAACTAAGCGCTCATAGATGGCGTGAAATGCCGAAAAAAACACGTTTCTTGTATGGGGACCCTCTATTATCTTTAACTTTATTCTGTTTTTAGTATTTGTTGTTATAGCGGCAACAGAAATACATCATCTGTGAAAATTTCAACTGTCTAACTATCAGGGTTCATGAGATACAGCCTGGTGACAGATGGACAGACAGACAGACAGACAGATAAACAGACAGACAGACAGACAGCGGAGTCTTAGTAATAGGGTCCCGTTTTACCCTTTGGGTACGAAACCCTAACAAATATAGATAGATAGATATAAAGTCCCCGTCACGAGAAGCTATAAATTATGTAAACAAGTGTTCAGGAGTTCACAACACACCAACAAAAAAAATGAATTTGTGAAAATAAACTCGAAACTCGAGTGACGCGTTTATTTCAAAATGGCGTCCCGATAGTTTACAATCCCTGCGTCCGGTACCAAGAAACACAAACGATAGCGCTTTGCGTCGTTAAAATATGATCCGACTAAATTAAATAGGTTGTTACTTTCATATAACCCGTCTATATTTCATGTCGATTGAATATGGTCAATTTATTATTATCTCGCAGTATAAAATGTTTACTTAGTAAAAGATGTTTGTTTACATAATTTATAGCTTCTCGTGACGGGGACTTTACTCTTTATTGAACACCAAGAAACATAGAACTAAAACATTTTTGTTAAAAATATTGTCAATGGGCGGTCTCATCGCTCAAAGCGATCTCTTCCAGACAACCATGCATGGATAGGTTTAAAATAGAACATAATTGATGGCGGTGGTCATACAACTATTTTGTAAAAATATATATAAATATACCTACAATAAATACATTTATTATTACATGTAAATACTATTTATATATTACATAATGTAGTATAATAAAATACATTATATATATATAAACATATATATATATATATATATATATATATATGTCGGCGCGAACGCTCTATTCTAGTCCCAATGAGTCCCAATAAATAATAATTCATTTGTAAACGCTAAATTAATAACTTGGATGTCTATTTGAGGATTTCAATTTGATTGAATTCATTTAAGATTGTTGAAATATTAAATTTACTAACTTCATTATTTATTACCAAAATCACTTTATTATTATTTCTTAATTCATTTTGTGATTTATAATTAAGTTTCAGGCTCATAGAAACGTAAAAACATTTTAAATGTAAACTCAACGTGCTGAAGTTGGTATAAATACGGCCGCCCGACGCTCCATAATGCATCGCTCGGCTCTCCTAGCCCTCCGTCGACGCGTACGAGGCTTAGGACTCCCAGCCCGGAACCCGGACCGTCCGGGGCTTCGCTGCTGGAGAAGGTACCGCTACCTCAGCGCCCGTGTTTTGGAGAAAAACTCCGTAAAACCGGGCGCGAGAAAGAGACGGCACGCGCCGCGATACCCGTCTCGAGCGCACGTCACCGTGACGTAGATCGCGCGCCGCATCACGCCACCCAGGCCCCGCCCCCACTCGCCGGCCCGAGTGACGTAGGCCGGACGGCCCCCGCGACCCGCGCCGCCCCCGTCGGCGCCTACACCGCCGCCGCGCGTACCGGATCCGCCGCGTACGTAACCGCGGGTCGGGAACGCGTCACGCCCGCGAATGCTGGCCGTGCAACCGATGCACCCGCCGGCCGCGCGCCTTACGCCGCCGCCGCCGCGAAGCCGGGCCGCACACCTGTTGCGCCCGCTACCACCGCCGCCGCGCCCCGAGCGACCGCCGCCGCGCTCATGTCACGCGGCCAACCTGTTGCGCCCGCTGCACCTGTTGCGCCCGCCGCGACCGCGCCGGATACGACAAAGAAGACGCCTAAGTACCCACCGCTTATCGTCGAACACTTAACCAACTGGACGAAGCATTTTAAAGAGATAGCCCAGATTCTAAAGAGGCCGCCAAAGGGAAAACCCTACGGGCAGGGTATCAAATTCAGCCCTGAGGATGAAAATGAATACCGAGTGATCCAAAGCTACCTAACCCGGCTAGAGAAAGAGGAGAAGATAAGCTGGTTCTCTTATTCACTCCCGGCAGAGAGAAGCTTGAAAGTAGCTATCAGGGGGCTACCGTCGGACACCGATCCCAATGAATTGATGAAAGAACTCGAAGAAAAAGGATTCGAACCTGAATATATTAAACCAATATTCGGGCGGCAAGGCAGACCGGGATGCATATTCTACGGACTTTTCAAGAAAACGCCTTCGCTCATCCCGGCCATATACGAAGTCGACGAGCTGCTTTTTATGCCTGGCATAAAGATAGAAGCGTGGCGTGCGAAAAAGGGGCCCGCTCAGTGCCACAGATGCCAGCAGTTCCGCCACAGCTCGCATAACTGCCATAGGGAGCAGGCATGCGTGAGATGTGGCGAGGAACACGCGGCTAGAGAATGCCCACGCCCCAGGGAAGAGCCTGCCACCTGCGCCAACTGCGCCGGCACTCACCTGGCAAACTACGGAGCTTGTCCGGTATATAGAAAAGAAGCAAAAAATAAGAAAGCGGGCACACTCGCGCTTACAATGTCCGGTAGGCGCGGGCAGGCCCCGATAACCACGGCAACAGTGGAAGAGGCCGCGGCGAGCTCACTCATGGCCCCGGCGAACGCACCAGGAACGCGAAAAGCTGGACCCGCGAGAAGAGGAAAGAAAAAGCCCAAACAAACAAGGCAAGAAACCAAGACAACTCAGCCCGGATGTAAAACCACCGGACAGAACGACTCCCTGGGGCAAACGATCGGTGTCCTCAAACAGATACTGGAAGCAGTGCAATCGGGAACTGACGCTGAAACCGCAACCCTTATGGGCCTAATGCGTATTTTAAACAAGGATGGACAGAACAATTAAAATCGCATATTGGAACGCCCAATCGCTCGCGAAGAAGGTCAAATTACTGGCCACGTTCCTGCGCGAGCAAAAAATTGATATACTATTGGCCAGCGAGACACATCTAAATAAAAACACAACACTGAAGATGCCAAATTACCACGTTTACAGACAAGACGAGGTTAATGCAGACGGCAGAGCCTATAGGGGGCTAGCTATTATGGTCCACCGAAAGGTCATACACCAGTCCATCCCTGCTGAACAGTTCCAGACAATACAAGCGATAGGTGTACTTATCAACGTCGCCGGTAACAACATGAATATCTTCACTACATACAAGCCTCCGAGAACAACAATAAACCCAACCGAAATAAGAAAGCTTCTAGATAGTACGACACCTACCATCATAGCCGGCGACTTGAACAGCAAGCATACACACTGGAACTCCAGCAGGGTATGCGCGAGCGGCAGGCGCCTATACCAGGACTCGGTGGACCATCAATACGAAATAGCGGGCCCAACGTCATGGACTCATTACAGTCCAGACGGTAACGGCGACGTGATAGATATAATGATATACAAGAACATGAAGACGACACCGACCTTAACGGTCCTACCTGACTTGCCATCGGATCACCGTCCAGTCGTCATAACAATTGCTGAGGCACCCAGTATTGTTATGACCACCCGATGCAACCGGAAAATAGACTGGGAGAAATTCGACGAAGCGTTAATAAAACGAACAACGACAAGACCTATCACGACACCAAATGACGTAGAAGAGGCCACCCGAGACCTGACCACAGCTGTCCAGGACTCCCTGGAAACAGCTACCTACACTCCTAAGGCTGGACAGAGACTCAACCCCCTGCCCACCTGGATCAGGCGACTTATACAGGAGAAAAGGGAAAAACGGCAGCTGTGGCAGACAACAAGATGCCCGTCGGTGAAGAGTGAAGTAAACGCCCTGATAGAAAGGGTCAAGGCAGCTCTGGACGACCACGCGGCTGAAGCTTGGGAAAAACATATAGACGCTATATCGGATGAAATACCCTCAGTACATAAGCTGTGCAAACAACTCTCAGGAGAAAAGCAACCAATCCAACCACTGATCGGAAATGACGGTCGCTTGAAGTTTGTTGCAGAAGACAGAGCGAACATATTCGCTGAAGCTCTAGAAAAGCAATTTTCCCCCAACCCGACAAGCGATCTCAATCACGTCAAGGAAGTGGAGGACTACCTGGAAAAATACTTCCAAAACCCAACCACAACCGCCAGACCACTGAACGAAGAAGAAGCGGAAAAAGAAAATGAGGACCTCTTTGTCACCCCTGGACGAGTGAAAAGACAGATACTCAAGCTTCCGAGAAGGAAAGCCCCAGGGCTAGATAAAATCTCAAACGAGGCTATCAGAAGGTTTCCACCGAAAACAGTCGTCGCCCTCACACGCCTCTATAACGGCATTTTGAGGTCGGGCCATTTCCCCACGGAATGGAAGACTGGTAAAGTGGTGATGCTGCCGAAACCAGGGAAGGACGCCCGGAAACCAGAATCGTATAGACCAATCACACTGCTCAGCACTCTTTCAAAGCTCTTTGAGAGGATACTGCTACCGTTTATGATGCCGTACATACAGCCAAGAACGGAACAGTTCGGTTTCCGGGCCGAACACTCCACCACCTTACAGATAGCAAAGATGCTAAACGAAATGGCCCGACACTACAATCGAAAAGAGACCGTGATCGCCATCATGCTCGATATGGAGAAGGCCTTCGATAGAGTCTGGCACGAAGGCCTTCTCTATAAGATAGCCAGGACGGAGATGCCACGGAAGGTAGTGGAAATCCTAAGAAGCTTCCTGCAGGAGAGGCGCATCACCGTCTCCGTAGAAAACCAGCTGTCAGAACAGAAGAAAATTCGCGCCGGTGTTCCACAAGGAAGCTGCATCTCCCCCGCATGCTACGCCTGGTACACCGACGACATCCCCGTCGTCGGGCAGGCGCAGCTCGCGCTCTACGCGGACGATGCGGCTTTCTATACAGCGTCAAAGAACCCATCACACGCAGTTAAGCAGCTTCAGAAGACTCTTGACGCGATACCAGCTTGGCTACAACGATGGAGAATGTCGGTGAATGTCGCCAAGACTCAGGCCATATGCATGGGCAGGAAGAGACACCCGGAGAAGACGAAGTTGATGGGAACGGAAATTCAATGGCAAACAAGCGTCCGCTACCTGGGGGTAGAGATTGATAGAAACCTCACCTTCAAGCAGCACATTAACCATGTGATTTCAAAAACAAAGTGCGCGCGAGCCCGCCTAACTGCCATCTGGTCGTCAAGGCTGCTCATTTATAAAACTTACGTGAGGACACGCCTCACGTACGCCGCTCCCGCCTGGTTCCCCTTCTTGAGCGGGACAAACAAGAAGAAACTTCAAGCACAGGAGAACATTACCCTCAGAAGGATCGTGGGAGCGCCGCGGTATGTGAGGAACGATGTGATAAGGAGAGATCTCAAGCACGAAGACCTACAAAGCTTCACGCGCAGCCTTGGCAAGAAAATGTTCTTCAGAGCGGACAGATCGGCTCACGAACATATCCGCGGGATCGCGCCACTTCACTCGAGACCACCGGACAGGCCCGGAAGAACCCAGAGCCAAATGAAGCCATACATCAGAGAATTCTACTCAGAAGCAGAAGAAGTAGACAACGAAGCCCAACACAAAGAGGACACAACTCCCAATGCTACTGACGATGAAAGGAGGGACCCGCCGGAGGCCGCTGCTGTGGCTGCTGATCGGTCCGCTGGGCTTCCCCGAACGGGGATCAACCTGGCGCGGCTTGATCGCGCCGGCAACTAACGGTCACCGCGGACATCCCTCCCGGATTCCGCTCAAGGCAAAGAAAAAGACACGCCCATTGTTATGGGTGGAGAAGAAGTCAGGGGAAGAGGGCAACGCCCTGACCCCCTATCCCTGCACCAGAAAGGTGTATGTGCATACCCCAGTCTCCATAATGCATTCGAGCTCGGATCGTCGAGCGGTACGGAGCTCCCGACATTGCTGTGTACTTGTGATGTTTCTGTTGTTACAACATAAAGTTAAAATAAAATGTCTGGAGAGTGGTACCTCTGAGCTAATCCATGGTTACCCTTGATGTAACCACGGATCCTTGATGTATCCATAAGTGAACCCTGAGATACCGTAGGGACGCCTTGTGGAACTATGGGTAGACACGTATACACCACAGATTCTAAATTAATAAGACAGTGCACTTAAGATGTCTTTGTGTAAGGTTGTGGCAACAGTAACATTAACAAAACATTAGCAATATTGTGCAAGAATAGGTGTTTTGTTCAAATGAATGACTCACCTAGTTTTGCTATAAAAGGCCGAGCGCATGCCGAATTTCGAGTTCGAGAATAAAGTAAAGAAAGTATTACTTGTGTTTACTTTGATCACCGAAGAGGAGCGATAGCCCTGACCATGGAAGTTGTGACGCCAGCAATGCTGGTGTCACGCCTTTTAAAAATAATTACAGAGACCCTGCTTCGTATATATATATATATATATATATATATATAATTACAAACTATACAACTTATACATTTTCACATGTCATAAATATGACAAAATAGGACTAATAGAATGAATATTTCGGAACATCCTATTGTAAACTCTATTTTTAACCGACTTCACAAAAAGGAGGAGGTTCTCAATTCGTCTGTATGTTTTTTTTTTCTTTTTTTGAGGTGGGCCCATTGTAATTTCATCGAGATCTGATAAGTATCTCCAGAGATATGACTATAAACGTCCCAAACTTGCTACTGAAATTGATTGAAGTCGGTTGTTTTAGTTTTTAAACTATCTTATAATTATTTGTGGAATAAACATTCATTTCAACGCACAACAACAGACAGTAATTTCAAGATCAGCTTTTTAAACCGATTTCCAAAGAGGAGGAGAATCTCAATTTCGTCTCTATGTTTATTATGTTTGTTACGCAATTACTCCGTCAATTTTATTGTCAACAGATTCAATAGATTTTTTTTTTAAATTGGTAGCGTAAACTTCCAAGGTGGTCTTTTTAACTTTTAAAAATTAAGAGGTTATCAATTTGTTAAACAAACATAATAATATAATAAATAGGTATATTAACACCCGGATGGAAAATCCAAGATAACACTTATCATTGTTGATATCATGCCTATATTGCTGAAATATAATGAAATCTATCAGAATCATAGATTTTACCATTAATATTTAGACTCGGAGACTGCAACTAATTTTGAATACATGCTTTATTATTAAACCAATTTACAATAAAAGGCAATTAAGCCGTTTGTTTTATATTGTGTATTGTTATATTCTACATATTGTATACCATATACATATATATATATATATATATTTATATATTTATATACAAGTAATTACTTCAACTATTTACATTTACATTAACTAACTATCTTTAATCGTTCAGGTGCCTATATCATTGTAAACTTTAATACCTTTTTTTATTTTTTCCTTATTTTACAAACTTTTATTCAACTTACAATTTCAAAAACTTGTAAAATAAGGAAAGAGTTCTTAATTCTTATCAAGATCTCCGACTATGATAGAAGAAATATCTGGTCTTTACAGCACTCCATCTTCTCTGATAAAAACATATCGATATCCCTTAATTATCGATATTAATCGATTAGCCTCGCATAAATTAGTGAATGGGAGATAATAATATTAGTCTAAACAATTACCATGGCGTCGTCTATACTGATCTTTGTATCTCTGTTAGTTGCAGTATCAGGTAAACATATTTTTATAATTTCAAATTGACTTCGAAATAATTGAGATAGTTTAAAAACTAAAGCAACCGACGTCCATGCCCCGCGAGTCAATTTCAGTAGCAAGTTAGAGACGTTTATCATCATATCTCTGGAGATACTTATCAGATCTCGATGATATTACAATGGGATCATCTCGGAAATGTACTTTACCGATTAAAAAAAGAATCATTTGAATCAGTTCTCAAATAAAGGAGTAATCGCGTAACATACATACAACAAAAAATATATAAAACACTGAAAAAAAAACGTACAAACGAATTGAGAACCTCCTTCATTTTGGAAGTCAGTTGAAAAGGAAGAGGTTCTCAATTAAAAATATTTTTTTTGTTTGTTCACCGATTACTCATGGCATACTTTTCAGATGATCCCATTTAAATTTTAACGAGATCATTATACATAATTAATTGATTTATAACGTAATATTTATTATGTATATCGGTTTATGGAATAAAGATTTTAATAAATTCTAATAACAACAACATTTATTTATTGCTTTCTATAGATGTATGATCTGATCTGTATCTGATGTATGTCTGATCTGATGAGTATCTCCAGAGGTATGGAGATAGACACCTCAAACTTTGTGCAGAAAATGGCTAGCGCGGCGTGCGTTCTATGCCGGTTCTTTTAGCTTTTAAACGATCTTAAATTATTAGACTGACCATTTGGTCTAGACGTTGGTCACAAAACCGCAGGTCTTAATTTCGATTCCCACACGGGACAATCCTTTGTGTAACCCACAAACAATCGTTCCGAGACTGAGTCACAGATTTTATAATAGTTACTACGTAATCTGAGTGTACTTGTGTCCGTGATTTGTATGTTAGTGAAGTGTCCCGCGACACAGGGTATCCTAGTGCGGGGAGATGTGTTAAAATAAAACTAGCCAAGTGCGAGTCAGACTTTTGTCCCGCACACGGAGGGTTCCGAATTTCCGAAGTCCGAACGCCACGAACTTCTAACACCGATTAAGTAAATATTAACACAAAGGTAATTAATATAATCAAATATCTGGAAGACCGAGTGTTCGTACGACTAATTTTCTACTGATTCTAGCTAATTGTCGAAGCTCTTTATGAACTAATATTGAAGATATATTATTCAATACTGTACACTATATATGTGCAAATAAACAAATCGACCGAGGCCCAAAAAATTGACAAATGAAACGCTTGCGCGTGCAAATTTTTCCTGTGCTGCCATCTAGCTGCGTCGAGGTGAATTAAATTCGTATCGTATCGTATCGTAAACAACACGTTTTTTGTTACAAAAACCCCTTAATTTTTAACTTTGTTCTGTTCTTAGTATTTGTTGTTATAGCGGCAACAGAAATACATCATCTGTGAAAATTTCATCCGTCTAACTATCACGGTTCATGAGATAAAGCCTGGTGACAGACCGACAGACAGACAGACAGACAGACAGACAGACGGACAGCGGAGTCTCAGTAATAGGGTTCCGTTGGTATCGGGGTTCGGAACCCTAAAAAGTGTTGAGCCCGTCACACACGTCGGTACAATATACAATGAAGGTACGGCCACACCGCGGCGTTCTGCGATCCGCGATCTCAGTACTTTTCAATTGTTTTCTGATCGCGTTTGGTGTGAACCATTCGGTACAAATGCTACTGCGCTATCTGATCGCCACCCAAATCACGCACGCAGGACGCTGCGGTGTGTCCGTACCTTAACTAGCGACCCGACCTAGCTTCAGGGCCCAGTGATGTAGTGGGAGAAGGGTCGCCTTTGAAGCCAGAGGTACCGAGTTCAATTCCCGCCGTGTGTATATTGAAAAATGTATATGCGTTTTTCACAGTGGCCCTCCGGTGAAGGAGCAACATTGTTTAGAAACCAACAACCCCCGCATGGTGGTAGGACACTATCTAGTGTCCGCCTGGCCAGCTACCACCCTCAAGTTAGACAATCTGTCAGCAAACATCTAATGTGTTCCGGCAGCTATTCTTGAGAGCGAGTTCCCATTCTAGGCCTAGTGTGCTTACCATCTTAGACCGCATCATCACTTACCACAATGTGGGATAGTGGTCAAACGCTAGCCTTTAAAATAGCAAAAAAAAATACTTGTTTCAAATACCATCGTCATATTACATCCAATGCAAACAAAACCTTGACGAATTATACACCTAAACCTTCCTCAGTAGTTATGCTTACCATTTTCGACCGCATCATCACTTAGCAACAGGTGACATAGTGGTCAAACGCTAGCCTATAAGATCTTAACAAATTATACGCCTAAACCTTCCTCGTGAATCAGTCTATTTATTAGTGAAATCCGCATGAAAATCCATTTAGTAGTTATTGAGTTTATCGTAAACAGGCAGTCAGACGCGGCGGGGAACTTTGTTTTTAACCAACTTCACAAAAAAAGAGGAGGTTCTCAATTCGACCGCATTTTTTTTTAATGGGTGTTCGCGGATAACTTCGTCGTTTCTGAACCGATTTTTAACCGACTTCACAAAAAACGAGGAGGTTCTCAGTTTGTCTGTATGTTTTTTTTTTTTAATCGACTTCACAAAAAACGAGGAGATTCTTAATTCATCTGTATGTTTTTTTTAATTATTTTTTTTTTGTGTGTATGTTACGCGATTACTCCGTCAATTGTGAACGGATTCAAATGATTCTTTTTTTAATAGGTAGGGTACGTTTTCGAGGTGGTCTCATTTTAATTTTATCGAGATCTGATTAGTATCTTCAGAGATATGGAGATAAATATCTCAAACATAGGAGAATGTACTGGTTTTAGAAGAAGAGTTCTAAGAAGATTATACACAATGGAGGTTGCTATTACATATACTTTTGAAGACTAAAAAATATGACCTTGAATAATGTTTTTACATCTTTCTTCACGTTGATTTTGGTTTTTAACCCTCGACGCAAAACGAAGGAGTGTTATAAGTTTGACGTGTGTATCTGTGTGTCTGTCATCGTGGCATCGTAGCGCCCAAACGGATGAACCGATTTTGATTTTGTTTGTTTTGTTTGATAGATGTCTTCGTCGAGAGTGTTCTTAGCTTTATTTCATGAAAATCTGTTCAGCCGTTTAAATATTATCAGCTCTTTTTTGGTTAAAAAAAATACGATAGCAACTTTCGTAAGCTCGTAGTCTTTTGACCGCGGACGTCAAAAAATCAAAATGGCGCTGTCGCAGAATCTTGTTACTTCAATGATATTGCAAAAATATGGTAAGCTTGATCTAATTCTGAGACATCTCCTTGGAAAGGTCTCAATGTACAAAGTGCTTTGATTATAAACTCGGATTACATATACAAATCAGTCGGGGGTGGTTTTAATTTTTTGAATTTACAATACAAATACAATACAAAAACTCTTTATTGATTACCAATTAAACAAATTGTACAAAAAACAAAACAATAAAATAAAATATATCTGAATGGCAACACAATCGGCGGTCTTATCGCTTGAAGCAATTTCTTCCAGACAACCTAGTATGGAAAAAAAATAAAACAAAAACAAAACATGGCGGTAGCGTACAATTTATAACTGAAATAGATAAAAATAGAATAAGTAAATAATAGACATACACAAAATATTATATACAATACAATAATAATAATATAATATACTTATACATACACATACATACAACCTATATATTAGATCAAATAATATTATTATATTACAGCAGTGTGGTACTTTTAGCTTTGTTCGGACAAAAATGAGATTTTACCATTGTTTTAAATATTGCTAGTGATTTCGCACGCCTTATTTCTACGGGGAGCCCGTTCCACAAATGAACCGCTTGCACTGTAAAAGATTTTTCATAGACGTGCGAAGAATGGACAGGAATTTGCAATTGTAGGGTTTCTGTGGACCGAAGAGAACAAGGATGAGAGAGATGTAGAAAGGTAAAACGTTCCTTAAGATAGGGAGGAGTGGAAGGGATAAATAGAACAGAATAAAGGAGAGAAAGGGTATGACTATTTCGGCGAAGGCGAATTGGTAACCATTTCAGCTTTTTCCGAAATTCTGATATGTGGTCATACTTGCGCAAACCAAATATGAACCGGATACAAAAGTTTTGCAGTCTTTCGAGCTTGCTAAGCTGTTCTTCTGTTAAATCCAAATAGCAGGTGTCGGCATAATCAAGTATCGGTAGCAGAAGTGATTGTGCAAGCGCAGTTTTGGTGGTTATGGGGAGAAGATTACGTAAACGACGTAGTGAACTCGCAGATGCGAAAATCTTTCGACTTACCTCAGCTATTTGTGGTATCCAAGAGAGAGTGCGATCAAAAATTACTCCTAGGTTTTTTACACTATTACTGATTGGAATATGTGTTCTGTCAAATATTACCTGTGGTAAGCGGAACCAGTCAATCTTAGATATCATCCTGGAACCGCCGATAACTATCACCTGAGTCTTAAGGGGATTAACACTGATACCGTAAGATTTGCTCCAGCCGTGAATGGATTGTAAGTCAGAGTTGGTCTGAGTGATTGCATCTGATAATTGAGCGAGAGGGACCTGCCTGTAAATTTGAAGATCATCTGCATAGAGGTGGTAGGAAGTAGAAAGCTGTTGAGAGATAGAATTTATGAAAGTTGCAAAGAGAAGAGGAGATAAAACGTTTAATTTAAGTATTATTGACAGATATTCTTACGGTAACTGTGAGCGAGATAGAAACAAAGGTGGGGAGAATTAATTTGTCTTCACAGAAATGTTCTACCAGGCAAAGTCTTGTTAATGTGCAAAGTTTTGAGCATACCTAATATTTTTTGACATGACATGACGTTTTGCGAAGAGGGCGGCCATATCAGTCCCGCCCGCGACACTGCATACATAAATAACTCAGAATTCTGAACGTACTTTGTACCAACCAACACTGCAAAAAAAATTATAAGCATAATACCACATATTATATAATAGTTACTACGTAAATAATACTTTCCGTTGTTAGGTTGGCTACACAGTGCTTACATAATTCGGGTATTAACAATGTAAGGAAGTGCCAACTCTTATAACGTCGTAGAGTGATTCAGACTGTGTGGGGGCCATATGGCGGCAATTAATGTTAATAATCGCAAATAATGCTTTTTAATATTCATTTTGGAATACAACTAGTCCGTGTTATAAACGTATTTGGAATTATTGTACTAAAATAGACAATTAATTATCGTGTGTGTGTCAGATGCTTTTATTGCACAGGGCCATTTTGGACATTGTCCTTTGATACCTTGATGACATCAAATCAAAGACCCAATATCGGTTTTTGAATTTAATAGAGTTGTTTTTGGGACAAAATCCAGCGTCTTCCACGCTGTCCGAGTAATTCACCAACTCATCGCTGACGAGAAGCATAAGTTTCCTACAGCTGCTGCGATTGCATCTAGTTCGACGTACATGGATGATGTATGCTTCAGTATAATGTCAGATGACTCGTCGCTAAATGATGAAGCTGTCGCTGTTGCCGCATGCATCCAGCTCATGGAACTTTTCAAGTGCGGTCGATTTGACCTTGTCAAGTGGACCAGCAACTCCGCCACCGTTTTACGTGAAATACCCGCATCGCATCGAGCCTCCTCAGATCTCGAGATCGATAGGGGTGCCACACCGCAGAAAATACTGGGTACACATTGGGATAGGTCGGACGACGTTTTTAAATTCAGAGTTGCCGCACCTGAAACGGGATGTACTAAACGCATAATATTATCCGCTGTCGCGCGCCTATGGGATAACCTAGGTTTAGTGGCTCCTGTCATATTGCATGCTAAGCTTCTCATACAGGAGCTTTGGCTATTGAAATGTGACTGGGACGACACGCCTCCAAAACGCATAATAGCACTTTGGTCACAGTTTTGTAACGAGTTGCCGGCGCTAGACGAAGTGCGTATACCGCGACATCTGGGAGTAGTTCAGGGCTGCGTTGCTAACCTATTAGGGTTTGCTGACGCTAGTGAACGCGCTCACGGTGCTGTTGTATACCTCCAAGTTGTCGTCGGTGACAGTAGAACTGTTACAATCGTGTGCTCAAAATCCAAAGTTGCGCCGCTCAAAACACTTTCGACTGCAAGGTTGGAGTTGTGTGCTGCAGTCCTTATGTCAAAATTGATGCGTAAAGTGATTGATATATTTCAACCGCGATACAAAATAGCAAATGTCTTCGCCTTCACTGACTCAAAGGTTGTTCTTTGCTGGATCAACTCATCACCGCACCGCTGGCAAACGTTTGTTGCCAATCGCGTTGTCATGATTGTTGACAACTTACCGGCAAGTTGTTTCCATCACGTAGCAGGGACTGAAAATCCTGCCGATTGCTTATCGCGCGGTCTATCTCCCGCGATGCTTATAAATCACCCGCTATGGTTTTCGGGACCGCCGTGGGCTTCGAAAAGTCCAGCAGAGTGGCCTATCGCAGAGTTTTGTCGTGATGACGTCGGTGAAGTGCCAGAACAAAAACCGCTTGCACATACTGTGACTGTACCCGCTACCGAATCGCCAGTTTATGAACTCGCCAATCGTATATCTTCGTGGTCGAAGCTTTTACGTATTGTTGTTTTTGTTTATCGAACGTTAAAACTATTACCGCGCAAATCGACCGTAAGTCGCTCAGACTTAGAATTTGCTGAAACTAAAACTATACTCGCACTTCAACGTGTCCACTTCGCTGACGACATAAATAAATTAAAATTAAAACAAAATTGTTCGCCCGCTTTACAAAAATTAAATCCGTTTTTGGATGTAAACGGCATCATTCGCGTTGGTGGCCGCTTGTCAAATGCTGATATCTGTTATGCGCAAAAACACCCGTGTGTTCTTCCGCGACACGACCACGTGGTAGATATGATAATTGATTATCATCACAGAAAGCATTTGCACGCTGGCCCCGAACTCCTGATGTCCTTACTCAGGCATCATTATTGGATACTCGCCGCGCGGCGAGTTATTCGTCACCGCATACACAAGTGCAATACTTGTTTCAGAGCAAAGCCGCGCCCATCATTTCCAATGATGGCGGATTTGCCCGCATTTCGCGTCAACCAGGTTGACAAGCCGTATTCGCATACAGGCTGCGATTTTGCAGGTCCGATTTCATACACACCTGTGCGTGGCAGAGGCGTCAAAAGCCGTAAGGCATGGCTCTGCATATTTACCTGTCTCACTACGCGTTGTTTGCATATTGAGATAGCCACGGAGTTGAGTACGGTTAATTTCCTCGCTGCATTCAAGAGGTTTCTTTCACGCCGCGGTCCTGTTCAGTGTCTATACACTGACAACGCTACAAATTTCATAGGATGCAGGTCATATCTGCGTGACCTGTATAAGTTCCTAGATGAATTCAAACCGCACCTTGATCATGAACTCTCAGAAAGTCGCATTGACTTCAAGCAGATTCCACCAGTTAGCCCTCATTTTGGCGGATGCTGAGAGAGCATGGTGAAGGTTGTGAAGTCTCATCTCTTCAAGGTTATAGGTCAGCAGATACTGTCTTATGAGGAACTCTTAACAGTGCTAGCTCAAATCGAAGCGTTAGTAAATTCGCGTCCACTCACCGCTTTAAGCAGTGATCCCGCTGAGCCGACTGCGCTCACGCCGGCTCACTTTCTTCACACCGCACCATTATTTTCATTACCTGCGCCTCACGTAGAATCTAATTTGATTGAGAGGCATTCGCTATTAAATAGTATGGTCCAGTCGTTCTGGCAGCGATGGAGAGTCGAGTATTTGCATCAATTGCAATCTCGAGCCAAGTGGATCATACCATCCACCCCGATCCAGATGGGATCAGTAGTAGTTATCATAGTCGACAACGCGCCGCCGCTTGCTTGGCCTCTCGGTGTAGTAGAAGCTGTTCATCCTTCGAAGGATGGTACAACGCGTGTAGTTACAGTGAGAACTAGTAAGGGGAGCTTTGTGCGCCCAGTTGTTCGATTGTGCCCATTGCCAAATCAATAAATTCGTGTGGAGCAATGCTCTGCATTTCATATAGCTTATAGTTTAGTTAAGTACCCGCATTTAAATTTCCGCATCCGCAATTTTAATTTTTAAAGGTAACCCTTTAAGGCCGGGGGAGATGTTTACGCCATTTTCAAGTCAATTATTTTTCTTCAAGTATTCTTAAGATTCTAACTGTCTATGTTAAGTTGGCAGCATTTCCCTTTCCTGTATTCCATCCGCAACCTATATTTTATCTCCTTCACGCATGCACGCCTGCTAATATCTATCTCGCTCGCACGATAACGCAGCGAGTGCCGTGTGTGTCGAAGACGCAACACATTCGAAAAGAAGCTCCCGCGCCGCCGCCATCGAAGAAAACTAGCTCGCTAGTTATCCCCGCGATTAAACGTGAATCCGCGCAACGTAAACAACAAAATATAATACTAAACAATAATAATAAGTGTTGTGGTACATTTGTGTGCAAAATTAAACCCATCGCAATGCGCCTCGCGCACGCGGTGATCGCCGCCATTTTCAACACAACACGGCAACGCAATATTAAACGAAGGAAGCCAGCAGGCCAACTGGCCCGCTCAACAAGAGAGAAGCAAGAAAGGAAACCACCACTTCAAGGTAGGCGTGCATCCTCTCTATTTCCGTCCACACCTATATTTCGGCTGCCAACTTGCTTAGTACACATATATACCGCACCGCGAACCAGTCCTAACAGGATACCTATTCAAATACAGTCCACAACCGCGGGGTCTCATGTTAACACCTTGACTCCACGCACCAGAATTTAGAAGCTGGCCCATTGAGTCTGCAGTGCAGTTCAATTTAGGATAAACTCTCCCGCTAAATCTTCAAGGAAGATCTTAAAGCCCGAAGGGCCATTCACTTTTGGCTCCTCGACCGCCCCGCCCCCCCAATTATGACTAGTGAATATTTTTACTGGCGCGGCATTTAAAGTCAAATTTTTAAGGTTCCGAACCGAATGGGTACCAAATGAACACTTTCTGAGACTTTGTTGTCCGTTCATCCGTCCGTCCATCCGTGTGTCTATATATGCGCACTTTACAGATGTAAAGTGCGCACATATAGACACGTGCGCACATATTGAAATTTTCACAAAGTATATATACGTCAGTGTATAACGGCCCAGACACGAAATTTTATAGATGCATGTAATTTAATTAAACTTGTTTTGCACTAAAAAGGGTAAAATAAAATCTTTTTCAAAAAAATAAAACCGATTTCTTTACCACAAACAGGCACTCAAAAGCGATAAATAAATTACTTAACATAATAATTCTAAGCTACCCACTTATCTATTTGAAGTCGGTGCCAGCCAAGTCTAATAGGCAGTAGATAGATAATACCTACATGTATCTACCTACTTACTACTACTACATACATAGTATTTATCTACTATCCAATAGACTTGGCTGGCAACGACTTCAAATAGATAAGTGGGTAGCTTAGAATTATTATGTTAAGTAATTTATTTATCGCTTTTGAGTGCCTGTTTGTGGTAATGAAGTCGGTTTTATTTTGTTTGAAAAACATTTTATGATATTTCTTTTTTTGTTGAAAAGGTGATACCCCGAGGGTGGTAACGTAGTCTTTTCATCGAGATCTAATAAGTATCTCCAGAGATATGGAGATAAACACCTCAAACTAAATAGCGCGGCATTTGAAGACGGTTTTTATAGTTTTTTAAACGATCTTACAATAATATTATAATATATAACATTGTGCACATAATACATTTTGGTTTTCTGTTTTCTTTTAGTTTTCTTTTTGGTTTGGTATCGGAGACGATCCGAAGTAGTAGTTTTCGAAATCAGAAAAACTGGTAGATTCTTTGTCTACCTTCTTTAAAAACTCTTCAAATTCCAGCTCTCCCAGCGCGAGTGCGCGAGGTGCCTTAGAAAGTAGTGCCGTCCTGTCCTTCATCATCATCATTAGCCTATCCTATTCTAGTGCTGGACATAGGCCTCTCCAACCGTATTCCACTGAGCATTAAAATCGGCTACTCTCATCCAGCTCTCGCCAGCCACA
Organism: Cabera pusaria; assembly: GCA_954871355.1. NCBI lineage: Eukaryota > Metazoa > Arthropoda > Insecta > Lepidoptera > Geometridae > Cabera > Cabera pusaria. The sequence continues at coordinate 963,607 of OX940912.1, forward strand.
TTGCGAATATCATCGCTCTAACTAGTGTGGCTTGTACTTATCTTTTCTTACTTTAAAAGAAAACTCTTCAAATTCCAGCTCTCCCAGCTGACCCGGTGATAAGAAAGCTGGACCCGGTGAGATACCAGTATGTACGAGATGGAAACGGGATGCCACATCTAGTGGATATGTGGGTCAAGGTAGGTACACTGTTGGATGGTGGTATAAATAAGACCACCTCTTAGAATTTCAGGTACGACCACACCGCGGCGTCCTGCATGCGCGATCTAGGCGGCGATCAGATTGCGCAGTAGTATTTGTACCGACTTGTTCACACCAAACGCGTTCAGAAAACAATCGAAAAGTACTGAGATCGCGCCCGCAGATCGCAGGATACCGCGTCGTGGCCGTACTTTTACTACTTACAAGTGATTTTTAGGGTTACGTCCTTCTAACGGAAAAAAATAACCCTTTTTATGTCAAAAGGTAACAGGACAAGCACGATCACGCTGGCCTGATGGTTGACGTCTATCTATTACAGATACAGCAGCATGCAAAATTCTGGCAGTCCAGAATTTTGCATGTCACTGCACTGCGCCAGTTACCTCGAGACATCAAGATGTTGATTCTCATATGCCCTGTAATTTCACTGGACCCTTATAGGGTCACTTTGCTGTCCGTCTGTCCGTCTGTTTGTCCGTCTGTCAAGACCCTTTATGTCCGGAATGCATAGAGGTTACAAAATTACGTAGTATTATTATCTTTTCTATGGCAGTAGTATCGATCTACGGCGATCAGAAAACAATAGAAATTTAGATCGCGAACGCAGGACGCCGCGGTGTGGTCGTACCATTAATGAATTTGGCAGGCATGGGCATTGTTATTTTATGCTCACAATATGGTTGATAGCTAAATACTACTATTCTTAAATGTTGCAAGTAAAAAAAATAAAATTATCTCTAGATGGGGAAAGGTTCCAGTGAAATATGTCACAGGGGGGAGGGAGGGGGTCATGGTTGTCTTCAAAACCAATATTACAAATGTGAAAGTCAGTTTGTATTTTAATTTATTTGAGACTTCTTCACGGTCAAACAGTTGGACCGATTCAGCTGAAATTTTGCACAGGAATAGCCAGTGGAATAGGATACTTTCTAACGCGAGCAAAGCCGCGGGAAACAGCTAGTTAACCATACACCATCATACACGTGATCCTCGGGTGGTGCTTACCGGGTGATTTCTGATGGTAAGCTTAATGGCTTGGATAAGGACCAACCACCGGACAAAGAAGAAGAAGTAGAAGAATATATATATATATATATTTAGTTTTGTGACATTTTCGAAAATGATCCGAAATATAGGTTTTTTCTTTACGTGTTTAACCCCATCCAACCCCATATCACCGAATAAATAAAGCT